>CM021107.1:121563615-121624715 GCA_007115665.2 Sequoiadendron giganteum | reverse complement strand
ATAACTAGCTATGCCAATAAAAAGGTAATATGGTGAGCTACACTAACAAAAATAAATAAATAGAAGGAATCTTGTATTCAAAAAAGAAATTCACTTTCTTTTCATCTTTATTGATTGTACTACTTTTAATCCCTAATGTATCGTTTAAGTCTATACATTTCACTCTTCTCACATCTTCACCCTCCTTTCATTTCCTATATTTTCCTACAACCTAAAATTCATCATTTGTACCTTTAACTTTGTAATTCTCTTAATTTTTATGTCCTCACATTCTACATCATAAATCACCTAGCCCATCCCCTTTTTGCAACACTTACTAAAGTATATTTTGTGACATTTTCTTCACAAGCCATAAACCCTGAACTAATTTAATATACCTTTATATATGCACAAATCAAATTGAAACATTGAATTTGTCATATAGAAAAAAAAATGCAACATGAATGAAAAATCTCTCCATTAGTTTTGCAAAGAGATATAAAAAAGAGAAAATAATGAGATAAATAATTATGTGGAATGCTTATTTTCTAAATGTGAATCAATCAAGTGATGCAATTAACCTTGTCCATTATATTTTTTTATCATTCCTAGGTGCAAGAAAAAAAACTAGATTAACATTACTGATGTCTTTGTCGACCACTAGCTAATTTTCTACCTCATTTTCTTTTTTGGGGAATAAAAATAGTTACTATGTGATTTTTAACTGTCAGCGAAAATGAAATCGATTGAAAATAATAAAATTTACATAGATATATACATACATAATAGAATTTTTTTCATATCGTCGACTAGAATAACCAAGCACAGAGTAGAACTATACTAACAAACAAAAACATACATTACTATCTTTATCCCACTTGCTTTCTAAACATATCCCTATTCTTCTCAATTCTTTCAATTTGATCTGGATTCTTCACCTATAACAGTGATAGGAGGAGATTTCTCTCCAACGGAATCGGCTTCTACACTTTCAGTCCCTGATGAAATCTCATTTTTCACGGCAGCCTTTTCCATAGTCCGGTGCAGAGCCTGAATCAGCTTTTCAAGAGCAGCGGTTGGATCGTCACTCGCCCTCATCAATTCCTCAGTCACATCTACCGAGGTGATCTGCGCCTCCTTCATCAAAACCTCAAATTTTTCAAACAAAGGATGATCTTCAACGTCAAGATAATTTCGAGCAAAAACTTTAAATGCAGGAAAAGTGCAGAAAGACAAATGAATATGCTTATCCATACGCCCCAATCGAAGAAGCGTAGGATCCAGCCTATCAACATGATTCGTCGTAAAAATAATAATCCTCTCACTGCCGTAGCATGACCACAAACGGTCTGTAAAATTCAAAACCCCGAAAAAAGTAACCTTGCTATCGTCACTCTCGCTCTCATCTTCCGCAGGGTTTTTCTCGTCCTTGCTCTCTTTCTTTGCCTTCTTTTTCCGGTCAGACAAATCTAGCGAGCAGTTGATGTCCTCAATCACAATAATAGACTTATTCGTAGTCGCAATCAAAAGCTTCCTCAGCTTCGTGTTGCTCTTGACCTCGATTAGATCCAGATCATAAATGTCATACTCAAGAAAATTCGAAATAGCAGCGATCATACTCGATTTTCTGGTGTCAGGCGCACCGTAGAGCAAATACCCCCGTTTCCACACACGGTCGACTTTCTTGTAATACTTTTCCCTCTGAGAAAACTTTTTGAGGCCATGAATTATGTCATCCTTTACCTCCGGATCAAGAGCCAGGGTTTCGAACGTCGCAAGGTGCTCGAAAACCACCGGCGTCCAAACGCGGTTCCTGTCCTGGTACGACTGCGGCTTGCCACCTTTGTTGGTGTAAATCTTCCGGTGCCGGTTTTGCAACTCCTTGATTTTGGCCTTCGCAATTACATGCGGGAGATAGGATTCAAATATCCTGGCTTTATCCTTCCTGTGGAATGTGAGCTCGAACTGACGCTTTTCACCAAGAGACGTCATACCAGTGTAAGACAGGCTGGTTTAACTCTCTGCTACGTAAAGTCCACCAGGCTTTGATACCGTGAAACTCATCCATGATTTGCTGGCTTTTGTCCATGGTGAAGGTATCACCTCCCACAAATGCACTCATTGTCATTGTACATGTATTGGGAGCTTAGAGGGTGATCGAGGAGTATAGGGTGGTGAATCAAATGGTGATCATTGGTGAGCAAGTATATAATTTATTTGGTGATCGTGTAGAGGTATTTTAATATGAATTTATAACATATATTGTATATTTTATATTTAAATTTTAACATGTAAATTATTTTTTAGTTATAGATTTGAATTAAAAAATGTATTATTATATATTTTAAGGTCTAAGGTCTCACAAGATGGTATGACATCAACCATTTTACTAATGATTTTTTTGGTTTCATCTATGTTAAAGGTAAATTTATAATACATCATTATAAATTAGTAGTTCGTTTATATTTTAAAAAAAAAATTGAATATCTAAAAATATATTTATTTATTGAATAAGTGGACATACCATCCTCTAACGTGCTTGTTGGTAGTGTCAATTGTGACATTGGATTTATTGGGGCACATTGTAACACATTCTAAACTTTAATTTTGTAAAACTTGATATTATTATTTATGGGGCAAGTACACAAAGATGTGACACAATTAAGATGCCACATTGTTTTTTTTTCCAAATTGAACATTTGTTGAGTGCCAAATCTGGTGAAACTCGCCAAATGGCTCGGATGACTGAGCTTAGGGCTTGCTCATCCCAAGCCAGTTTAGCAAGTGTAGTGTAGAAAAATGCATCCCTTTACATTTTCATACTCTATTTGGGCCCTCTTAATTAAAATGAACTTAATAATGCCTTAATGTAGTGTTGAAAAATGTATCCCTTTACATTTTCACACTTGTTTCGGACCTCTTAATTAATTGGACTTAATTATGCCTTAATAAGCCTTATTTTACATCTACAAGCCTAATAAAATATATTTTCTGAAGGGGAACCCGACAACAATTAATGCCAACACATAATTAAACAACTTGAGTAATGTGTGTTCCAGGAATAGGGACCTGGGACCCATTCGCCCATGGGTGAATGGGTCCTCCCTAGGGCCTTGAACCCATTTTTAAAACATGTTTTGGCAATATTTTTATCATCTCAAATTAAAATTTCAAATGGTGGCCTGTAAGTGATATGATGACCCATGTGGCTGATGACTTTTTTTTAACCCAAAATTGATGAAACGAAAAGGGTTTTTAAAGGAGATTCTCATCTTTCCACCTATATAAATTATGATTTACTTTGAATTTAATAAATAATTATTATTCATTTTCTATTGGAATTACGACTAAAGTTATGATTGATAGGTTGATTGAAAAACATCTATAGCTTTCAAACGGTATCACATTTTTTGAATATGAAACATGTGTCACATTCTATGCTTCACATACTATAAGATTAAAAAAATAAAAATTGAATTTCATGAAGTTTTGACCAAGTGAAGGTGGTTAGACATACGAGTTTTTATATTTTTATAAATTTGTAATAAAAAAACATAATTAATTATTTACTTGGAAAAAAATTATCAAAAAATATGCATCACATCAAGACACGAGCCCTCTACTTATATTTAAAATATTATAAAAAAATATTATCATTTTATTGTGGTTAGGGTGGTCAGACAAACACCTACTTTTTATTTTTTCCTTGAAATTTAAGTACTATTGCATTGAAATTTCAAATTTTCACCAAATAGATTTTATTTTATTTTAAATAAACCTATAATTTAGAAACTACATTCAATTTTCTATACATTCTATTCTTACATAGTTTTGAAATAATATAGATAACTTATTCAAATTTTTACGTCAAGTTACCTAACTTTGATTTTTCTGAATTTATTGCCACTTAAGGGCCTATTTTTTCCATGATGATCCTGCACATACCCATAACATAGAGCATAATTTGAAGTCCACTTCAAATATCTAAACACTCTCTTCACAGCATCCCAATGTGATTTTCTCGGATTTTACATAAAACGGATTAGAACTCCCACTCCTTGGGTAAATGTTTGGTCTTGTACAGACCATTGCATACATCAAACTACCAACAACACTTGCATATGGCACATTGGTCATATCCTCCATCTCAGTAGCTAATTTTGGAAAATCTTCAACAAATAGTTTCGTTCGCTAAAAAAACTAGAACAACTAACTGTTTGTAGTCATTCATACCAAATCTCTCCAGAACGATGTTCACATACTTACTCTGACTTACCCAAAGCTTTCTGCTTGTTCTATCCCTGATTATCTCCATTCCTAGAATGTACCTAGCTGCACCAAGATCTTTCATTTCGAACTTTGCAAACAATTGAGATTTAAGATCAAAAATCATAGTCTTGCTATTTCCTATGAATAACATATCATTCACATACTATGTAATAACAAGCACACAATCATTCTCAGATTTATGATAAACACAATGATCATATTTTGATCTTACAAATCTCATAGACAACACAAATGTGTCAAATTTCTGGTACCACATTCTAGGAGACTGCTTCAAACCATACATAGATTTATTTAACTTATAGACCAGATTTTGCTTACCTTTCACAAAATAATGCTCAGGCTGGGACATATAAATTTCTTCTTCCAGCTCACCATGGAGAAACATTGTCTTCACATCCATCTCCTCAATTTCGAATTCATACACAGCTACCAATGATAAAAAAAATCTGATGGATGTCAACTTTTCTACAAGGGAAAAAATCTCTCCATAATCAATTTCCTCAATTTGGAAAATTCCCTTTGCAACCAGTCGTGCCTTATACTTCTCAACACTGCCATCAATGCATGTCTTCTTTTTGAATATGCACTTACAACCAATAGGCTTTCGCCCTTTAGGCAATGGTACCAAATCCCAGGTTTCATTTGTCTTCAATGAATCCATCTCTTCATTCATGACTTCCAACCAAGAATTCAAATCAGTCATGTTGATTGCTTCTTTTACAGTCCTAGGCTCATCAGTGCTAGTAATTAAGGCATAGGCACAGTTTGAATTTAACAATGAAAAACCATACCTTTCAGGTTGTCATTTTTCTTGTGTAGATTTCCTTACAGGCTGAGGTTGAGGTTCTTCATCATCAAAACTTTCAGAGCTGCTTGAACTCTCTTCAGTCTTAGGAACACCATGCAGCTCTTCCCTTTCTAGAGTTTGGGGGATCTCAACTGCATCCTTTTTCTTGTCACTCTGATCTGTCTCAAGTTTTTGATCACTTGCTGAAGGTTTTAGCTCATGAAATATCATGTTTCTATTGTACAAAAACTTCTCAGTAATAGGGTTCCAAAGCTCTTGTATCCCTTCACACCAACTCCATAGCCGATGAGAATACATTTGACAGCCTTGTTATCCAATTTTGATCACTTTCCATTTGGCACATAAACATATGCCTCACAACCAAAGACACGGACATCCCTCAGAGAGGGATTCTTACCAGACCATGCTTCCAAAGGTGTCTTATCAAAAAGAGCAGAGCAAGGAGATTGGTTTACCAGATAACATGTTGTAGCCACAGCCTCAGCCTAGAACTTTTGCTCCAGACCAGCACTGCTCAACATACTCCTTGCTTTTCCATCAACGTCTTGTTCAGCCTTTCAGCAACTCCATTCTGTTGTGGAGTGTAAGGCATTGTCTTATACCTTTTAATTCCATGATCTATACAATACCTTTTGAAATCTGTAGAACAAAATTCATCACCATTGTCTATCCTCAAACATTTAATTTTCCTTCTAGTCTAATTTTCTACCAAAGATTTAATTCTTTAAACCAACTAAACACTTCTGATTTACTTTTAAGAAAGTATACAAATGCCCTTCTGGAACAATCATCAATAAAAGAAACATAATGTCTAGACTTTGATAACGAAAGAACATTAACTAGACCAAACACATCAGAATGAACATAATCCAGTATGCCAGAAGATTTATGAGGACTAGAGTAAAATGAAACACGATGTTGTTTTCCACAGATACAATGTTTGTAAAAATCAAACTCAAGGTTACAGTCCTCAATATCTTCTACAAGATTTTTATTCTTTAAGGTTTTTAAACCTTTCTCACCCATGTGACCTATTCTATGATGCCACAACATAGTCTTCTCTGCTGGGAGTTTTACCTCCAAAGCATTAGCAGATAGAGAAGTGTCTTCATCTTTCTCTATAGCGACTGATTTACTTGACTTTGCAGAGGCACTGTTACATTGAACAGGACGTGCATCCAACTTATACAGAGTGCCAGTACAAACACCCTTAGCCAGCACCATTGCACCTCTATCCATTTTACATCCTTTACTTGAGAAAGAAACTTCTACACCAGCATCATTTAACTTACTAACAGAAAGAAGATTTCGAGTTAGACCTGGTATATGCAGTACGCCACCAATACCTTTGACTCTTCCGTCAGGAAACTGAATTCTAACTCTTCCTCTGCCAACGATCTCTAGTGTTGAAACACTTGCCAGGTACACCTTTCCACCATCATACTTCTCGTACTTAGAGAACCATGGGTGAAAGCACAAAGTTGGGTCCACGAAACATGGAATTTTTTGCCTTAGCCGAAAAAATGAAATCAGCTAAGCAAAATCGGGATCCTAATTTTTAAGAATGGGATCTTGAGTTATAAAAATCAGGATCCCATTATGGTTCGGGATCCCGAGCCTGAATCAAAAATGAGATCCCATTTTTTAAAAAGCGGGATCCCATTTACTAGAGGGTCCCAAACCGGTGGACAGGGAACGGGATCCTGGTTTCTAAATAACGGGATCCCGGTTTCTAAATAAAGAGATCCCGATTCTGAAAAATCGAGATCCCGTTATTTAGAAACCGGGATCTCATTTCCTAGCACTATTTATTTTTTTAAAATGAAGAAAACTTCATTTTGGCCTGCGTGCATGGGATCTCGATTTCTGACCGACAGTCACTGCCAAAAGACCTCCAGGTACCCGCATTCTTCCCCTTTTTTTTGCGTTTTTACATTCGAAATTGAAATGGTTGTTAAATTTACTATTTCTATCATGTTTATTTCAAATTTTATTTCCATTTTATGCATTTTATTTCATGTTATTTTTGAAATAATAAATTTTAGAAATAGATTAAAAAATGCGTCAAATTGTGAAAATTTTCAATAGAAACAAAATAAAAAACTTGAATTGTATTTTAGAAACAAAATTTAACTTTTGAAACTTGAATTATTTGATGAAACAAAAAAAAATGCATTTCAAAACCCTAGAAATTGAAATAAATTGAAAATTTGCATTTAGAAACCCTAATTAAGCTTTTTGAAATCTCAAATTCAAATCAAAGCAAAAAAAAAGAATTTCAAAACTCTAGTTTGAATTGAAACTAAAAAATTGTATTAAAAACCCTAATTGCTAGAAATTGAAACGAAACAATAAAAATTGCTAAAACCCTAAATTGAAATCGAACAAATCATTTTGATTTTGAAAACCCTAATATTCGAGCTCAAGAAAATTCTTTTGCATTGCTTAAATGTTTTAAATTTGATTTGCATTGTATGGATAAAATGATATGTTAAATTTTAGTTTCAATGTTAAATTATAATTAGATTAGAAAAACTTTCCATTTTTTGTGAAATGAGTTAATTATTGCTATATGAATTTTCATTTAGAACTATCTTTTATATGAATTTTGATAATTAATTTTAGGTCAAATAATCAAGTCTATTCTAAATCTACTTCATCTAGGGTCTATTCAAAACCTTAAGTGAGGATTAAATTCAAAATCTAGCTTCATCTAGGGATCTAGGGTTCTTGAATTGAAGTTGAACTACTTAAGAAGAAATGTGGTATTTCGATGAAACCTTTTGTGAATAATGATCAAGTGTAATTAAATGATAAAATAAAGACAATTGAATGCCTTTGAATACTAAGCAAGTTCAGTTGGCTCATAATATTTTAGTAAATGTGTAAGGGATTGAAAATTTTGAATTTAAATTTTTAAATTTTAATGATTAAATCCATGGTTTAGGATTTACCATATGTACTTAGAGTAGTGGTCTAGGATTTAACTTTTTGCACTAGTTACCTAGACACTAAATAATCTAAATATTTTTGTTTTCTAAGTTCTTTTAGGTTCTTTCAATTACAAACAATCTAAAATAAAATACTTTTAGTTCAACATTAACTAATTTTATATTATACATGTTTTATATCATAAAATTCATTTAAGTGAGTTCAATATTAATGAAAAAAATATTAAATAAAATAATCTTATATTCAATTAAAGAAACATCCAATTAAAATATACATCAAACTCAATCTTAGTCACACATAATTATGTGTTTCTATTACGGAAATAGTCAATCTATTCATAAAATAAAAAAATATTCATAAACTAGGCACTAACTTGCAAGTCCATTATTCCAAGGGTCACCCAAACTTCACCCTAAGTTCGTTAAACCCTAAACCCTGAACTCTAAAATCTAAACCCTCAACACTAAAGCATCGATTTTGTCTTAGGAACTTATAATCAAATTTGGTTGCCTTAGGCAACTCCACCAAATTAGATTCCCTTAAGCCATGTAATTTTGTCGTAGAACCTTACTACAAAGATCCCCTTAAGCTAAATTTGATTCCCTTAAGCCATGTTATTTTGTAGTAGAACCTTACTACAAAGATCCCCTTAAGCCATCGTATTATCGTAAACCCTTAACTCAAAACTATAAACCCTAAACAAGCAAAAGACATCATTTTTTTACCAAATTTTATTCACTTGAGCCATGTCATTTTGTCCTAGGACCTCACTAGACATAGATCTCTTTAAGCCATCCTATCACCCTAAATCGTAAATCAATGCCTTAAGGGGTCCTAATATGACATTTCTTAATGGGATGAAAGAAGTTTTTAAAATTTGGTGAAGTTGCCCAAGGCAACCAAATTTAACAATAACAAGATTGTGCAAGATTATAATATGGATGATATTTGAAACAATGCCTATCTCAATCAATTGTTCCACAAGAAAATGTTCTTCACTAAAGCATTCATTTTGTCTTAGGACCTTAAAATCAAATTTGGTTGCCTTAGGAAACTCCGCCAAATTTGATTCCCTTAAGCCATGTTATTTTGTCCTAGGACCTCACTAGACATAGATCCCCTTAAGCCATCCTATCACCCTAGATCGTAAATCAATGTCTTAAGAGGTCCTAATATGACATTTTTTAATGGGATCAAATAATTTCTTAAAATTTGGTGAAGTTGCCCAAGGCAACCAAATTTAACAACAACAAGATTGTGCAAGATTATAATATGAATGATATTTCATGATCTAGGTTGGTGAGTTGAAACAAGACCTATCTCAATCAACTGTTCCACAAGAAAATGTTCTTTACTAAAGCATTCATTTTGTCTAAGTTCTTTTAGGTTCTTTCAATTACAAACAATCTAAAATAAAATACTTTCAATTCAACATTAACTAATTTTATATCATACATGTTTTATATCATAAAATTCATTTAAGTGAGTTCAATATTAATGAAAAAAATATTAAATAAAATAATCTTATATTCAATTAAAAAAAAATCCAGTTAAAATATACATCAAACTCAATATTAATCACACATAATTATGTGTTTCTATTACGGAAATAGTCAATGTATTCATAAAATAAAAAAATATTCATAAACTAGGCAACCAAATTTAACAATAACAAGATTGTGCAAGATTATAATATGAATGATATTTGAAACAAGACCTATCTCAAACAATTGTTCCCCAAGAAAATGTTCTTCACTAAAGCATTCATTTTGTCTTACGGCCTTAAAATCAAATTTGGTTGCCTTAGGCAACTCCACCAAATTTGATTCCCTTAAGCCATGTTATTTTGTCATGATCTAGGTTGATTAATTTACGGTTTAGGGTGGTAGAATGGCTTAAGGAGATCTATGTTAAACTCTAAACCGTAAACCCTATAACATTCATAAATTGTCTAATATTAATAGTTAATTGTATTTTCATTCAAGTAACTTGCCTTAAACATAAATTGTTAGAGTAATAGTTCATTTGCCTTTATAATTAAATCACTTTGGTTTAATTATTAATGCTAACTATTATTCTATTCACTTAAGCTTGTCATTTGTAGGTGCATAATAATTAATATGTTTATTAATTATTAATTGCACAAACCTAGCTTTCTCCGGCTTTAGGGTTTCTCACCTTATATGCCGCTTTTGTAATTATTGTAATAAATCTTTTTGGGAAATAATAATTCTGCTCTCACTCCACTGAGATTTTCCAAACCCTTGCTTCTGTCTCTTTGGTCTCCATTCAGCATTAGGTATTTTGCATGCAGGTGTTCTTGGCGAGCTGTGGATTTGCATTTATCAAATCCTACATGGTATCAGAGCCACCCTGTCGCTGCCTGGTTTGAAGGTGTTTGAGGCCACGATTCGAAGACGACAGCCACAGCTTCTCTAGGGTTTTTCTATCACTTTGAAGGAGGCGCTATTTTCTGGAGCTGTTTGAGCAAAAACGGACTCCACCATCGCGTTCAGATGGCCCGGGAGAGTCAAAATTCATATAAAATTTGACTATTTTGGCCACAGTGACCACAGGCAAATTTTTTTTGGCCTGCCAGGGCCGTACGGGCTCAAAAATTGAGAAAAAACTCAAAAAAAATCAATTTTTTCACAAAATTTGGGTGCTGCTAGCTCACACCACCACCGCACCGCCACCGGGGCCCGCCGCTACTGCCTGGCCACCAGTGTCGCCGCCCACTGGCCACCGCCGACGTCCCTTGACGGCCATACGGCCTTCAATTTATTTCCCGTGACTGGTTTTTTCCAGAGAGCTCATTTTTGGGGGGTACCTATGGTGTTTTGGCCATATCTTGGGCATACGGTGTCCGTTTTCAAAAAACAAAATATCGTCGGAAAGGTGTTTCCGAGCCGGACATGATTATGATGGTCTTGTTTGCTGATTCGACTGTTTGAGCACCATTTTTTGGTGTTGAAGTAGAGGCTTCGTTTTCCTCTCTCTTTGCATCTGGCGTTCAGGTTTTTTCCTCGTTTTTTGTTCTTTCAGTATTTGATTATTTGCTGTACGAGGGTTAGAATCATACATTGTGGGGGGGTATTTTTTTTCTTGCTTTTTGTCATCTACATCAAAAAATTGGAATCTATAAACACCAAAACAAATCAAACCCCTTCTGCATCTTCTGTCTAGTTCTGAAAGACCACTTAATAATTAAAAAAAAAAACACATTCAGAGCAGTTGAGGCACAGTTCATAGCATGGCCGAAAGATCTATTGAGCTTCTCACACCACATAATTATCACACTTGGAAGGGTCGTATGACGACACTTCTTCAGTCTTGAGGGTTATGGTCCTGTTTGGATGCGGTTTAGCCTCCATTGACTCGCGCCTTTGAGGTTATGCAGCACAGGAACAATATGGATCAGGCTATGGGATTGATTGCTTTGCACATTTCAGACAGTCTCTTGTTTCATCTTGAAGGGTGTGTCACACCTAGGGCCTATTGGACCAAGTTTGAGGGACTTTTTGGCACTATCAACGAGTTTAGAGCATTGCAGATTGAGGCAAAGTTGACTTCACTTGTACCTGATTCTTTTCCCTCCATTGAGGACTTTCTAATGAAATTCAAACAACAGAGATCTCTTCTATAGGGTTGTGGTAAGGTTAAGACTGATACAGAGTGTATTTACCTGATTTTGTCAAAGCTTCATGGGAACTTTCAGATATTCTCATCTACCTTCCATTCCACTATGGATGCCTTGGGTGCACGTTTTACCATGCCTTCTTTTGAGGTGTTTTGTGATCGTTTGACATGAGAGCAGGCTAAGATATCATAGTTGGATGCTCTCACAGGATCACCACACCAAGCATTGGTAGCACAGTCATCTCAGGGGAAGCAGAAGCAGAAGCAGAAACAAAAACCACAGACCACAGAGCATTGGAAGGATTCTAGTTCACAGAAGACTTCTGATTCACCTTCTCCTAAGGGGGAATCATCGAAGAAAGATAGACCTAAGTGTGCTTATTGCACTAAGCTAGGACATGATGAGTCCAAGTGTTATGAGAAGAAGATAGATGGATATGCAAAACAGGTTTCAGATTTGATAGCTCTTTTTGAGAAGAACCATATTCATCACTCTTCTTCATCTACTTCAGACGGGTCTTCTTCTTCACCATCATTCCAGATAGATGGACAGGCCCCACATAAGGGTCATGCATTATATGCAACCACCAGTTCACATTCATCTAGATGGCTACTGGATTTAGGTGCTTCACACCATATGGCATCTTCTCAGGACATGTTCTCATCTTTCGAGGTTGCGTCCTCACCACACATATTGATGGGTAATAACACTTATATGAGTGTATATGGGAAAGGTTCTATCGATATTGATGAAGGTACATTCAATGATGTACTATGTGTTCCATCTTTGTCCACTAACCTTCTCTCCATCTATCAGATTGCTCACAGTGGGACAGGGAAGACAGTTGAGTTCACACCTGATTCCGTGCACATCAGAGACATTTAGACTAGCAACATTGTTGCAACAGGGACAGTTGATCATTCTTCCCGATTGTATGCATTCACACACTTTGGTCCACCATCTCCCTCTCTTTCTACAAGAGAGCATGTAGTATCTGAGGAGAAGTTCAGTCATTTGAACTTATGTGTTCTTCCATCTGTTCATGAGACTAGTGTTGAGACTTCTACACCTCTTCCTCCTATTGAGATTACATTTGTTCAGCAGGATACCTCTTTAGTTGTGACTGACATTGTTGCTCCACTCATCAAGCCATCAAGTGCAGTTGTTCAGGCCATATCTGAGGATATTGCTTTCCTCACAGATGACAGATTCAACACACCTGTTATCCCTTCTTCACTGGAGATTACATTTCAAGATCATCTTGAGTTGTTTGATTCACCATTCTATTACTCAAACACTCATTCTCCAGTTCAGTTCTTCAGTGAGCATCATCTAGGACTACCATTTTCACCTCACATCCAGGGATTTCCTCTTCTTCGACCATTGGATCTGTTTCTTCCTCCGAGGTGACACATTGGTTTGATCATTGGCACAGGGGTTCTCTCATTCTGGGGGGGCTTTGGAGTCTCCACTCTCTCTCATGAGGGGGTATCTGATTGTATATCTGCATATGTTCTTGAGAGAGTCTCTTGAGACATTTCATTTGTACTTTCTTTTTGCATCTCTTTTTGGAGAGGAGTTTTTCCCACTGGGTTTTCTCCTTTTCTCCATTTCATAGAGATTTCCTTGTACTTGGGTACCTGATCTGGCCTTGTTGCCGGGACCCATTTTCCTGCTTTCTTAGCTATGCTAGGTTTGCTTCCTCCTGAGCTTCACTTAAGGGGGGGTGTTAGAGTAATAGTTCATTTTCCTTTATAATTAAATCACTTTGGTTTAATTATTAATGCTAACTATTATTCTATTCACTTAAGCTTGTCATTTGTAGGTGCATAATAATTAATATGTTTATTAATTATTAATTGCACAAACCTAGCTTTCTCCGGCTTTAGGGTTTCTCACCTTATATGTCACTTTTGTAATTATTGTAATAAATCTTTTTGGGAAATAATAATTCTGCTCTCACTCCACTGAGATTTTCCAAACCCTTGCTTCTGTCTCTTTGGTCTCCATTCAACATTAGGTATTTTGCATGCAGGTGTTCTTGGCGAGCTGTGGATTTGCACTTATCAAATCCTACATAAATGAGGTTTAAAAGTTCATTTTATCATATGTATTCAATTAGGCCATTTATATTGAATGGTTTAAGCGTATAAATCCTAAACATGTATCTTACATTTTGAAACTACAAATCTAATGCAGGTTCACTCATATCTTCTAGATATCACATGGATCGATTCAATAATATCTGCAATCAACCTCCACGCCCTCCATCTCCACCACCTAAAATCAATGGTGCTCGTTTGCAAGCACGGATCAATTCCAATGTTAGAACCATCCAAGATCAAATTAACATTATTCAAAATGAAGAATTTGTCGCACCACCTGTGAGGATGATTGCATCTAGGATGCAAACCATTGTTGATGTTGTCAAGGCTATGGATGGAATCTTAGATGAGATCGACAATGGCTAGAGGAGAGGAGAACTTCTGATTCTGAAAAGGAAAAACGCAAATAAATGAATATATAACTAAATTTACCTAATTCAAGTATGTACATGCTTTAACTTTGATCTTGTAGGACTTTGTTAGTGCGACTTTCAGCCCTGACCTAGACATAGTTACACCTCCAAGAGGGCATGTGGTGCAGGCTCCAAATCAAATGGTAATTTAAATTTTTATTATATTTAAATTCAATTATAAATTATATACTGTGAATATATAACTAAATAATTTTAAATTTCAAATTGAATTTTAATATAATTTGAGCTAATACATGTTTTAAATTCTTTTTCTTTTATAGCATGTGACACATCTAGTAGCTGAGAATGTACAAACATGTTTTGCAGAAGATGGTGCACAACCTATGGATATGGTACAATTAAAATATGACAAATTATAAATTAATTTCAATTAAATCATTTTTAATTATAGACTTGTGCATCTAATCTAAACTTCTTTTTTTTTGTTTGTGTAGATTGATTCAGAGAATGTAGATCAGTAGTGCCAATTGTGACATTGGATTTATTGGGGTACATTGTAACACATTCTAAATTTTAATTTTGTAAAACTTGATATTATTATTTATGGGACAAGTACACAAAGATGTGACACAATTAAGATGCCACGTTGTTTTTTTTTTCTAAATTGAACATTTGTTGAGTGCCAAATTTGGTGAAACTCGCCAAATGGCTTGGATGACTGAGCCTAAGGCTTGCTCATCCCAAGCCAGTTTAGCAAGTGTAGTGTAGAAAAATGCATCCCTTTACATTTTCATACTCTATTTGGGCCCTCTTAATTAAAATGAACTTAATAATGCCTTAATTTAGTGTTGAAAAATGTATCCCTTTACATTTTCACACTTGTTTCGGACCTCTTAATTAATTGGACTTAATTATGCCTTAATAAGCCTTATTTTACATCTGCAAGCCTAATAAAATATATTTTTTGAAGGGGAACCTGACAACAATTAATGCCAACACATAATTAAACAACTTGAGTAATGTGTGTTCCAGGAATAGGGACCAGGGACCCATTCGCCCATGGGTGAATGGGTCCTCCCTAGGCACTTGAACCCCTTTTTAAAACATGTTTTGGCAGTATTTTTATCATCTCAAATTAAAATTTCGAATGGTGGCCTGTAACTGATATGATGACCCATGTGGCTGACGACTCTTTTTTTTACCCAAAATTGATAAAACAAAAAGGATTTTTAAAGGAGATTCTCATCTTTCCACCAATATAAATTATGATTTACTTTGAATTTAATAAATAATTATTATTCATTTTCTATTGGAATTATGACTAAAGTTATGATTGATAGGTTGATTGAAAAACATCTATAGCTTTCAAACAGTATCACATTTTTTGAATATGAAACATGTATCACATTCTATGCTTCACATAATATAGGATTAAAAAAAATAAAAATTGAATTTCATGAAGTTTTGACCAAGTTAAGGTGATTAGACATACGAGTTTTTATATTTTTATAAATTTTTAATAAAAAAATAATAATTAATTATTTACTTGGAAAAAAATTATCAAAAATATGCATCACATCAAGACATGAGTCCTCTACTTATATTTAAAATATTATAAAAAAATATTATCATTTTATTGTGGTTAGGGTGGTCAGACAAACACCTACTTTTTATTTTTTCCTTGAAATTTAAGTACTATTGCATTGAAATTTCAAATTTTCACCAGATAGATTTTTATTTTTTTTAAATAAACCTATAATTTAGAAACTATATTCAATTTTCTACAGATTCTATTCTTACATATTTTTGAAATAATATAGATAACTTATTCAATTTTTTACGTCAAGTTGCCTAACTCTGATTTTTCTGAATTTATTGCCACTTAAGGGCCTATTTTTACCATGATGATCCTGCACATACCCATAACACAGAGCATAATCTGAAGTCCACTTCAAATATCTAAACACTCTCTTCACAGCATCCCAATGTGATTTTCTTGGATTTTCCATAAAACGGATTAGAACTCCCACTCCTTGGGCAATGTCTGGTCTTGTACAGACCATTGCATACATCAAACTGCCAATAGCACTTGCATATGGCACATTGGTCATGTCCTCCACCTCAGTAGCTGATTTTGGACAATCTTCAACAAATAGTTTTGTTCCCTGCAAAACTGGAACAACTCACTGTTTGCAGTCATTCATACCAAATCTCTCCAGAATAGTGTTCACATACTTACTCTGACTTACCCAAAGATTTTTGCTTGTTCTATCCCTGGTTATCTCCATTCCCATAATGTACCTAGTTGCACCAAGATCTTTCATTTTGAACTTTGCAGACAATTGAGATTTAAGGTTAGAAATCATAGTCTTGCTATTTCCTATGAATAACATATCATTCACATACTATGTAATAACAAGCACATGATCATTCTCAGATTTATGATAAACACAATGATCATATTTTGATTTTACAAATCTCATAGACAACACAAATGTGTCAAATTTCTGGTACCATATTCTAGGAGACTGCTTCAAACTATACAAAGATTAATTTAACTTACAGATCAGATTTTATTTACCTTTCACAAAAAAATGCTCAGGTTGGGACATATAAATTTCTTCTTCCAACTCACCATGGAGAAACGTTGTCTTCACATCCATCTGCTCAATTTCAAAGTCATACACAGCTGTCATTAACAACATAAATCTGATGGATGTCAGCTTTGCTACAGGGGAAAAAATATCTCCATAATCAATTCCCTCAATTTGGGAAAATCCCTTTGCAACCAGTCGTGCCTTATACTTCTCAATACTGCAATCAATGCATGTCTTATTTTTGAATATCCACTTACAGCCAATAGGCTTTCGCCCTTTAGGCAGTGCTACCAAATCCCAGGTTTCATTCGTCTTCAATGAATCCATCTCTTCATTCATGGCTTCCAGCCAAGAATTTGAATCAGTCATGTTGATTGCTTCTTTTACAGTCCTAGGCTCATCAGTGCTAGTAATTAAGGCATAGGTACAGTTCAAATTTAACAATGAAAAACTATACCTTTCAGGTTCTCATTTTTCTCATGTAGATCTCCTTACAGGCTGAGGTTGAGGTTCTTCATCATCAGAACTTTCAGAGCTACTTGAACTCTCTTCAGTCTCTGGTACACCATGCAGCTCTTCCCTTTCTGGAGTTTGGGGGATCTCAACTACATCCTTTTTCTTGTCACTCTGATCTGTCTCATGTTTTTGATCACTTTCTGAAGGTTTTAGCTCATGAAATATCATGTTTCTATTGTACAAAACCTTCTCAGTAATAGGGTTCCAAAGCTCTTGTATCCCTTCACACCAACTCCATAGCCGATGAGAATACATTTGACGGCCTTGTTATCCAATTTTGATCTTTTTTCATTTGGCACATAAACATATGCCTCATAGCCAAAGACACGGACATGCCTCAGAGAGGGATTCTTACCAAACCATGCTTCCAAAGGTGTCTTATCAAAAAGATCAGATCAAGGAGATTGGTTTACCAGATAACATGTTGTAGTCACAGCCTCAGCCTAGAACTTCTACTCCAGACTAGCACTGCTCAACATACTCCTTGCCTTTTCCATCAACGTCTTGTTCAGCCTTTCAGCAACCCCATTCTATTGTGGAGTGTAAGGCATTACCTTATGCCTTTTAATTCCACGATCTATACAATACCTTTTGAAATCTATAGAACAAAATTCACCACCATTGTCTATCCTCAAACATTTAATTTTCCTTCTAGTCTAATTTTCTACCAAAGATTTAAATTCTTTAAACCGACTAAAGACTTTTGGTTTACTTTTAAGAAAGTATACAAATTCCCTTCTTGAACAGTCATCAATAAAAGAAACATAATATCTTGACTTTAATAACGAAGAAACATTAACTGGACCAAACACATCATAATGAACACAATCTAGTATGCCAGAAGATTTATGAGGACCAAAGTAAAATGAAACACGGTGTTGTTTTCCATAGATACAATGTTCGCAAAAATCAAACTCAAGGTTATAGTCCTCAATCCCTTCTACAAGATTTTTATTCTTCAAGGTTTTTAAACCTTTCTCACCTATGTGACCTAGTCTATGATGCCACGGCATAGTCTTCTTTGCAAGGATTTTTACCTCCAAAGCATTAGCAACTAGAAAAGTGTCTTCATCTTTCTCTACAGCGATTGATTTGCTTGACTTTGCTGAGGCATTGTTACATTGAACAGGACGTACATCCAACTTATACAGAGTGCCAATACAAACACCCTTAGCCAACACCATTGCGCCTCTAGCCATTTTACATCCTTTACTTGAGAAAGAAACTTCTACACGAGCATCATTTAACTTACTGACAGAAAGAAGATTTTGAGTCAGACCTAGTATATGCAGTATGCCACCAATACCTTTGACTCTTCCATCAGGAAACTGAATTCTGACTCTTCCTTTTCCAATGATCTCCAATGTCGAATCACTTGCCAGGTACACCTTTCCACCATCATACTTCTCGTACTTAGAGAACCATTCTCTATTGGATTTCATGTGAAAGGATGCACCTAAGTCAACCAGCCAGACATCATCTGATGCCTCAATTTTCAAGGCTGCTGCAATGAAGGCGTCTACATCACTTTGAGAAGATTCATTGTCAGAAGCATTCTTCTTCTTCTTCTCCTTGCAGTCCTTTCGGATGTGGCCAGGTTTCCCACAGTTCTAGCATCTCACCTTGAACTTTTTACCAGGAGATTTTGATCTCCCTGTAGATTTGGACTTTGACTTCTTGTCCTTCTTCTTGCCTTTCTCCTTTGGTCTACCTTGAATAGCAAGAGCCTCTTTGGCCATCTCAGAAGATTTCCTTCGCATTTCTTCAGACAAAAGCGACGAAACCACATCATCCATCTTGAATGCAGCAGTTGTTCTTCCAATAGCCATCACCAGATGATCCCAACTATTAGGTAACGAACACAGCAGGAGCATGCAACAATCCTCCTCCTCAGTCTTTACACCTATAGATGTCAGCTGAGTAACACTCATGTTAAACGAGTTCAGATGGTCTGCAACAGATGCACCTTCTTCCATCTTCAAGGAGTACAACTTCTTTCTCAGGAATAACTTGTTTACCACAAACTTTCCCTGATAAATATCACCAAGCTTCTTCCACAATGAAGTTGCAGACTACTCCTCATGGACGTTTAGGAGTACAAAATCAGCTAGACTCAGTCTTATCAGACCTCTTGATTTTCTATCACCAAGATCCCAAGCCTCTTGAGTCATACTTTGTGGCTTAATTCCAGTTTTGCTAACCAAAGATCTCTATCCACCAGCAAGTCTTCCATTTTAAGTTTCCATAACTCAAATTTGCTGCCATTGAAGTTTTCAATATGTACTCTACCTGATGTACTCACCATCTCAAATAGAAACAAGTTTTAACAATGCAAGACTCCAACTGAAACAGTATTAGTACAAAATAATAACCTTTTCTCTCAAGGATAACACAACTAACCAAGCTCTAATACCACTTGAAGGGAAAATAGGGATGGATCTAATGACCCAATAATGTAGAATACATTCCCTTAATACTAATACAATAGAGGAGAAGAGCATAAACTAGTTCTAATAGATTCTAAAACTACTCAGATGAATACAAAATAGCATAAATGAGATAACAGAATAATAAACATTCACAGATAATACAATATTTACGTGGGAAAACCTTTTCAAGTAAAAAACCCACCACACAAGTCAAGACAATTGTATTACAACAATAAATATATTACATACAATATCAGTCTTCACTCTCTGATCAGCTCACAATAGCTCTCAAGATATTAACTGACTGTTACAATACTTCCTTTTCAAAGTATACAATCTATTCTCTCTCACTTGCATCGACTTGCCAACTACATGTACATATCTGTCAACCTCACATTGACTTTACAAGTCATCCATCGCATTTTCCCTTCCAACCAATCCCATGGCCTCTAGGTTCATGCATCGAACACCCAAGAGATCAAACGATCTACACTAATTGTATCAAGCCATCCAACAATAACTTTGCCACCCAAATCGAGTTCCTTGGCCTATAATTATTGCCTTTACTATTTTTTCCTTTCGTCAATCAACATGTTGTCAAACTGCCATGTGTCCATCTGCCATTTGTTGTTGCTCTTTGACTCCGATTCCAACTCGATCAAACTCAGTCCGAGCTCATCTAAGATTTCCTTGTCTCCACCACGCCACTGCCGAGTCCACACAACCAAGTCGCACTATGGCGGTGAGCTCGTCCGAGCTCACATCACCATCTACCACACTACTGCCGAGTCCGAGTGACCTGGCCATGATATGGTGGTAAGCAGTCTGAGGGACTACTGGTGGTCAAACCGCGTTACCGTGGAGGCCACCAGGCCACCCCACGATAGGGCGGTGACCACCGGCTAGACCACTGGTGGTCTTACCACAGCCACCATGGTTAGCAAGCTCATCATCTGTGGTGGAGCAATAATCGCTAGCCACACCATTGGCGGTCTCACCGTGAACACCGCAGTGAGTGGATCCATCGCCCGTAGTGTGGTGATAACTGTCGACCAAGCCTCTAGCGGCCTCACCGCGGCCACCGTGGTGAGACAACTCACTTCCCATGGTGGAGCGGTAATTGCCAGGCCACTGCTAGCGGCTTTACCGTGGCCACCGCGGTGAGGGCCTTCACCAACCGCGGTAAGGTAGTGACTAGTGAGGCAGGCAGAAAGCCACCTACCATGATCACCGCAGTGAGTATCCTCACTATGCATGGTAAGGAGTACCGCCAGGGTCTAGCCAAGCTACCGTGATAAAGCGGTAAAGGTAGAAATCAGCCAGGTGCGGTATGGCGTTAAAGGTTGAGAACAACAATTTTTTGCCAAGTCTTGAATTCTGAGGCTTCAAACTGGAAGTTGAGACACAATTTCTCAACAATTTATCACTCTTCCAACCATCCTTACTTGTGATTTACATTAATTACCCCTATGTCCTATCTTCTTTCATGTATAACATTGTCGAGAGAAGGGACCAGAAAATTGATTCAACCTACTCCTACACTCAGCTGCCTTATGTCCATGTTTTTTACATGAAAAGAAAACACCATTAAAAGATGAGTACCTTTGTGCATTTGGTTGTCTAATAGGTGATCTCCTTCCAGATTTTCTTTTATGCTTTCCTTTATCTTGATTCTTCTAATTATTTACTAGATTAGATTTTGTATTTTTCCATCAGCTTCATTACCTAAGCCACTTTTGTCCTTAGAAGGTTTTTGTCCAGCTATTAATTCATCAAGCTTGGTGGAGCTTGTCTTAAATTCATCTTCACAGAGTTTTTCTTTCTCAAGATCTGCTTTCAGACTCATCACTTCCTGTTCAAGCCTAGAGCAAACATCAACCTTGCTTTGTATCATTGTTTTCAAGTATTCTTCAACTTTCATCTTTTCATCTATCTTTAACTTTAGTCTAGTATTCTCATCATTTGGTAGCTTCAATTCTTCACTCACTTCTCTATATCTTTCTTTGAATTTATTTAACTGCTCTTTCAACTTCTAGATACACTCATTTTCTTCATCAAGATTCTCCTTTATATCTCTATTCTCAATTTCAACCTTGTCAAGATCTTCAAGGGCAATCTGAAGCTCTTCTTTATCCATTGTTCAATCTTCAGGATCTCCTTAAATCTATTAAACTTTTCAGGAGGAACCAGATGCTCTGATACCAATTTTTGAATAAATTGGATACTAAGAGGGGGGTTAAATCACTATCCACTAAAAATTATTGAACAATAATCATTAAAATTATTTCACAACAGAGTAGATAAGAGCAGTAACAAGCATGACATTCCATAACAAAAATAACATCAGATTTTATGTGGAAATCCCAATGAGGGAAAAACCACGGTGAGGATTAGCTCACAATATATAGTTATATCAAAAGGACTACCTCACTGCCAGATACAAAATCTCACTACTTATAAAGGACTTGTTGTCCAAAATGGAGGCTCACTGCCTAAAGAAATGTATAAACAAAATTCAAGGCTAACCGCCAAGGTTGAACTGATAAGGATACACCACAAGTGCAAACTTAGCTCCTTATATGCTCAAAGTATTTTCTTACAGACTGATCTCCAATTCACACACTTACACTTCTTCTCTTTGCATTCGCACACTCTTCACAACACTTCACTTCGTATCACACATCTCTCATCTTATTTCTCTATCACTTATGTCTCATACCTCATTCTTCTAGCAAAATTTTATATATACCTGTATGCATTAGATGGGTTGGCTTCAAAAGTAATTCAACTGTGTCAAGCATCATCATGTCGATTGGGACCAAAGCTGGGTCTTCACATATAATTTGTAATCCAATAGACTAAATATTAGGTTGGCCAAGATCAACCTAATATTGAAATGTAACCATAAAAACCATTGCCAACACATCACCCAAAACATATGAATATTTGAAAATGCATACATACACACTTCTAGCCATTATAAGCCTTTTCATGAAACCTTAGATCATACCAATTACTAGAGGTAATATGTAGACCAAAAATACCAGAATTACTAGAGCAAATACCAGATGGGATAAACTAGTTTTGCACACCAGTACAGGGTACCGGACCAACATGGTGACGTCAATGAAAATATTAGACATATTTCTAACACATTTTACATATCAATTTTAGTTGGAAATCTACAACAATGCATAAAGTTGTACGATTATATAAATTTTCATGTGAACTAAAAAATCATATTTTAAACAAGTTTGAGTTTTAGTGGAAATGAAATGCTTGCTAATTCATCAGCATGACACCTTAATATGGTGGCAGGGTTGTTTTTAAGTAAACTAGAAAATTGAATTTCATCTATATCTGGTTTAGTTGAACAAGTTAGATTCCCATAGAAAGGTTAAATTTACTTAATTACTTTTTTTATTTTGAGAATAGCATATAATGGAAACTGGGCAACCCAAAAAGTGTGAGTTTAGTAATGAAGACAATCTTCGCTATAGCAAGGAAATTCAATTGAATTGAAGATAGCGGTGAATTTTATTGCTACTATAAATATCATGGAATTTCATTAGTACTGGAAAACATTTCCTATAAGGTTAGAAGAAAAGTAAAATTTTTGATCAATTTATTTGATGAACAGTGACCAAATTTAAAACAAGATAAACATAGTTATTAACTGCATAATCGTATAACTGATTATGGTAAGTAATGTAATAGGATAAGTTACACTAACAATATATAAACTAGCATTTGCATCTAGGGAGGTTTAAGGATTATGTCGATAGAAAATTATATGCATGTTAATATGTTAGAGAGTACATGTTTGTGCATAAATTCTAATTGCATGTGACTAGACTAAACAATTAATAATAAATCCTAAATAATGGAATGAAATAAACTACAACAAATATAGATTTTCTCCTTAAAGAAATTAAGTATTATTTGATTATGAAATATTTGCATAAAAATTTAAAATATAAAGCAATACAAATGAAAAAAGAAATTTTCCATCAAATTGATAAAAAAACACTCCAAATGAAAATAGAATGTTCTCATCCAATTTTCAAATCAATATTTATTTGGCTTTTATGTGATAAGTGAGATTTTGGAGGCTTTTACCATTAAACAGCAGTTGAAACTTTGTTTCCAACAACTCAAAAGTGGTTTGCAAGTGTGAGACTTGTTTTAAGCTCAAATACAGCATCAATGAAAAATCTCTCCATTAGTTTTGCAAAGATATGTGAAAAAGAAAAAATAATGAGATAAATAATTATATGGAATGCTTATTTTCTAAATGTGAATCAATCAAGTGATGCAATCAACCTTGTCCATTATTAGTTTTTAATTGTTCCTAGGTGCAAAAAAAAAAACTAGGTTAACATCATGATGTCTTTGTCCACCACTAGCTAATTTTTTACCTCCTTTTCATGTTTGGGTAATAAGACTACAAAGGTATTATAGGGGACACCACTCCTCTCCTTACTAAAATCCAAAAATATACTGAGCCTAGAATTCAAGGGGGGGTAAAAGAGAATAAGCAAGATATGTAATAAGAAATTCATTAACACTTTGAATAGTTTTTCATCTTCTCAATCTCTAAGATACTACAATGCAAGTATATTATGGATTAAAGAAGATATGGTAAATTACAAGTGAAATTGAGCATCCATAGTGGACAAAATTCACTTGAACTATTTAAAATTAGCTACAAAAATCAACACCTTTTGTAGCTATGCAAAGGGGTGGCTCATCTCCAAACCATTAGACCAAGATTGCTTCCTTCCTATGTGTGGGAGGGTGCATGGAAATGGGTAGCCATTCCGTGGACACCCTTAAAAAAAAGTTGTAAACCATAACGTGAGTGTGTTATAACTCGCTTGCGTTATGCCTTCGGTTAAACCTAGGCAAGGTCCCGGCGGCTACAACTGTGAAGCCATAACGCGAGCACACTATAACGTGCTCACGTTATGGACTATTAAAAGCAAAAAAAAAATGCAAATCTCTCATTTGCATTTCGACTGGTTTTTTTGTGCACCCGCAGCCAAAAACACCAAAATAGCATGATCGTTTTTGAGGAGAAGAATTTATTCACCAAGAATCTGAATTTCTTCGCAACGATGGCGCCACGACGATGAGGAGCTGTCAAAGGTAAGGATTCTATGCTTTTTATTTTGAATTTGTTAGTTTTAGGTTGAATTTGATATCTATTTGTTTGAAATTTTAGGAGATGCAAATCAACCTACAAAGCCTCAAAATCCTCAACAAGAGGACCAACCAAATCCTCAAGATCAAAATCAACCACAACATCAACCTCCTCCACCAATCACTCAACCCCCTCCTGGCACTCAACAAAATTTAATGAGTGAAATGGAGAACAACAAAAAACAAATTGAGGATTTGATCAATAGGTTGAGCGATCCAAATGGTTCAACTACAGAAAGAATGATCTATGTTAACAAACGTAGATTCAATTAGCAAACAAATAACTGGATGGGAAGATAAGAGGCAGGCGGCTAGGGAGTATTATACAAATAAACTATCATACAAGGATGTGAAAGATTTAAAAATAACAAAAGGTGATTTTTGCTCATTATTCACCGACCCACGCACAAATCAAAATCTTACCCTCAATGCGAAGAGGTTTCCTATCCATTGGTGCCACCACCAACAAATGAAGGAGCGGTTTTATGATAGGTGGTACATGGTTTTCAATTACCCATCGTGCAACAATTGTGAGGTCCCGTAATATTTCCCTAGGAAACTATACAGTGAGTTCATATTGAACAAAATCCCAAATTATTTTGATATGAGGGATTTCCAGGGGAGAGGTGGGGGGTCAGCTCAGGATAGACATGGTGCACAGCCGGATCCTACGCGGCAAGGTAGACGAGCTCTCACTAGGCTGCCTCATGAGCACATTGTTATGCCTTCCGTCGTGAAGGAAAGTGCTAATGTAGAGACATTGCAGGCAATCAGCACTTTGAGCCAGAGTGTCATCCATCATACTAGCCCTATTCTATAGCTCCATCTAGGGGAGAGGGAAACTGACATTTTGCATGAGGCATATGGCAATGATAGTCAGGTAAAAGTTATTGCATGTGTTCATTGAATTTAATTTATTAAATTTCGATTTTGAAATGCAAGATTAACTAAAAATGTTTTATGATTTTAATAAAATTGCAGGGTCATAGTGTTGAGACTGGATACACCGGCCCCCCACCAACCTATTTTTGTAGTACACCTATCGCTAGGGTATGTAACTAGTAAACAATTATAAGTTTATTGCATATTAATGGAATTGTTTTACGAATGGTAATTTAATATGCAATTTTGGATGTTGAACAGACTAATATTGGAGGTTTTGATGGAACACTTCCCAGTGGCATTGGATTTACTCAAACCTTCATGTAGGTAATAGAATAAAGAGTTTAACTAATGAATCAAGTACTTAATAGATTTGTGTAGTTTATACATGCACATCGTTGATTACATTGAATAATTTGTTCTTTTATTTTCAATTGATGCGAAATGATACACCTCTGAATGTGACGAGGGCAATGGATATTGGTGTGACATCTGCTATACAATCCTCGATGGCTCTGACAGAAGAGGTATGAGGCAAATTAGTAAATTTTAATTTACATTTTTTGTTATAGATGTTAGTTAGTCAGAAATCAAACCATTATTGATTCATGTAGTTTTTGTCTATTTGTATGGTTTATACAGGGGGGCTTGAGCACGCCTGAGCATGGGTGTGAGGATATTTCCCTCGTGGAGAGAGATTGTGAGATGGCTGTAAGTGATTATTTTGTCAAATATATCATTTTTTATAATGTAATTTCTATATATTCATGTCTTTACTTCTTATTGTAACAGTTAAAACTTCACCATGAACTAAACCCTAGGAGGATTAGCAGGAGCACTCCACGAGTGTAGCAAAAATGAGTGACAGACCTATCGCCATCCGAGCGAAAAGGAAAGGGAAAGATTTTATTTCCTGGGCATGGAGAGCAATGACTTTTGATTCCAGAGTCCTTTATTGTATGCCTGCATGGCAGTTTTGTACATATTTTTTATTGGACATATTTGACATTGTATGCCTAGATGGCATTCTTGTAAGCCTATATGGCTATTTTGTACATATATTTCATACTTATATCGACATATATTTATGTATTCCTACATGGCTATTTCATTAATACAAATATCTTTTTTCGATGCCTGTCCATATTTGCATTCTAAATGTATGGTTCAATAGATATGAGTTACATATATTCAAGTGTATACTTTAAAACCTACGTGTATACTTTGTGACTTATGTGCATTCAAGTGTATACTTTGTGGCTTACATGTTTTCATGCATATACCTTGTATTCGTGCATATTCTTTGTTCTAATTTGTGTATACTATGTATTTGTGTGTATAATTTTTGAGGCTTACGTGTTTACGAGTACTTGTAGTTCCCTTATTGACATGTACATGTTTGACTTATTCACATGTATAATTATTAATTCGTTAGCCATAGCATTGATCTATGTCATCCTCAATGCATGATCCTTGAGATGAAGTAAGTACACCCTCAAGGTCAAAAGGAGTTTCACATGCATTCTTCGTAGGCTCATTTTGGTAGTGAAATCAAAAACCTCTTGCATCATTGAAACGAAAAAAAAAATCTTTTATAGTAGGTCTGAAGCCATTATCATTCTCCATTAGTTCTTCATGTATCCACTCCCCATTAATGGTTGTCTCATGACCTTCATGAAACCAAGCACTTATCTCATTTGTGATAGAAGAAATGTATGAAGATTTATCTTCCTCCTTATGAACCATTCATTATCATGAGAGATGGGTTCTTGTGAACCACTACTGATGAATCATGGGTCAACGAGTTTGACTTGTAAAACTACACGATTGAATCCTGATAGCAATATCACAATACTTATATATCTAAATACTGCCACTGAATCCTGAATACTGCCATCTTACCGACACAAGAGTCTGGAAGATGCTTCCTACCCTTCTCTTAGTGGTTGCTCTCATTGCACCTTCTACCCAACTTCATCTTGGTGTAGACAATACGAAGACCCCAGCTTGAGATCTTCACACACACAAGAACAACTGTGTCCTTCCTGCATCTTAGATGGATCAACTTGCAACCAAGAACCCACACTACTGCCTGGTGTAGATTGCCTTCTACACACTCAGAACCTTCTGGCTCTGATACCATTCTGATGTAGAGGAAAGAACAGAAGACAGTGGCTCATCCACCCTTCTCATTCCTTAACCTGCTGATCACTACTGATCAAGACGTGTTCTTAAGCCTCTAACTCTATCTGCCACCTTTCCGCTATTCAAAGCCCGAGTCACACATTTCTCAAACACAATGGTTGAGCGATGTAATGGTTTCTTTGAAAACCGTTATACATTTTAAACCATACAATAATTTCACACTCGGTTATATTACGTATATTCCCTGTCAACTGAAACCGTTTCTCCCGTTCCATTCAGGACTATCATAAAGAAACCTGAAAACAAGACGTCCATGACATTGAAAACAATAGTGAATCCTTCAAAACTAATCTGCATTCACAATTTGCAAAACAATAAACTAGGAAAGATAGAGAGAACAACACAACGGGAAACGGAAACTCCTCTTTAACGAATTCTAGATATTAAGACTTCAAAAACATACATGCTTTAAAGGCCAGAGAGCCTGATTTCTTCTCCTTCTTGTTTACTCTCTTTTTTGTTTTCCGTAGTTGCACTCTCTATTTCCTCTATCTCCCTGTATTCGGTTACATGTTGTAGACAACTTTATAGAGATTCTAGGGTAGTTAGATAAACTGTTCATCTACCCGATATTCCCATTCGGTTACAACTGTCATTTAATCCTTTTGATGAATATATCATTGCAATTTTAAACACTTAACCATTTCTTAACATGGTCCCACGAAATTCTAAATGACTAAAACATTACAAAATTAGGAAGCTTGTCATAAATTTCAAGAGTCGAGGTGTCCCCGCACCACTATCCTAGTTGTCCCTTTGTTGATTTATCTCCTTACTGATCCATCTTATTGGATTCTTTCACCTTTTACCCATCGCTTTCTTGAAAAACTCAATTTTAGGCCTTGTAGCCTTCTGCCCCAATTTGGCCTCCTAGAACCCGTTTTCTTGACTTTTCTCACAATCAGTCTTAACAACCCCCAATTTTTTTTGTAAATTCTTTCTTTGGACCATCAAGGCTCCAAGATTTACCAAGCCTTAGGTCCTACAAGTTTCCGTACATATGATTGTCCTCAAACCCCCTATTTTCAAGGGTTCCTATGGTTTTTGGCTCTTTTTCCTTCTTTAAGGGCTTCAACGACCTCCTCAACTCTCCTCCTGGCACACACATGACTGAGATACATGTGCCTACACTCCCATACTCTTTATTGGCATAAAACAATCCATTTAGCAACTCTCCTTGCTGTTGTCCTCTCCAAGCTACTAGCCAGAATGCACTTGCACTCGCCTAGTGCTTGATGATTTCATCACCTTCCCTGCAAAACAAGACCCCAAAACCTATATGTACACTATTTACATAGTCCCCAACTTTATTCCAAGTGGCCATGAGAGGAAAGCCACGGAAAGTCAAGTGGGACTCATTATTCACAAAACTGGCTTGAACCGGCAATGAGACCAAGAACACCAAAAACTTGCAAAAAAATAACCAATCAGTCTAGATGACTAATCTAATGCTACACAAGGTAAGTAAGTGAAACAAATGGAAGACTCAAAGCATTAGATAATTCCTTTCAATCCATTCTTGACTGGATGAAGGCTCAAACACAGAAATTCAATGAAAACTTGCTCTCTTCCAATCACAAAAATGTACTCTTCAAGTCTCAATTCGTGAAAACAATCCTCCAACCCAAGTATCAGGGTTTTTCTGACCTTATATACCTTTCTCCCATGTTCTAGGGCCCTTGGGTAGGGCTTAGAGCATCATTAATTTCATATGCAACTTACTTGGTATGCCTTTATGTAGTCTTGCCTTGTTCAAGTATACCATCACCAAATAACCTATTTCAAATTGTAGATCTCTCTTCCCTTCATCTCTTTTATCCTTCAACTTTTGGTTAGCCTCCATTAATGTCTTCTTTACCTGCTCATTAACCTCTCTCATTGACTTAGCAAAACCATCAGCATGTCCATTGATTCCTTCATAACCTTTTAGGTCTCTTAGCTCAAGTACACCCCTTGGATGTAACCCATATACAATTTCAAATGGGTTCTTACCAGTAGACGTGTTTGTGCTATCATTGTAGGAAAATTATGCCTATGAAATGACTTGTTCCCATCCTTGTCCATACTCCTTAGTTAGACACCTCAACAACTTACCAAGTACCCTATTTATCAAGATTTATGGTGAGCTTCTCCTCTTGAAGTTTCTTCAACACAAGTTCTAGGTGCTTCATATGTTCTTCTTTTATTTTGCTAAAGATGAGGATATCATCTAATTAGACTACCACAAAGACTCCTATAAAGTCTTCAAGACCTCATTCATCACCCTCATAAAAGTGCTAGGTGCATTTGTAAGCCCGAATGGCATTACTAACCACTCATATAACCCCTCTGTGGTTTTAAAAGTTGACTTCCATTCATCTCCCTCTTATCATCCTAATCTGATAGTAGCCACTTTTCAAATCAATCTTGGAGTAGTACTTAGCACCCCCCTAAACAGTCCATTAAGTCTTCTATCCTAGGAATAGGAAACCTATATCTAATGGTTATCCTATTTATGGCCCTAGAATCAGTACACATTCTCCACGTATCTCCCTTCTTAGGTTCCAACACCACTGGAACAACACATGGGCTTATGCTTTTCCTGATCAACCCTTGGTCCAAAAGTTCTTGAACTTGCCTTGCTATCTCCTTGTTTTGCTCCGGTGTCATTTTCTATGCAGCCTTGTTAGGCAATGTTGCTCCTGGTACAAAGTCAATTTGATGACTGATTGCCCTCTTAGGTGGTAGTGTAGCTGGTGTGCCTTCATAAATGATATCCTTGAACTGATCCAACAGTTGCTTCACCTCTGTTGTCATAGGTAGCCGACTAGGTGACTCCTCCTCCTTTGGCTTCAACATGATTGCATAGACAACTCCTTCTTCCTCCTTCATGTTTCTTAGTAATTCCTTTCCACTCATCAAAAGTACACTGGATTCTGCCTTTTCCACTATGCCTTCTCGGAGAAAAAACTTCGTGGTTAAGCGCTTGAGCTGGAGTATACTGGAATGGGTGACCTCCCAGGAAGGCCTACTGCCTCACCTCTGTGAGCATCACTTAGATGCAATGAGTGCTAAGTAGGCCATTCAATATCATTTCAAAAAAATTGTTGCTTTCAACAACTTACAAATTTGCAACTTAAGACTCCTCCAACCTAAGGGATCGATCTGGTGGATCGGAGCAATTCCACGTGTTTCGATGCAAAACAGGACCATGCCTAGCTTAAACATACCAATTTGGACGTGTTGGAACAATCCGCTTGGTCTCACAAGTTGCAAAACAAAAGTTGCACCACTCTGCAACTTTGCACTGCTTGCATTTGATGTTTTTTCCATCAAGTGAAAATCCGCCACCACTGGAAAACCACTCCAGGATAGCCAAAACTGAGAGAGGTTTTTGTAGATAGGCTCAATGCAATCCTATAGGATCAGATGAGAAGTTTCTAAGTGCCATGGTATCCAAGTAATAGCATGTTGAAGTTTGCAGCTATTTTGCACTTTGCACCTTTGAAGGATCGATCCGGTGGAACATAGCTCAGAGCGATTTCGGTGCGAAAGACGACCATGCCTACTGTAAACATACCTATTTTGATGTGTTGGAAAATTTTTCTTGGTCACACGAGTTGCAGAGCGAAAGTTGCACCACTTTGCAACTTTGCACAGCTTGAATTTGACACATTTTCCATCAAGTGAAAATCTGCCGCCACAAGAAAAACCACTCCAAGATAGCCAAAATCGAGAGAGGTTTTTCTAGAGGGGTCCAATACCTTTCTATAGAATTAGATGAGAAGTTTCTAAGTGTCACGGTATCCAAGTAATAGCATGCTGAAGTTTGCAGCTATTTTGCACTTTGGACCCTTAAGGGATTGATCCGGTGCAACATAGCTTGGAGCGATTCCATGTGTTTCAATATGAAATAGGAACATTCCTACCATAAACATACCTATTTTGATGTGTTGGAATAGTCCGCTTGGTCACACGAGTTGCAGAGCGAAAGTTGCACCACTTTGCAACTTTGCACAGCTTGAATTTGACATGTTTTCCATCAAGTGAAAATCTGCCGCCACGAGAAAACCACTTCAAGATAGCCAAAATTGAGAGAGGTTTTTCTAGAGGGGTCCAACGCCTTTCTATAGGATTAGACAAGAAGTTTCAAAGTGTCATGGTATCCAAGTAATAGCATGCTAAATTTTGCAGCTATTTTGCACTTTGGACCCTTAAAGGATCGATCCTGTGGAACATAACTCAGAGCGATTCCACGTGTTTCGGTGCAAAAGAGGACCATGCCTACTATAAACATAATTATTCAGACATGTTGGAACAGTCCGCTTGGTCACACGAGTTGCAGAGCGAAAGTTGCACCACTTTGCAACTTTGCACAGCTTGAATTTGACACGTTTTCCATCAAGTAAAAATTCACCGCCATGAGAAAACCACTCCAAGATAGCCAAAACCGAGAGAGGTTTTTCTAGAGGGGTCCAACACCTTTCTGTAGGATTAGACGAGAAGTTTTTATGTATCATAATATCCAAGTAATTGCATGTTGAAGTTTGCAGCTATTTTGCACTTTGGACCCTTAAGGGATCGATCCGGTGGAACATAGCTCAGAGCAATTCAACGTGTTTCGGTGCGAAAGAGGACCATACATACTATAAACATACATTTTCAGATGTGTTGGAACAATCTGCTTGGTCACATGAGTTGCAGAGCAAAAGTTGCACCACTTTGTAACTTTGCACATCTTGAATTTGACACATTTTCCATCAAGTGAAAATCCACCGCCACAAGAAAACCACTCCAAGATAGCCAAAATCGAGGGAGGTTTTTCTAGAGAGGTCCAACGCCTTTCTATAAGATTAAACAAGAAGTTTCTAAGTGTCATGGTATCCAAGTAATAGCATGCTGAAGTTTGCAGCTATTTTGCACTTTGGACCCTTAAGGGATCGATCTGGTGGAACATAGCTCGGAGCGATTCCACGTGTTTCGGTGCGAAAGAGGACCATTCCTACTATAAACATACCTATTCAGATATGTTGGAACAGTCTGCTTGGTCACACGAGTTGCAGAGCAAAAGTTGCACCATTGTGCAACTTTGCACAGCTTGAATTTGACACATTTTCCGTCAAGTGAAAATCCACTGCAACGAGAAAACCACTCCAAGATAGCCAAAATCGAGAGAGGTTTTTCTAGAGGGGTCCAATGCCTTTCTGTAGGATCAAATGAAAAAATTTCTAAGTGTCACAGTATCCAAGTAATAGCATGTTGAAGTTTGCAACTAGTTTGCACTTTGGACCCTTAAGGGATCGATCCAATGGAACATAGCTCGGAGCGAGTCCACGTGTTTCGGTGTGAAAGAGGACCATACCTACCGTAAACATACCTATTCGGACATGTTGGAACAGTCCGCTTGGTCACACGAGTTGCAAAAAAATGTGTACAAATTGTTTACATGACCTGTATATGACCTTTTTCACATTGTTTACATTTCAAAATTCAAAGTTTGCAAATTTTGCAAATTTTGCTACTCAAGGCATTTACAGAACAAGGTGCTACTACACCAAACAAGAACTTCAACCTTACAATATTTGAGTATATCTCATTATGTAATTAAATCTTGTTACAATGCCTTTGGCACTTCATTCTCTTAGATCTTTTACAATGTCACTCATACATTCAAGATTCTCTTTAAATGTCTACTTCATAGGTGCTCATCATGAGGTTAACTTCAAATGAGTAACTTGAGATTCCCTCGATAAGCTTCACATGATCTCTTATAATGGCTTGAAATCAAAATTGAGATTTATCAAAATCATCAAAATAAGTATGTTGCATTGCTTTTTTGGTTGAGATTTTTTATAATGGCTCTTAAATCAACATTTTCTGCAATGAAAGATCAATCAACCCTTAGTAGTTTACTTACAAATACGCAAAGTAAAAGAGAAAAAGAAAGAGCATCCAAAATGGAAATGAAATAAAAATAGATGGAAGGCACTTACAGATGTTGCATTGCTTTTCTGGTTGACATTCTCTTTGATGGCTCTTAAATCAGCATTTTCTGCAATGAAAGATCAATCAACCCTTAGTAGTTTACTTACAAATACGCAAAGTAAAAGAGAAAAAGAAAGAGCATCCAAAATGGAAATGAAATAAAAATAGATGGAAGGCACTTATAGATGTTGCATGCAGGCATCAAAATAAGGATGTTGCATTGCTTTTCTGGTTGACATTCTCTTCGATGGCTCATACATCTGCATTTTTTGCAAGGGGACACCAATCACTGTAAAAGAAGATGATAGCATTGGCATCAAACAAATTAATGTGCATACAAGTATAAATTAATAAAAACCAATGTGCATATACTTACAAATTAATCCAGCGAACCATTCGGGTCTGCTCTAGTCTTTATTGTGTCAAGTATTGCCTCATGGTCAGACTCACGGACCTTCCATAACGTCTTATTCAAAGGTCTACCCCCATATTTGGTCAAATGAACATTGGATGCCACGACAAGGTTTGAGTAATGAAGAATCTTACAATGCATGTCAAAGTCCTGAAATAGCCAATGTTTAACACTTGAATGTGGGTACCTTCTAAGCCATGTTCCAGTAACCACATTTGAGCCTGTAGGGTATTCGATGTTTTCTCCATCTATAACTGGGGCCTCCAATTTCTTTTTGGTCTCAACACGACACAAGTAATAGTCTATTCCCTCTTCATTGTCTTCATCTGCAATAACTGCATAAACATGCCTTGCATTGATATGTGCAAAAATTCTTGAAATTTGTCAACATTATGAATACATTACAAAGTAAGATCTAACGATATGGAATTTCAACAACTAAGAAAGTAGAATTATCACCTCATTGAACTAGATCTGATATGTGGTCAAAGTCAATTGATGATTCTATCTGTGTCGGTTCCAATGCCATTGGAGGGCCATACATGTGAAGTGGGCTAAGATAACTTGTGAAGTATTTGTCAACCCACTCCCCTGACTCACAATCATTCTAGTCTTGCATTGTACATGAAGAACAAAAGCATGCCATCTTTCATGTATTGATACTCCATGAACCTGTATTTGAGCTAAGGAAAGAGTGTACCTCACTCGATCCTAGTGTACAACAGTCTTCATATGGTGCAATGTTAGTATCATCCATCAACCAAAAAAATCTACGAACTAAAGATGTACCTTCATTACTTGGACCCATCAAAGCATTACACCACTCGACGATTGATTTTGCATCTGTCAACTTTGCACTGTCTTTATACTTTAACTCTTCTCGTGCTAATGCTCTTTTCATGCATGCTTCTGCACCATCATGCTCCCCCTTTCCATGTCCAGCCTCACAAAAGTTCCACATGTGTTGAACACCTGTAATGACATGCATCCTGCACAACCAGTAGAACATGTGCGAGTTCTTGAATTGTGCTACACAGTTATCAGACCATATTATATGTTGATCATATTTTATGCCCCTCTGAGCCAAACCACTATAGAACATCTGGAAGAAACCTTGCACGAACTCTAGAGAATGTGTGCGATCATCACTAATGTAAAATTGGTACTCCCTCAATACCTTCCTTTTCTCATCTATACTAGATGCATGAATGAATGCTATGTGCACAAATATCGAAACTTGTGTAGAGTTGTAATATTGTGACTGCACCTCATGCTGTGGTTGTAAAGTGTAGTTCTCTACAAATTCAACCACTAATACTATGCTTCCAACTGGAAAGGTGTCCTTGCATAGCTTGAACTACGTGTCCAACCATCGGGCTCTATGGGTATGCATTGCATACTCAGACAGTATATTGTCACGAAATGTGGTCATAAATTTGTACACTGGAATCTTCTCAATAACGAAATCACACCTTTTTGCTTGAGACCCATCTTTTGTAGCATATGCCACTGTTTTATACTTCCTGAACTCTACTAGTTTTTGTCCCACCTCATCTGTGCTTTCCATATGTTGACACACTAGCATACTTTGGAAGCCACCGCAACGCTCACATGAACCATCCAAGCATGTTGTCCTATAGAATATCTGGCCATCATCTATTTGACATAAAAAATTTGATAAGAACTCTCTTGAAGATTTTGGTGGGGCTTCTATGCCACAATCCTACAAAACATCATTAGTATGCAAATCTAAACATATACAATGAGAAACATCGTAATGGTTAGAAAATTCAATATGTAGTCTACAACAACAAGTAGTGCATGTGTGATTTATCTTGACATAAAAAGGTTTAAGCAGTTCAAAAAATCTTTGAGAAATACTAATTTGAGGATAATCATTTTCAAATTTCCGAAAAAATTGGGTTTGAGTCATATCCAAAAAATGCTTTGGATGTGGCTCACAATTCGACTACCAATTCTCCTTCTTACCACATCCCTTTGATTTGGAGATGGCCTTGTGTTATTCTTCCAATACTCTTCAATTAGTGTTCTCAAGGCTTCGACAACTTCTTTATCTTTTCGTGACAGTCTCCCCAAGAATGCCCATAATTCATTTGTATCATTGCCCTCAATTCTTTGCCACCTTTGAATGGCTCTTGATAAAGTTTTTCTACTAATTCCTATTTTTTCACTAGTCTTTCTAATTAGGCAAGCTCTCTTTGTTTGAAAACTTACCAAAGTCGATGTAATGACACGTCGGGTGACATTACTATCCTTTGAGCATGAGGTCTTACCCACACTCTCATAAGCATCCATTAGATTCTTCACAATAGTGTCTTCACTCGATGCATTCGATGTTCTCAACCCAAGAGTCTTCATGATGTTCCTATACTTTACACCCCGCATCATTTCAACAAATAGTTGACATCTTGCAATCTCATTTAGCCTTTCAAAGAATCATTCCCAAATCTTATCAGCATATCTTCTACAAGTGCGTGTTGAAATCTTACCTTCCATGTGTTGCAAAATCTCATCATCAATATTAATCAAATACTTTGGTTTTCTATGCAAAATTCTTGGTGGTGTTCTCTTAGGTACATACATCTCAACATTAGGAATTTCATCAATATTTAATTGAGGTGGGCTAGATTGCATACCTTCGATCAAGGGTGGAGAAGAAGACATACCTTGAGGTTCACATGGGAATGATGGCATACCTTCTTCGTCAATTTCGAGTGATGATGTACTCTCAACTTGAGATGTGTTGGATGGTGTCCAACAATATTCACTTGCGGTAAATGGTGTCCCTCCATATTCACTTGTAGTAGATGGTGTCCATCCATATTCACTTGTGCTAGATGGTGTCCCTCCATATTCGCTTGTTCTTAATGGTGTCCCTTCATATTCACCTGTCGTAGAGGATGTGTCTCCAACTACAGTATCTGAATCTATCTTACGACGATGCTTTTGCATTCATGCCTTTTGTGCTACCAATTCCCGTTCTCTTTTTTATGGTTGAGGTTCCTCTACAATTGGTTTGTTTTCATCAATCGTTTCCAATTTCTTCTTTTCACGATATGCCGCCACCCGAACTCTCTCCTTTTCTTTCAAGGTTTCATTCTCTTCGTCTATTAGTTTCCTCTTTGTCTTTTTCTTTGGCATGGCAGATAATTTTATCTATACCATGGTAATGAGATGAATATTAGTTCCTAAAAAATGTATCCATTCAAGATAATTGAAAAATATATGTCATTGAAGGCTTCATTTAAATAATGCTTACAATCATCTTGTACAAAAGTAGTCTTTTATTGTTGATGGTTCTAGCCAACCACCAAGGGAATAAGGACTATGATTTAAATTCCCAATAGTTTTTTTGATGTGTGAGTTAAGGAAAACTTAGGGTAGTCTAAAGCCTTGAAGTTTGGAGAAGCCTGAATGATGAAATTAGGCAAATTAGTCCATGTAGACTTGGCAATTTGTCCAAAAAGTGGGAAAAGGGAATTAATGATGTTGTAAGCCCAACCCAAGGGTCCTAGCACGTGGGAGAAAGGTATATAAGGTCATAAAAACCCTAATTGAGCATGTGGGAAAGCTATTGTACAATTTGGAGTTTTGGAAGGGGAATTTGTGAGTTGGAAGAGTGCAAATTTCATTGAATTTCTATTTTTGTGCCTTCATCCAGTCAAGAATGGATTGAAAGGACCTGTCTAATGCTTTGATTCTTTTAATTGTGTCACTTAATTACTGTGTGAATCATTATATTAGCCATTTAGTTCAATTTCTTTCTGTTTTGCAAGTTTTTAGAGTTTTTGGTCTCATAGTCGGTTCAGCCAGTTTTTGGAAATAATGATCCCCACTTGAATTCCCATTGCAAGGCTACCATGGCCACTTGGAATCAAGTAGGTGACTATTTTTAAAGTTTACATATGGTGTTTGGTGTCTTGGTTTGCAAGGGAGATGGTGAATTCATCAAGAACTAGGCGAGTGCAAGTGCATTTTGGCTAGTGGCTTGGAGAGGACAGAAGTAAATAAAGTTGCTAAATGGACTGTTTTGTGCCAATAAAGAGCAAGAGAGTGTGGGCACATTTATTCCAGACATGTTTGTGCAAGGAGGAGAGTTGAGGAGGTCATTGAAGCCCTCAAAGTTGGAAAAAGGAGCCAGAACCCTAGAAACCCTTGAAAATAGGGGGTATGAGGACAATCCTATGTACGGATTCCAAAGGGACTAAAAACATGGTAAATATTGAAGCCTAGGGTACCAATAGAAATAATATATAAAAATATTTGGGGGTTGTTAAGACCGTTTTTTAAAAAAGCCAAGATCATGGGTTCTAGGAGGCTTAATTGGGCAAAAGGCTACAAGGCCTAAAATTGGGTTTTTCAAGAAAGCGATGGGTACAAGGTGAAAGAATCCTATGAGATGGATTATTAAGGAGAAAAATCAACAAGTTTATAGTTATAATACCCTTTCATATCCCCTCGAGTGGTTAGGACACTTTGGGTCAGTGTGGAGCCCAAGGAAGCTTAGTGGTGAATTGAGAGCAATGGTGAAGAATTTGAAATTGGTGGAGAGTCTTATGAGGTGAGAGGGTTTTAGGAGGGATCCCTGAGTAGGGTAGAGAGGAATACCCTAGATATACTAGAGAATAGATCTTGGGAAGAGGAAGATTGCTCTTGCAAGATAAGACTCCCCATCAATTGTTGAAGGATTGGTCTATGTAATGAACTTTTGACCTTGTGCAGGGTATTTTGAACATGTTTGATGCTTTGGAATAGTCTGGGAAGGCCCGGATATATGAGTTTCTATAACCCTCCCTTTTTGCATTGAAAAATGGGGGTTTTTGTATTGGAAGCCTAGTTGAGCGGGTAAGGTCCTAAGACCTAGAAATTATCTTGTTTTGAGACCTAATTGTCTTTCCACGAATCAAATGTTTTGTGAAGGGAAATATAGTTGAATAAGTGTGTCAAGAAAGGTGTTGATTTCTTCCTTTGTACTGCATCAGTTTGTGCAAAGGTATTGGAAGGTGTTTGGACCCTTCAGAGGAATGGGAGAGGCTTGGAGTTGTCTTAAAGGATGAATTTTGGTGAATGGTTTTGAATTTCTATAATTGGCAAGTGTAAAATGGTAATTGGAAAGTGTAAATAATTGTGTATATAATTTGGTAATTTAAAATGTGCATTGACAACCTAAGGTTATAATGTCAAACAAAAATGAAAGCAATCCATAATAGAATGAAATAAAATTTGTACATACTTCACATACCTTAAAAACCAGACTTTTAAATGGAGGAGTTCAACCCAATTATGCAGCCTTAGCTTCTTCTTTCTTCAAACTCCACAACAATTTGACTTGTTCAAAAGCTTGTTCCCTTCCACACTTCAATTGTATATCAGTTTTCAATGGAATTCAAACTTCATTTGATATTATATGTCTTTCAACGTCGAAACTCTGCTATTTCATGCAAAGGTGGTAAAAAGATCATGGAAAAGGTGATGGAAAGTGAAAAAGATGCTTGCGCACTTCACAACATCATCAAAAATATATTTTCTGTCATAGCACGCGCAGAACCGGGGGAATATGCAGACTGTGGGCCTTCAAATCATAAGTATATTGATTTTTTTACCATTTTAGTGGACTACAAAATGCGCTCGCGCTATAATGCTCACATGTTATAACGCGAGCGTGTTATGTGAAATTAGGTTTTCTTAGTGTATTTTTGATAGTATAGGAGTTTCTGAGAGAGTGGGAGGGAGAGAGGGGGAGAGTGGGAGAGATTGGGAGAGTGGGAGAGAGTGGGAGAAGGGGAGACCCTAAACCCTAAACCCTCAACCCTTAAACCCTAATCCCTCGATCCTTAAACCCTAATCCCTCAACTCCTATACCCTCTTAATCTGTCAACCCTTAAACCCTAATCACTCAACCCCTATACCCTCTTAATCCCTCAACCCTCAACCCTCAACCCTTAAACCCTTAAACCCTAATCCCTCAACTCCTATAACCTCTTAATCCCTCAACCCTCAACCCTCACCCCTTAAACCCTAATCCCTCAACCCTTATACCCTCTTAATACCTCAACCCTAATCCCTCAACCCTTAAACCCTAATCCCTCAACCCCTATACCCTCTAATCCCTCAACCCTCAATCCTCAACCCTTAAACCCTAATCCCTCAATCCTTAAACCCTAATCCCTCAACTCCTATACCCTCTTAATCCCTCAACCCTTAAACCCTAATCCCTCAAACCTTAAACCTTAATCCCTCAACCCCTATACCCTCTTAATCCCTCAACCCTCAATTCTCCACCCTTAAACCATAATCCCTCAATCCCTTTACCCTCTTAATCCCTCAACCCTCAACCCTTAACCCTTAAACCCTAATCCCTCAACCCCTATACCCTCAACCCTTTAACCCTAATCCCCCAACCCCTATACCCTCTTAATCCATCAACCCTCAACTCTCAACCCTCAACCTTCAACCCTTAAACCCTAATCCCTCAACCCCTATACCCTCTTAATCCGGCAACCCTCAACCTTCAACCATTAAACCCTAATCCCTCAACCCTCAACCCTTAAACCCTAATCCCTCAACCCCTATACCCTCTTAATCCCTCAACCCTCAATTCTCAACCCTTAAACCCTAATCCCTCAACCCATATACCCTCTTAATCCCTAAACCCTCTTAATCCCTCCTTCAACCCTTAAACCCTAATCCCTCAACCCCTATACCCTCTTGATCCCTCAACCCTCAATCCTCAACCCTTAAACCCTAATCACTCGATCCTTAAACACTAATCCCTCAACTCCTATACCCTCTTAATCCCTCAACCCTTAAACCCTAATCCCTCAACCCTTAAACCTTAATCCCTCAACTCCTATACCCTCTTAATCCCTCAACCCTCAATCCTCAACCCTTAAACCCTAATCCCTCAATCCCTATACCCTCTTAATCCCTCGACCCTCAACCCTTAAACCCTAATCCCTCAACCCCTATACCCTCTTAATCCCTCAATCATCAACACTTAAACCCTTAAACCCTAATCCCTCAACCCCTATACCCTCATAATCCCTCAACCCTAATCCCTCAACCCTTAAACCCTAATCCCTCAACCCCTATACCCTCTTAATCCCTCAACCCTCAATCCTCAACCCTTAAACCCTAATCCCTCAATCCCTATACCCTCCCTCAACCCTTAAACCCTAATCCCTCAACCCCTATACCCTCTTAATCCCTCAACCCTCAATCATCAACCCCTAAACCCTAATCCCTCAACCCCTATACCCTCGTAATCCCTCAACCCTCAATCCTCAACCCCTATACCCTCTTAAACTCTCAACCCTCAGCCCTTAAACCTAATCCCTCGGCCCCAGCCCTCTTAATCCCTCAACCCTCAATCCTCAACCCTTAAACCCTAATCCCTCGATCCTTAAACCCTAATCCCTCAACTCCTATACCCTCTTAATCCCTCAACCCTTAAACCCTAATCCCTCAACCCTTAAACATTAATCCCTCAACCCTTATACCCTCTTAATCCCTCAACCCTCAATCCTCAACACTTAAACCCTAATCCCTCAACCCTTAAACCGTAATCCCTCAACCCCTATACCCTCTTAATCTTTCAACCCTCAACCCCTTAACCCTAATCCCTCAACCCCTATACCCTCTTAATCTGTCAACCCTCAACCTTCAACCCTTAAACCCTAATCCCTCAACCCTCAACCCTTAAAGCCTAATCCCTCAACCCTTATACCCTCTTAATCCCTTAACCCTCAATTCTCAACCCTTAAACCCTAATCCCTCAATCCCTATACCCTAATAATCCCTCAACCCTCTAAATCCCTCAACCCTCAACCCTTAAACCCTAATCCCTCAACCCCTATACCATCTTAGTCCCTCAAACCTCGATCCTCAACCCCTAAACCCTAATCCCCCAATCCTTAAACCCTAATCCCTCAACTCCTATACCCTCTTAATCCCTCAACCCTTAAACCCTAATCCCTCAACCCTTAAACCTTAATCCCTCAACCCCTATACCCTCTTAATCCCTCAACCCTCAATCCTCAACTCTTAGACCCTAATCCCTCAACCCCTATACCCTCTTAATCCGTCAACCCTCAACCCTTAAACCCTAATCCCTCAACCCCTATACCCTCTTAATCCCTCAACCCTCTTAATCCCTCAACCTTCAACCCTTAAACCCTAATCCCTCAACCCCTATACCCTCTTAATCCCTCAACCCTCTTAATCCCTCAACCTTCCACCCTTAAACCCTAATCCCTCAACCCCTATACCCTCTTAATCCCTCAACCCTCTTAATCCCTCAACCTTCAACCCTTAAACCCTAATGCCTCAACCCCTATACCCTCTTAATCCCTCAACCCTCTTAATCCCTTAACCTTCAACCCTTAAACCCTAATCCCTCAACCCCTATACCCTCTTAATCCCTCAACCCTCTTAATCCCTCAACCTTCCACCCTTAAACCCTAATCCCTCAACCCCTATACCCTCTTAATCCCTCAATCCTCAACCCTTAAACCCTTAAACCCTAATCCCTCAAACCCTATACCCTCTTAATCCCTCGACCCTAATACCTCAACCCTTAAACCCTAATCCCTCAACCCCTATACCCTCTTAATCCCTCAACCCTCAATCCTCAACCCTTAAACCCTAATCCCTCAATCCCTATACCCTCTTAATCCCTCATCCCTCAACCTTCAACCCTTAATCCCTAATCCCTCAACTCCTATACCCTCTTAATCCGTCAACCCTCAACTCTCAACCCTCAACCCTTAAACCCTAATCCCTTAACCCTTATACCCTCTTAATCCCTCAACCCTCAATCCTCAACCCTCAAACCCTAATCCCTCGATCCTTAAACCCTGATCCCTCAACTCCTATACCCTCTTAATCCCTCAACCCTTAAACCTTAATCCCTCAACCCCTATACCCTCTTAATCCCTCAATCCTCAACCCTTAAACCCTAATCCATCAATCCCTATACCCTCTTAATCCCTCATCCCTCAACCCTCAACCCTTAAACCCTAATCCCTCAACCCCTATACCCTCTTAGTCCGTCAACCCTCAACTCTCAACCCTCAACCCTTAAACCATAATCCCTCAACCCCTATACCCTCTTAATCCATCAACCCTCAACCTTCAACCCTTAAACCCTAATCCCTCAACCCTCAACCCTTAAATCCTAATCGCTCAACCCCTATACCCTCTTAATCCCTAAACCCTCAATTCTCAACCCTTAAACCCTAATCCCTCAACCCCTATACCCTCTTCACTTCTAGAATGCATATCTTGTGCCATCAAACATAGGTATCTCCTTCTTTCTTGCCATCCCAGATCTACCTCAAGCAGATAATCTTTTTTTTAAGGAACCTTTATTTGATACCAATTGTTGAATGAACAAGACAATTGAGAGTGGGGTGAATCTTTTGTACATCAAATTAAAACATCAAAACCCTCAATAGTAATTAGGTCCATAAGAATTCATTAAATCCTTAATCTGTTATGATGTTTAAACATGAAAAGCAAATAACAAAAACTGAAACAACCAACACCATACACAAGAGAAACGCCAGAATTACATGGAAAAACCACGGTGAGGATTATCTCACAATATAAGTAATTGAAAAACTGGTACAAGGATGCTCACTACCATAATAGGACACACTGTCTTGAGAGGCTCGCAGCCTAGGCTTACTACCAAAATAGAAAGAAGAAAGAAGATAAAATGTTACATGGAGAACATAATCTCAATGCAACAAAGAATCCACCACAACAACTCCAATAACACTTGAAGCCTTCAAGAGATCAAGATGCCTCATCTCACTGCATTCAACAATCTTGTGTTATAGCTCACACTATAAGTTGCACTTATACAGTTAATTTCACATCACAACCCTCAACTTTATTCCACACTCCATCTTGCATCAATTCACCTTGTATTTATACCATCCATAGCTTGAAAAACATCTTCAAGTTAGCTACACTCACCTTACACTTTATATATTCAAAATAGGTTAGCACTAAACATTCCCGCAGTGGATAGGAATGAAAGTGGACCAAAATAAAAAACTTAATTGGGACCCAAATCAACTCTCACATGCCACGCTAGACCTTTAACTATCTTCAAATGTAGTGTAAACGCCATGTCAATTATTACTCGTGCAAACACCGTTAAACTTTGAATTACACGCTTCCTCAAATCCAAGGATGACTTTCAAACCACACACCATGCTTCATCATGATCTATAATGTTCCTCTATCACCCTAAAATTCATCAAACTCCTTCATAACAATTCACACCTTTAGAATGTGCACAGCTTATACACTCAAACTACACTACCAAACACTACAACTCTAAAATCCATCTTTTGGACAACCAAACCACGAATCCTCTTGACACATCCAAGAGATCAACACCATCAACATACCTTCAGAATTGCAAGACCTGAAGAACAATTGTGGAGAAAAATAAAGAAAAAATATTTCTCCTAAATACCTTTGTAAGCAACCCTGCAAAACCAATTCACACACTGGTGAACATAACTTCCTCTAACAATCAATCCAAAATCCAAAATTCTATATATAGAAACTTTGAACACCTTGATCCAGCATATCCAAACCACACAAGAAAATCTTCAACCCAGAAGAAATGCGAAACAAAACTAGAACACCTTTGCAACATCTTCTTTCCTTATTTTATCAATTTTCTCAATATCCTTGACATTTAAACCATAAACAAAAACTTATCAAAGTGAAATCAAAGGTTAACATAAGCAAATTAACTAATGACAACATAATTCAACTAATAAAAGCAACAATCTCTCTCAACCACTGCACAATTGTCACCAATGACAACACAAGCCTGATGGCATCAATGGCAACACCTTCATAGTTACTTGCAACAACAATGCACATAAACTTGTACGATTGTAGGAATTTTCGTGTGAACTAAAAAAATTATGTTTAAAATAAGTTTGAGTTCTATTGGAAATGAAATGCTCAATAATTGGCTAGCATGACATCATATTAATATGATGGTAGGTATTTCCAAGTGAACTATAAAATTGAATTTCTTCTATATCTAGTTTAGTTGAAATATTAAGCATCAAAGACATCAAAACTTAATACTTAGAGGATTTGATGGATTTTTCCATCACCACCAAAGAAAAGAAAAAACAGAAGGTAAAAGAAACGGAGAGGGTTCTCATTTTACTGAAGTAAAATGGGGCATGTTATGAGATTACATTACAATATGGTGAAAAAACCTCAATCCTCCAATGCCTCTAACCTCCAATAGTGAAGGCTTAAAGTATGAATCCATTCTTAGTATCTTCAAAATAGTAATCCTCAACAAAAGCATCATATGGTGGATTCTAAACCTTAATACAATATTCTCTAGGGTCAATCTCAATTGCCTTGAATTATCCACTATACACTTCATTTCTTACAAAGAAAATATCTTTTTTTCTCAATAGGTGATAAGCTTCCAACAAATAGAGCTTTAAATAGTTATCAAAAAAATTTGTAGTAGCACTCTTGATGGTATCATCAATGGGAAGAACATGAATGCACTTACCATAACAATTGTGAATAGAAATCGTGTCTCCCATAAAAATCATCACATTTGAATGCATAACCTTGTTCATTCAATTTTCATCTACCAAAGCAATACAGATCGTATCCTTCCTCTTTTTTCCCTTAATACTTGGATTGTGTCTTCATGAAACAACCAAAATTTCCCATGGTGTCTAAGTAAAAGAAAACAACCAAGTTATCATCATTAATGGCTTCATCCACAACCAATTGACTCACTACCTTCTTTTTCAATAGATTATTTTTATTTATCTTCATACTTGGAAGAGTAGACATTGCACAAGATGTGATAGGCTTAGGGATTTTCTCCACCTCGATGAAACCCATTCTGCAATTTCCTTCAATGGAAAGATGAGGATATAAAAAAAAAATTATCTTATCTACCATTAATAATGCCTCTACAAATGTATTCAATCTTAAAAACTCAGCATATCCTTGTCTTTAAATGTTGTGCTATTCATTTATATCTTCTATCACACCCTCTACAACAATGTCAGATATTCTTTCTGAACCATGCATAAATAATATGAATTGAGACTTAGTGCAACCTTATACTACTTTTACAAACTTCATCAAGAAATATTATTTTCATGCATTTAGCCCATGACATAAAAAAACATTCAATGCGACTAGTTTAGGTTTCAATCTTCTATGAAAATGGAGACTATTTTTGGTGCATTCTAGAGTGAGCAGGTCCTCCAGGCATATGGCATCCAACACATTTTTTTATCTATCTTTCTTGGGCACTTTTACACCATGGCACACATAGCTCTTCTTCAATCCATCAATAATTTCCCTCTACATCTTATCCAATAATTGTATTAAACTTACTCTAATATTAAAAGAGGAGAAAAGTAAAATTCTTGATCAATTTATTTGATGAACAGTGACCAAATTTAAAAGAGGAGAAATATAGTTACCAATTGCATAACCATATAACTAGCTATGACAAAAAAAAAGGTAATATGGTGAGCTACACTAACAAAAATAAATAAATAGAAGGAATCTTGTATTCAAAAAAGAAATTCACTTTCTTTTCATCTTTATTAAATGTACTACTTTTAATCCCTAATGTATCCTTTAAGTCTATACATTTCACTCTTCTCACATCTTCACCCTCCTTTCATTTCCTATATTTTCCCACAACCTAAAATTCATCATTTATACCTTTAACTTTGTAATTCTCTTAATTTTTATGTCCTCACATTCTACATCATAAATCACCTAGCCCATCCCCTTTTTGCAACACTTACTAAAGTATATTTTGTGACATTTTCTTCACAAGCCATAAACCCTGAACTAATTTAATATACCTTTATATATGCACAAATCAAATTGAAACATTGAATTTGTCATATAGAAAAAAAAATGCAACAACATGAATGAAAAATCTCTCCATTAGTTTTGCAAAGAGATATAAAAGAGAGAAAATAATGAGATAAATAATTATGTGGAATGCTTATTTTCTAAATGTGAATCAATCAAGTGATGCAATTAACCTTGTCCATTTATATTTTTTTATCATTGCTAGGTGCAAGAAAAAAACCTAGATTAACATTACTGATGTCTTTGTCGACCACTAGCTAATATTCTACCTTATTTTCGTGTACGGGGAATAAGACTACAATGGTATTATAGGGAACACCACTCCTCTCCCTACTAAAATCCAACAAAGACTAGAGCCTAGAATTCAAGGGGGGTAAAAAAGCATAAGGAAGATGTGTAATAAAAAAATCATTAACACTCTGAACAATTTTTCAATTTTTCATCTTCTTAGTCTCTAAGATACTACAATACAAGTTATATTATTGAGCTTATTTCTCCAAGTGAAAATTTTAACTTCTTTTATGATAAAAAGACTCAAGAAAAATCTTAAGAGAAAGATCACTTCTCCATTGACAATTTGACATAAAAATATTTTTGAAAGACTTTTTAAGTATAATTGTTTTCTTTATAATTATTCTATTAAAATAAAATAACTATTTAGTCAAGTTTCATTGATATTTCAAGAAAATAATATAATCTTCTCTTCTAAAAGCAAGATCTCCACATTTATATATTAAAAATAATTTTATCAACAAGAAAATTTCAACATAAATAATTATAAAACCAATATTTGTTAAAAGAAATACAAATAAAATAACAGATTTAATGATATATTTTTTTATTGAAAAAGAAACCATTTTATTAATAAAAATACAAGATTTAATTATACTTAATTGTTAGAGAATCTAAAATCTAAAACTAATGAATGCAAAGTAAATCGTTCATAATATTAGCAACGTTAAAACTTTCCAGTCAAGCCACCATCCACTTTTACTCTTTTTACCACATCTATATATGTGCACGCCTACGATTTATTTATATTTATGACACTCAAAAATTTAAATGTAAAAGGACACGAGCAGATAAAAGATTAAAATAACTCTATTCAGGTGGTCCTTAAAAGATGTTACATCTACAAAGAAAATAAAGAATTTGCTTGCAGGAAAAGTTAGGGAGTGAGCTTCATGGAAAGACTGAGTGCTGAGCTTAGACAAAAGATAGGTATCAAATTACTTTAAATGGTTTAACTTTTCTAAATAGTTACGATGTAATTTTTAACTGTCAGCGAAAATGAAATCGATTAAAAATAATAAAATTTACATAGATATATACATACAGAATAGAATTTTTTTCATATCGTCGACCAGAATAACCAAGCACAGAGTAGAACTATACTAACAAACAAAAACATACATTACTATCTATATCCCACTTGCTTTCTAAGAATCTAAACATATCCCTATTCTTCTCAATTCTTTCAATTTGATCTGGATTCTTCACCTATAACAGTGACAGGAGGAGATTTCTCTGCAACTGAATCGGCTTCTACACTTTCAGTCTCCAGCGAAATCTCATTTTTCACGGCAGCCTTTTCCATAGTCCGGCGCAGAGCCTGAATCAGCTTTTCAAGAGCAGCGGTTGGATCGTCACTCGCCCTCATCAATTCCTCAGTCACATCCGCCGGGGTGATCTGCGCCTCCTTCATCAAAACCTCAACTTTTTCAAACAAAGGATGATCTTCAACGTCAAGATAATTTCGAGCAAAAACTTTAAACGCAGGAAAAGTGCAGAAAGACAAATGAATATGCTTATCCATACGCCCCGATCGAAGAAGCGCAGGATCCAGCCTATCAACATGATTCGTCGTAAAAATAATAATCCTCTCGCTGCCGCAGCACGACCACAAACCGTCTGTAAAATTCAAAACCCCGGACAAAGTAACCTTGCTATCGTCACTGTCGCTCTCATCTTCCGCAGGGTTTTTCTCGTCCTTGCTCTCTTTCTTTGCCTTCTTTTTCCGGCCGGACAAATCCAGCGAGCAGTCGATGTCCTCGATCACAATAACAGACTTATTCGTAGTCGCAATCAAAAGCTTCCTCAGCTCCGTGTTGCTCTTGACCTCGGTTAGCTCCAGATCATAAATGTCATACTCGAGAAAATTCGAAATAGCAGCGATCATACTCGATTTTCCGGTGCCGGGCGGACCGTAGAGCAAATACCCCCGTTTCCACGCACGGCCGACTTTCTTGTAATACTTTTCCCTTTGAGAAAACTTTCTGAGGTCCTGAATTATGTCATCCTTTACCTCCGGATCAAGAGCCAGGGTTTCGAACGTCGCAGGGTGCTCGAAAACCACCGGCGTCCAAACGCGGTTCCTGTCCTGGTACGACTGCGGCTTACCACCTTTGTTGGTGTAAATCTTCCGGTGCCGGTTTTGCAACTCCTTGATTTTGGCCTCCGCAATTACATGCGGGAGATAGGATTCAAATATCCTGGCTTTATCCTTCCTGTGGAATGTGAGCTCGAACTGACGCTTTTCACCAGAGACCCTATACCAGGGTAAGACAGGCTGGTTTAACTCTCTGCTACGTAAAGTCCACCAGGCTTTGATACCGTGAAACTCGTCCATGATTTGCTGGCTTTTGTCCATGGTGAAGGTAAAGGCCTTTGCATTTTTGGGCTTGGTGAGCTTCAATCTACTGGCGTCGGAAGAGGATAGCATGCTCAAATAAACCTGCACCGACTCGTAAAGATCGCTGACCTTGAAGCCTTCGTTCTCATCAATCACTAGAGTGATGTAGGAAGACAGAAATCGTGAGAGCCTGTGCAGTAGGTCTCTGAAATATTCGTAGAGTTCGGCAGGAAGGTAGTCCCTGGCCATTGTTCCCAAGACAAATAAAGCTGCCGTGAGCGATCCGAGATTCGACCACATCTCCATCCCCATTTTATGGGATTGCCTTGAGAGCATAGAGCACAGCAAACGAGGCTTTATAGCAAGTTAGAGGCGGCCACCGTCACTAAAGAACTCATAAAGATGCCACTATTGCGTCATGGTAGGGTGTAATGAAACATCTCGGTTACCGACCTGAGAGTGTCGGATTGTAAGCCCACTACCTCTGCCGCCTTCGTCGCAATTTCCAGTGTAGGAAGGAGGAGGAAATATCTTGCAAGATTTTGAGAAACGTGGGTGACTGGCCCTTCCGTAGGTCAAGGTCATAGGGACCGTAGTCGTAGTCGTAGTATAGTTTTTCAGTGGACAGAAAAGCTTGCGAGTAATTTCCCCGCTCGCTCCTTCGAAAATGAATATTATTATCTAGCAATCATAGTTGGTGTGCGATGGGTACGTCGAAAGAATATTCAAATAAACACATAAAATAAAGAACACATAAAATCTTATAAAATAATATAAAATATATATTATTTAGAGGATTGTTTAGAGGCGGCCACCGTCACTAAAGAACACATAAAATAATATAAAATATATATTATTTTTTAATATATATTTTATATTATATTTATATAATATATAATAAAAAATATTATGAAAATATAAATCTATATTATATTTATATTTATCTTATGAAAGAAATTAACTTAGATTTTATTTGGCATTTGAAAAAAAAATAGTATTGAAGTCCGCGTGAAAAGACTCCCTGACAAACACGAGGGCTAACAAATACAAATTTAGGACAAATACAGCTTCTGACGGATACGGATTTCTATGATGCACTTTGTTGCCTACATAGACATTGCCAATAGAAATGAGTTTATATGTTAATTAAAAATTATATTATTTTATTGAAATTAAAAAATATATCATAAATAAAATAATATGAAGGTTATTAGAGAATGATTTTACGTATTCGATTATATAGGTTTTAGACTGGTAGCACATAGAACCATATTAAAAAATAAAACTTGGCAACAAAGGTGACCAACAGAAAATGAATAGCCAAGATCACTTTAATCGTCTTGCATCCCTTTCTCAATATGTTGAAGCGTTGATCTAGCAATTTAGCTTGATCCTCTTCTCATAGGAAATTCCTTTGACGTAATTAAAAATAAAAAATAAATTATATTTTGGATATCAATTATTTACCTTAAATTGTTCACTATTTACATCGTAATGTATAGGGAAAATAAAAGTTAATCTAAATATAAAACAAAACAAGCAAAATTAATTAATTAAGATTACGCTTAAATAATATATTGGAATAGATAGTTAAAATGATATTTGTGAAATTAAATATAAAATAATGGTGTATTTATTTTTAATAATTATGACATGACATGAAATATTATTTATAAGTATAAAATTTAATCATTCAAGTGAGAAAATGGGAATCTTTGATATATTTAATGTATACGAATTACGATAGATTAGAAATTAAATGCAAATAAAATCGACATTCTATAGGATCAAACATGTCACTCCATGAAAATTCTCCAATGTGTAGTCCTACTCTATAATGAACATGAATGATCTTGCAAAATATGTACCTTGTGATTTGATTCACTATGATCCCAATTATTTACTGACGTGTAAGAATTGGTGGTATTTAGAAACGCCTTGGGGAGATTTTTGGATTGTGAGGATTCAGGTTATCCTCACCCAACTCCTTTGAATGATCATGTTTACAACCTTTAAAACAAGTGTTGGGAGATGAGAAGAAGAATGCAAGTTATCTAAATGTGAATTCCAATGCAAGTATTGTTCTTTTAGTGCTCAAAATAAAAGTGTTCCTAGGGATGCTCCTTGTAATGTGGATAACATGTTATTTTTGGATGACTAATTAACATGTCCAAATGGATTTATTTAAATATCAATATATAATGAATTATTACATAAATATATATGTAGAAGGTTGGCTCCCAACAACTAGTTAGAATTGGATGAGAGTTGACTATTTGAACTTAAAAAATCAAATTGTGGGTTAGATTCACATCATGCGAGATTAATCCTTCCCATTGTGGAAATGACCTATCATAAGATATGTTAGATCTTGAGGTCAATAATGAATATGTTTTAATTAAGATAAAAATGGGAAGGGCTCGTACCCATTACAAAACAGCCATAAAGGCCAAGAAAAAGGAGATCACAAGAAATGAGACAACCAGAAAACTAAAAATAACTACATAAAAAAGATGAATATGTTGAAGTATGGAAAAATAAGTGAAGCAAATGTATGGGGATGAGAGTAGATAAGGCAACCAAATTAGGGAACAAAAATTATCCAAATTAATAATTTCAAAATGAATATGGTGATGTTATACTGAAATAAACATTAATGAGTACACTTTTTTGTTCTCATAAGACAAAATATATCTACCAATCACTTGCAACTAAGAGGTACAAATTATTATAAGATGATCATTTATAAAGACCATACAATTCTAGTGCTTCTACCCCCCACATATACTATTGTTGCTATTATTTATTTATTGGAGGAGAGTTTGATCCACAAAGTGTAGAGGTATCACCTCCCACAAATGCACTCATTGTCATTGTACATGTATTGGGAGCTTAGAGGGTGATCGAGGAGTATAGGGTGGTGAATCAAATGGTGATCATTGGTGAGCAAGTATATAATTTATTTGGTGATCATGTAGAGGTATTTTAATATGAATTTATAACATATATTGTATATTTTATATTTAAATTTTAACATGTAAATTAATTTTTAGTTATAGATTTGAATTAAAAAATGTATTATTATATATTTTAAGGTCTAAGGTCTCACAAGATGGTATGACATCAACCATTTTACTAATGATTTTTTTGGTTTCATCTATGTTAAAGGTAAATTTATAATACATCATTATAAATTAGTAGTTTGTTTATATTTTAAAAAATAATTTTGAATATCTAAAAATGTATTTATTTATTGAATAAGTGGACATACCATCCTCTAACATGCTTGTCGGTAGTGCCAATTGTGACATTGGATTTATTCGGGTACATTGTAACACATTCTAAATTTTAATTTTGTAAAACTTGATATTATTATTTATGGGGCAAGTACACAAAGATGTGACACAATTAAGATGCCACATTGTTTTTTTCTTCCAAATTGAACAATTGTTGAGTACCAAATTTGGTGAAACTCGCCAAATGGCTCAGATGACTGAGCCTAAGGCTTGCTCATCCCAAGCCAGATTAGCAAGTGTAGTGTAGAAAAATGCATCCCTTTACATTTTCATACTCTGTTTGGACCCTCTTAATTAAAATGAACTTAATAATGCCTTAATGTAGTGTTGAAAAATGTATCCCTTTACATTTTCACACTTGTTTCGAACTTCTTAATTAATTGGACTTAATTATGCCTTAATAAGCCTTATTTTACATCTACAAGCCTAATAAAATATATTTTTTGAAGGGGAACCCGACAACAATTAATGCCAACACATAATTAAATAACTTGAGTAATGTGTGTTCCAGGAATAGGGACCTGGGACCCATTCGCCCATGGGTGAATGGGTCCTCCCTAGGCCCTTGAACCCCTTTTTAAAACATGTTTTGGCGGTATTTTTATCATCTCAAATTAAAATTTCAAATGGTGGCCTATAATGTTTAATTTTTAGGAAATTAAGGATAAATGTCTATAAATACAAGGTTATTTTATCAAATCAACTAGAAATTTTCAAGAGACCAATTACAACAGCCAAGATTATTGTCAAGAGAATTCAAGAGCAGAATTATCAAGGATTTATTGTTGCATTCAAGATCTCAAGCATCATGTCCAAAAAATTTGCAATCATGCATGTTTTTGGAGCTAACATTGTGATGTAGGTTTCAAGATCTAATCCAAGTATTCAATTCAAAGATTTAAAGCAATATTCAAGTATCAAGATCCACATCCATTGAAGCCATTTCATGCAAGATCAATATCAATATTTTATATTTCTAAAGGTTTGTTCAAGGGTTTGGTGAGTTGTGACATTGCATTGTTCATTCATCATTCATTTCATGTTTTATTTCAATTCAAGGTTTAATTACCAAAACGGGGTTTGACCAAGGAAACCCCCATCCACCAAAAACAAACAATTTTTCACCTCTTGTGTATATGCAAGTTCATAAGTTGAATAAAATTTTAAGATCTCAAAAGTGCAAAATTGTAAAGTTGCATTTGTTGTCACCTTTGTTGTCAACCACAAAAACTCAGATCCTGAATTTACTTCTGACTATCCGACTGTGAAACCTGAAGGATATAGAAGTGCAGAAATAGGAGAAGAGGACCCAAAAACCAATTTTTGAAATCCCTACAAAGACCCATTCGCCCATGGGCGAATGAGTCCCAAGATAGCTTCTAGAAACAGTGTTTTGTGAAAGGTGCATAGTATTTTCCCTTTCTATATTTTCCAGAAGTTTTCCTATTTTTGTTAGCATTATGTTTCATCTATAAAATCCACCCTTCACATGTCTTAAATGAATGCATGTGTTATTTTTAATCTTTCTCCCAAAACCCCTTTTCAAACATTTTTGTTACTGTTTTTGTTAGGACACCTTGTAGCATTTTTTATGACATGTTTGTAATAATTTAGACTTCACAAATCTGAAGGGAAGTTGTGGATTCTCTTAGTGTCATGTTTTAAATTGAAGATCCAAGTGTTATGCTTCATAATTGGGATCATTAGGTATTTTTCATTTGTCTCCCAAGAGTTCATTTCAGTCATATTTACCCCGTCCACACACAAAGGAAATTGTTAGATCTTCCATAGAATTGACTCGCCTAAGGGTTGAAAGTTTATTCTATAGTCAATTCTATCTTGGAGGATCTCATTTCCTAAATGAAATATAAAATAGGTAGGTTCATTACACCCCATTTTTCCCTTTCTATTTATAGAAATTTTGGTGAAACATTTCAAATTTAGTATAAAACCCTATGTGTTTTGAACCCTACCCTATTTTTCTATGTTTCATTATGGTGAACCCGACGTTTTGAACATTCTAATTTCTTATTTGGAGTGCATTCAAACCCTAGATCTAGGATTTGAATTAATTCATTGTATTTAGGGTTTCTAAATTTGGCTTAAAGTTGCCTTACATTTTAGGTGTAAACTTGCATTTTGCAGTCATTTTAAATCTAAAAATTCAACAAAAATTGCATAGTATTAGATTGATTTTGCATAGTATTTACATAATAGCATACTTTCAGTCACTTATATCAGAAAATTGGATCAAAATTGTATTTAAAATAGGTTTTTTTGGTTGTCATTTAGGATCATTTTACACTTGCATTCAACTCTAATTTTCCAGATTTTTGAAACTGGCAATACCAATTTGCGACCTGGAATAGGGAACACATATAATCACTTAGGAATTGATTTTTTCATCTTTTTAAACCCTAAATAGAGACCCATTCGCTCATGGGCGAATGAGTCCTTCAAGGCCTCTCAAAACCATTTTTTTTGAGGTTTTTTGCGGTTCTCTACACTTCCCAATCTGTTGTTAAACCATTATTTTAGTTTGGATATTTTTAGGAATTTTTGTTTTATGCATTAGGTATAATCATCCATCTAGTTTAGGCATTGTAAAATTTAAAAAAAATTGTTGCATTTCAGATTTGTAAATAAATTATTACATCATTTTTTCATTACAAATGTCTATTATTACCACACTTAATTTTCTATTTTTCAGATTTTGTTGAATAGTCTAAGAAATTGTTGTTAGAAGCATATGAATATAAAGTCTTTTCCCCTCTTTTCTTGTTTTTCATTGATCCCTCTCCCCCTATATATGTCAGGAAAACTTAGTGAAAGAGAATACAATCTTGGACAATCATGCTAATCACATTTTTCTTCTCCCAATATCTCTCATATCCGTGAAGAAGATATTTTGGTGTTAGAAGATCTAATCAATGAGAATCATGATAATCCTATTTTTTTCTCTTCTCCTGCCCCTCCTACTCAGGAAAATATTGTTAAAAAAGAGGATGTCATCATTGATAAGCAAGAAAACCCAACCATTGATATATCCCCTACTTATGATGAGCTATCTTAGAAGACCAAACCATTGAATGTCATGAAAATTTTGTTTTTTTCTCTCCTAAAATCTCTCCTACTAGGGAAGATAACATAGTGCAATAAGGTGATAACATTGATACATGTCTTTCAAAGACTAGTAATGTGGCTTCCTTAGATGAAGATGTTAAGTTCACATTAGATCTCCCCTCACTAGAAGGTCATCTAGGTAACTCAGTTGAGGTTATGAATGCACAAATTGGATCTCCTTTAACTAGTGAGCCTCCTAATTCACCTCCCATCATAGGACCACCTAAAAAGAAAACATTAACTCCATGAGATATCTTCAATTTTACATGGCAACTTACTGGTAACAATGTTTCACAACAATCGATTTATAATACTATTGCTCACGCATATAATACAAGGCAACCACAAAACATTCATACTTCATTACCAAATGTTACCTCAACCATATCTCCCACATACACCTAATATATTGTAGCATAGTGGAAAGGAGTATGATCTTGTTAAGAAACTTCGTCGTACTCTAATAAACATCTCCCTTTGGGATTTGATTCAAACATCACCTACATAAAATAGGATGCTCCAAGAAATCCTGTAAAATAATGATATCTAATTTCTTGTTAAATTGAATGATGTAGCAACCTCATTTGATTGTATGTAAGTGAAAAAGTTATATATCACATTCCCTCAATATGAATTACCATCGCTTGTGATCCAAAATAAACATGAAGCTTCATGATAAAGGTGATCATTAATGAAACTGCAATTAGGCGCACCCTCATAGACAACATGGAGCAAGTCTTAATTTTTGTAGCATTGATCTCCTAGATAAAATTAGTGGGGACAAGAAGCTTATTCAGCTCCATGATGTTAATATTAGTCGCTTTGACAATTTTAATGGGAAATCATTAGGAATGATTGCATTACCCATTGAGGTCGAACTTGTAGTTTTTCCTACCCCGATCCATATCATGTCAAGACCTCTTTCATACAACCTTCCCCTAGGGATACCATGGATTCATTTTATGAAAGGAGTCCCATCTACTCTTCACCATGAGATGAAATTTGAATACAACAACAAGATATACATGGTTGAATCAAATGAACAAAGCTATATTTCACAGGTTCAACATGATCATAACACTTCCAACTCCCCTAATACTTTGATTCCAACCTCAAATTTAAAACCTCTACAAGTTGATGGTAATCCTAATTGTCTTTCAGCTAAAACAAAACTCTTATGTGATGATTGGGGGTCATTATATTTTACACCTCATTTCAAATAATAGTCAAAAATCTCACCCTCAAATTCCAAAGAGTCAATTACAAATGATTCATCTTCAAACACATGTTTTAGGGATGATTGGGGTTAATTAGATTTTACACTCTCCTTTATAGGAGAGTACACAATCTTATAATCCAAACCAAAACAACCTTATGTTTCAATTGCTCAACTTGGTTCTACATCAACAACATCACCCCATGGTGGTGATGGGGGATTTTCAAAGTCTCCCATCCCTCATGAGAGGAAGATACATAACATTACAAAACTTAACAAGGATTTGTCTTCTCGTGAAGAATCCAATCCTTCTCAGAAGAGTAAAATATCTTCATCTAAGTTGGAAGCATGTTATGGTATTGGATAAAAACTCCTTTCTAAACATGGATATGTAATGAAAATGTGGAGGAAAATGATAGAGATCAAGTGAAGTCTATACCATAATTTTTCAAGAAAGTTATAGGTTTACCATCTTTATCTCCATCTTCGTCTAATGCCTTATCATCTACAATGTGTATGACATGGTTTATTGAGAAAGAAATGTCCCCTACTATTGATCAAGAGACTATCTTGTCAAGACTCATCCAAGATCACTTGATATCTCTCCCTCCAAAATCATGAAATAAATTCTACAAAAAAAGTTAATTTTTTGCATATCATAGAGGGGTAAGTGCACAAAGATGGTTCCCAAAAGGGGGGCTTAAGTGGATAGCTTTTTTCTGAAATCAGGAAATACTGACCTTGGATGTGAAATTGAGGATACTTACACTCAAAATTTTGAGATGGAACAAAAAGAAGGATTCAAGTGCTCCGAGTCTACTTTCTAAACTACAAAATTATTTTTAAAATGGTTGAGATTAAGGGGTTCAAATGAGGGAAGTACATAAATTGGTGTTGTTTTTGTCAAAAAAACATAACATAGCAACTCTTATACGACCCTTGTACGGTGAAAAAAAAATTAGTATTTTTAAAATCACAATAGTCAGAAGTTAGCTAACAGTATGTTGTTGATGCATGATTTTTCTGATAATTTTTTAATGAATTTTTTTTTTTTACTAATTTCCAAAGTGGACATTTCCTGAAAAAATAGAATTTTGGCCGTGCTACCCCTACAAATATTGGAAACTAATTGATTTTATTTTATTTTTTATTTTAAATTTGTAGAATGGATTATAGTTTCTAAAAATGTAATTTATTTGAAAAATCGATGAACGGTTAATTTATAACGAAAAAAATACCAAACACTTCTTTTTGGCCAAAAAAAAGACATAGAGATAAAAATAAATTATGGATGAAAGGCTTAACATTTTCAGAAAGTGAAAAAAATTACATTGTTGGATAGCTAAGAGAGAGCCCAACATTACCCATGTGTTCGATTTTTTCGATATTGAACCACGTGCAATCCTGATGGTGAGCACGAACTCGATTATGAGAAATATGGTAGATTTTTTAAAAACACGTCTTTAGTCGTTGGGAATGCCCTCCAAGCCTTTGGGTTGGTATTCCAAGGCAAATACCAAGCCTAAGGCTTAGGAATTCCCAGAGCAATATATAACGTGAGCGCGTTATAATGCACTCGCGTTATATCTCACTTTTCACATGGTTTTTGCTTCTGCGGCAAACATGTCAACTAAGACATAACGCGAGCGCGTTATAACATGCTCGCGTTATGTCTTCCTTTATGTTAAATTCCAATATATTGAATGTATGCTGACATATTTGTATGTTTGTATGTACATGTATGCTTGTAATGTATGTATGTATCAATGCATATATATTGTATGTATGCCTCTATGTGTGTTAGATTGTATCTACACATGTATGTATGTATTCTTGTATGGATGTAAGATTATATGTACATATGTATTATGCTTGTATGTATCCATTTATGTATGTCTTTAGACGGAGGGATAATTTAGAGAGAGAGATTCTGAAGAGATGGAGAGGGGGTGGAAGTGAGAGTTTAAGAGAGAGGGAGTGGGAGAGAAGGGGTTGGAGTGAGAGGGACTTAGCTAGGTAGGGTGGGAGGGAGAGAGGGAGGGAGAGAGAGAGAGAGGAGAGATGGGAGATAGATAATTGAGGGAGAGGGGGAGAGAGAGGGGGGGAGAGACGGAGAGAAAGAGAGATTTATGTAGGTAGGGTGCCAAAGGGAGAGACTTGAGAGTGTGAGGGGGGTGAGAGGGAGAGACTTGAGAGACAGGTAGTGAGAGGGAGTGAGAGAGAGAGGGAGTGGGAGAGAGAGAGGGAGTGTGAGTGAGAGACCTGAGAGAGGGAGAGGGTGTGGGAGGGAGTGACCTGATAGAGGTAGAGAAAGAGGGGGGTGGAGTGAGAGGGACTTATCTAGGTAGGATTGGAGGGATAGATAGAGAGAGGGGAGAGAGAAAAAGAGAGAGTTACCTAGGTAGGTTTACAGAGGGAGAGACTTGAGAGAGAGAGGGGGTGGGAGGGAGAGACATGAGAGAGAGGGAGAGAGAGGTAGTGGGAGGAGAGAGTGGGATAGAGTGGGAGGGACATAAAGAGAGATGGATAGAGGGAGCGAGAGAGGGTGGTAGGGATTGATTGAATGAGAGGTACGTAGAAAAAGAGAGATGGTAGAAAGAGACAATTAGAGAGGGTAGGAGGGAGGGAAAGAGGGAGAGGTGAGATGTATAGATAGGGAGAAAGTGATATAGGTTTAGGGTATAGGGTTGAGGGATTAGGGTGGAGGACCTATAGGGTTGATGGTTTCTAGGGTATTAGGGTTTAAGGTTTGAGGGTTGGGGGAATAGGGTCGATGGTAGAGGGTATTTGTTTGAGGGTATATGGTAGAAGGTTTAAGGGTTTAGGGTTGAAGGGTTTGGGGTTAAGGTTTTAGGGTTAAGGGTTTACTTGGTTGAGGGTAGAGGGTTTAGGGTATAGGTTTGAGGGTATATGGTTGAAGGATTAGGTTCAGGGTCCAATGTAAGGGGTAGAGGATATAGAGGTAGAGGGTTTAGGGTCTAAGGATTGAGGGTTGAGGGATTAAGGGTTGAGGGTTGAGAATTGAGGGTTGAGGGTTTAATGTATAGGGTAAAGGGTAGAGGGTAGAGGGTTTGAAGGTTGAGGGTTGAAGATTGAGGGTTTAAGGTATAGGGTTGAGGGATTAGGGTTGAGGGTCTAATAAATAGGGTAGAGGTTATAGGGGTTGAGAGATTAAGGGTTGAGGGTTTAGGGATTAGGGTAGAGATTTTTCTTGGATTTCACATTATAAGGGTTGAGGAATTATGGTTGAGGGTTTATGGTTTAGGGTAGAGAGTATTGGGTTGAGGGTTGAGGGATTAAGAGGGTATAGGGGTTGAGGGATTAGGGTTTAAGGGTTGAGTATTGAGGGTTGAGGGTTGAGGGATCAATAGGGTATAGGGGTAGAGGGATTAGGGTTGAATGGTTGAGGGTCAAGCGTTGAGGGTTGAGGGATTAATAGGGAATAGGGGTAGAGGGATTAGGTTTACGGGTTGAGGGTTGAGCATTGAGGGATTAAGAGGGTATAGGGGTTCAGGGATTAGGGTTTAAGGGTTGAGGGTTGAGGG
>CM021107.1:121483554-121560258 GCA_007115665.2 Sequoiadendron giganteum | reverse complement strand
TCTCCCCTCTCCCTCTCACCCTCTCCCTCTTTCTCTCCGTTCCTCTCTCCTCCCTCTCTCCCTATTTCTCTCCCCACTCTTTCTCCCCTCTCCCTCCTTCTCTCCTCTTTCTCTCCCACTCTCTCTTTCTCCCCTCTCCTGTCCCTCCTCTCTCCTCATCTCTCCCGCTCACTCTCCTCCTCTCCCTTGCTTTCCTCTCCTCTCTCTTTCTCCCTCTCCCCTCTCTCCTCCTATCTCTCTCCCTCTCCCCTCTCTCTCTCTCTCTCTCTCTCTCTCTCTCTCTCTCTCTCTCTCTCTCTCTCTCTCTCTCTCTCTCTCTCTCTCTCTCTCTCTCTCTCTCTCTCTCTCTCTCTCTCTCTCTCTCTCTCACACACACACACACACACACACACTCACCTTTATCTCCTCTACTATAAGGGTGCAGGGGACAGATATAGAATTAGGATAGAGGGTATAGACAAAGAGGGAGAAACTAAATATCTTAAGAAAACCATATTTCACATAACGTGAGCATGTGTTTTACTCCACTAAAAACGGTAAAAAATTCTATATACCCATGATTTCAAGGCCCATAGTCTGCATATTCCACTGGTTCTACGCGTGCTCTGACAAAAAGTTTCTTTTTGATGATGTTGTGAAGTGTGCAAGTATGTTTTTCACATTCCATCACCTTTTCCATGATATTTCTACCACCTTTGCATGAAATAGCAGATTTTCCATGTTGAAAGACATATGATATCAATTGAAGTTTGAATTCCATTGAAAACTGATATACAATTGTAGTTTGGAGGGGAACAAGCTTTTGAACAAGTCAAATTGTTGTGGAGTTTGAAGAAAGAAGAAGCTAAGGCTGCATAATTGGGTTGAACTCCTCCATTTGAAATCTGTTTTTTTAGGTATGTGAAGTATTTCCACATTTTCTTTCATTCTATTATGGCTTGCTTTCATTTTTTTTTATCATTATAACCTTACGTTGTCATTGTAACTTTATTTCCCTTCACAACACATTTGATTCATATACTCAAATTAGCATTAAGAGTTCCCAATTCCTTAAGGACCTTCAAAACACCTTGAAAATCTTGAAAATAACTGATTACAATCAACTAGATTCCTCAAAAAATCAACCAATGATTATGTCATTCACAACTTGTCTTAAATCTTCCATAATGGCACCATTGTTTACAAACACAAACTATAATTCTTAAGGCACAACCAAACCATTATTTGCTTAAGAAATCTTTGTTTGAGTTAGTACAAAAAAAATGAAACCTTTCAAAAGTCTACCCTTACACACAAACTTAGTTCCTTTGTTCGCTGTCCACATTACTAGTAGCCAAGCATCTACAAACTATCACATGTATCTCCCAAACCATGCACACACTTTAGACTGCGATACTCATTTTTGATGTAGAGTTAGAGGACCCAAAACCATTCAAGATGTCAACTTTCCTTCAAGAGGCATCTAACAAGATTAAAAAGTCCTGATGGACCAATCCCAACACTCCTCCAAGTTGGACAACAAACAGAAACACTATTTCCCACTTTTCACCCTTGGAATCTAGTAGTAGTCCAAAACCAATTTTGGGCCCTTAACTCTAAAACTTTCCAAAACACCAAGAAAATAAAAGAATGATTCTAGCATGCATTTCATATTTGCAAGTCATACCTTAACCCATCACATGACTCCTTTGGGACAACTTTAAGAAAATTGACCTTTTCATTGTTTTAGGCCTCCAAGTATGCCAATTTTAAAAAGGAACTACCCTTAGATCCTCACACCAGACTTCCAAACCCAAAAAAAGTCTATAATTAGGTCTCAAAACAAGATATTTTATAGGTCTTAGGACCTTACCCACTCAACTAGGCTTCCAATACAAAAACCCCCATTTCTCAATGCAAAGAGGGAGGGTTTATAGGAACTCCTATACTCGGGCCTTCCCAGACCATTCCAAAGAATCAAACATCTTCAAAATACCTTGCACAAGGTCAAAATTTCATTACATAGACCACTCCTTGAACACTTTTTCAAAATCACTCCTTGGTTCCTCAAATTCTCATGGAAAAGTGCTTGTTTCAGCCTAAGAACGCCATCCTATTGTCATTAGTTTCATTCCAAGGCATGTTAAACAATAAAAGACCCTACTATAAAATTGTACATGCCATCCCATCAAGAAACAATTCATAGCAGTAGGTGGGATGGTCATTTCATAATTAAATCCTACTCAAACCCTTGACTGGCTTGAAATGAGCAGTTTCAGAAAATTGTCAATTGCTCCCTTCAAACGTAATGTTAAGCCCTCAGAATTGATGCATTAGAGAGCTAAGACATGTGCCTACAATATTCTATTAGTTTTGTATCAAGGGGAGGCTGTACATATCCGTACAAGTGTAGGAATGTGCAAAAAAACCAGTGAATTTCTAGAAAACAACATTTTTTTATCATAAAAATGGATTTCAAAACGAACAATACTCCTCCCTTCGAGAAAATGGAGGTTTTTTAAACCTTTTACAATGAAAAACAACTCCCCCAAACACCTATAACTAACAAATAACCACCTTTGAAAGCATATAAAAACTTTGTCTATGCTTCCATAGTTTGTACACATTTGTCTATGCTAGGCTAACTTTTGTACACGATGATTGTAAGTATTATTTAAATAAATCCTTCAATGACATATATTTTTCAATTAACTTGAATGGATAATTTTTTTAGGAACTAATATTTGTCTCATTTCCATGGTACAGATAAAATTATCTGCCATGTCAAAGAAAAAGACAAAGAAGAAACTAACAGATGAAGAGAATGAAACCTTCAAAGAAAATGAGAGATTTCGAGTGGCGGCATATCGTGAAAAGAAGAAATTGGAAACGATTGATGAAAACAAGCCGATTGTAGAGGAACCTCAACCGTTAAAAAGAGAACGAGAATTGGTAGCACAAGCAGCACAAATGCAAAAGCATCGTCCTAAGACAGATTTGGATATCGTAGTTGGAGACACACCCTCAACGACAAGTGAATATGAAGGGACACCTTAAAGCACAAGTGAATATGGGGGGAAACCATCTAGCACAAGTGAATACGGACGGAAACCATCTACTGCAAGTGAATATGGAGGGACACCATGTACCACAAGTGAATATTGTTGGAAACCATCCAACACATCTCAATTTGAGAGTACATCATCACTCGTAATTGAAAAAGAAGGTATGCCATCATCGCCATGTGAACCTCAAGGTATTTCTTCTTCTCCACCCTCGATCGAAGGTACGCAATCTAGCCCACCTCAATTAAATATTGATGAAATTCCTAATGTTGAGATGTATGTACCTAGGAGAACACCACCTATAATTTTGCGTAGAAAGCCAAAGTATTTGATTAATATTGATGATGATATTTTCCAGCACATGGAAGGTAAGATTTCAACATGCACTTGTAGAAGATATGCTGATAAGATTTGGGAAGGATTCTTTGAAAGGCTAAATGAGACTGTAAGATGTCAACTATTTGTTGAAATGATGCGGGGTGTAAAGTATAGGAACTTCATGAATACTCTTGGGTTGAGAACATCGAATGCATTGAGTTAAAACACTATTGTGAATATTGGGTTTTCCCATGGCGGCGGATTTTCACTTGATGGAAAAAGTATCAAATGCAAGCAGTGCAAAGTTGCAAAGTGGTGCAACTTTCGTTATGAAAATTGTGTGACCAAGCAGACTGTTCCAACATGTCAAAATAGGTATTTTTACACTAGGCATGGTCCTCTTTCACACCGAAACACATGGAATCGCTTTGAGCTATGTTCCACTAGATCGATCCCTTAAGGTTCCAAAGTGCAAAATGGCTGCAAACTTCAGCATGCTATTACTTGGATACTGTGACACTTAGGAAATTCTCATCCAATCCTACAAGATTGTGTTGGGCCCCTCTAGAAAAACCTCTCTAGGTTTTGGCTATCACGATTTTTTTTCCCATGGCGGCGGATTTTCACTTGATGGAAAAAGTGTCAAATTCAAGTTGTGCAAAGTTGCAAAGTGGTGCAACTTTTGCTCCGCAACTCGTGTGACCAAACTAACTACTCCAACACATTTGAATAGGTATTTTTATGCTATGAATGGTCTTTTTTTGCACTGAAACACGCGGAATTGCTCTGAGCTACGTTCCACCGGATTGATCCCTTAAGGGTCCAAAGTACAAAATGGCTGAAAACTTCAGCATGCTATTACTCAGATACCATGATGCTTAGAAATTTCTCGTCTAATCCTATAGGATCATGTTGGGCCCCTCTACAAAAACCTCTCTTAGTTTTGGCTATCTCAGAGTGGTTTTCCCATGGTGGCGGATTTTCACTTGATGTAAAAAGAATCAAATGCAAGCATTGCAAAGTTGCAAAGTGGTGCAACTTTCGTTCTGCAACTTGTGTGACCAAGCAGACTGTTCCAGCACGTATGAATAGGTATGTTTTATGCTAGGCATTGTCCTCTTTTGCATCGAAACACGTGGAGTCACTCTGAGGTATGTTCCACCGGATCGATCTCTTACGTTGGAGGAGTCTAAAGTTGCAAATTTGTAAGTTGCTTAAAGCAACAAATTTGAAATGCAAGGGTTACTTGTTTTGAAAGTTGGTTTTTACTTAGTTGATGGTGTGGATTAGTTAGAGAAGGGTGTAAAACACTATGTAAATCCTTGAGAGGCTCAAATGGAGGTTGTTGATGAACTTTTGGAGAAGATGTAATATGAATTATTCACACTGTTCTCTATTTTTAGGTTTTTTATACAAACTTGTTGATCCTGTACTTGGTATGACCTCCGGCTTCCTGTACAGTCTCAAGGCTGACATGGATTGAAAGTGGGTTGAGTTCACAAGAACCCATCTCTCTTGATAATGAATGGCCCACTTAGCACTCATTGCATCTACGTGATGCTCACAGAGGTGAGGCACTAGGCCTTCCCAGGAGGTCACCCATCCCAGTACTACTCCAGCTTAAGCGTTTAACCATGGATTTTTTCCCCAAGGTTAATCCCACTTAGCTTGCAAACCCATTTCCAAAACCTTCAACAAGTGTTGTGCCTTATGAAACATTCATTATAGAGCCCCTTTAGCTCATCAATTGATAAGTAGGAGGTATTTTCTACAATGTGTCGAATTGTGATATTGCTATCAGGATTCAATTGTGTAGTTTTCAAGTATAAAAGAGAATAAGAAGGGAAGATCAAGGTAATCAATTTATAGAATTATTTTTATTATTGAATTACCTAGTGTTGGATTGGTCTATATGAGCACAAATTTATAATATGGGAGGATATGTTTCAAGCATATAATCCGGAAAGGACTCAAAGTAAGATGCATGAGTACAAAGTATCGATCAAGAAAGGCATCCCAATTCTCAAGGCCTATTTATCAATGATAGGAAAATTCATATTCAAAGCTAGCACATGATTTTGATTGATTAATTAGAAACAACTATTATATTTATTTATCAAATTTCCATTATCTAGACTTCATATTCATAATTTATTTCATTTATAATTTGGGGACTCCATTATCTATCTTAATAACATCGGATGACAACCTTTGTCAATCCAATAAGAAATAAATCAAAAATCTATTGATCTAGAGCTCGAGTCATTACAGTGGTATTAGAGCGAATGAACCTGCCAGCCTTTGGGTATTGCAACAAATTGAATTTCCATTGGAAGCATGGTAACCAATGATAGTGGTTGACAAGATTACTTTATGAATCAGGTAGTAAGCTTAGTATTTTATCTTAAAGGAATGCCATTATGGTCACATTGAAAAGAATAGAAGAATTTTTAGGCTTTATTGAGTAGTCATTTGTAGTATATAGCTCTAGCTTTTACAGTATTGCACATGATTGTAGATAGTTTCAAAGATCTAGATGACATCAATAGTTTGCATTACTCAAGAAGGATGAACATCTTAAAGACATTTGCGGAAATTGGGACAAGTAACCTTCTTGTAGACTTAGGGTTGCAAGATTTGATCTACAACATGTTCCACCATTTCTTCAATAGGATCAAGAACACACATAATGAATATGTGTTTGCAGCCATGAAAGATTATGATTTGAACTATCCAGAAGAGTGATTTTTTATCTTGACCAACCATATCTATATTATGGTTTTTTTAGAAACGAGGATGGGTTCTCTCTTCATCAACATATACATTATTCCTTGATATGTTCACACCAGTGTTACAAGACTTGGACTCGCCTCGAACTTGACAAGCCAATTTTTGACTTGGACTCGAGCTTGAAGCCCAGACTCGACAAATAGAAAAACCTAAGAAATTCAAAGATTTTTAAGGATTTAAAACTTGTTTCATGCACCCTTTAATAAATAAACCTTAAAGACACAATAGCATTATCAAATAGAAATTACTATGATCCCATACACAAACATACATCAATCACATAAGTATAAGCGCAAATTTTAGCTGAAGGAAATAGCACATTTATATATATAAATATTGTGATATAGCTATCAGGATTCAATCGTGTAGTTTTACAAGTCAAACTCATTGACCCATGATTCATGAGTAGTGGTTCACAAGAACCCATCTCTCATGATAATGAATGGTTCATAAGGAGGAAGATAAATCTTTATACATTTCTTCTATCACAAATGAGATAAGTGCTTGGTTTCATGAAGGTCATGAGGCAACCATTAATGGGGAGTGGATACATGAAGAACCGATGGAGAATGATAATGGCTTCAAACCTGCTATAATGGCTAAAAAAATTCGTTTCAACGATCTAAGAGGTTTTTGGTTTGACTACCGAAACGAGCCTATGAAGAATGCATGTGAAACTCCTTTAGACCTTGAGGGTGTTCTTACTCCATCTCAAGGATCATGAATTGAGTATGACATAGATCAATGCTAGGGCTAACCAATTAATAATTATACACATGAATAATTCAAGCATGTACATGTCAATAAGGGAAGTACAAGTACTCAAAAACACGTAAGCCTCAAAAAGTATACACACAAATGCATAGTATACACAAATTAAAACAAAGTATATGCACAAATACAAGGTATACGCATGAAAACACGTAAGCCACAAAGTATACATTTGAACACACGTAAGTCACAAATTATACACGTAAGTTGTAAATTATACACTTGAATACATGTAACTCATATCTATTGAACCATCAATTTAGAATGCAAATATGGATAGGCATCGATAAAAATATTTTTATTAACCGAATATCCATGTAGGCATACATCAATATATGTCGATATAAGTATGAAATATATGTACAAAATAGCCATATAGGCTTACAAGAATGCCATATAGGCATACAATGTCAAATATGTCCAATAAAAAATATGTACAAAACTACCATGCAGGCATACAACAAAGGGCTCTGGAATCAAAAGGCATTGCTCTCCATGCCTTGGAAATAAAAAATTTCCCTTTCCTTTTCGATCAGATGGCGATAGGTCTGTCACTCATTTTTTTTGCACTCGAGGAGTGCTCCTGCTGCTCCTCCTAGGGTTTAGTTCATTGTGAAGTCTTAACTATTACAATAAGAAGTAAAGACATGAATATATAGAAATTACATTATAAAAAATGATATATTTGACAAAATAATCACTTACCACCATCTCATGATCTCTCTCCATGAGGGAAATATTCTCACGCCCATGCTCAGGCGTGCTCAAGCCCTGTATAAACCATACAAATAGAAATTAAACTACGTGAATCAATAATGGTTTGATTTTTCACTAACTAACATCTATAACAACAAATGTAAATTGAAATTTACTAATTTGCCTCATAACTCTCTTGTCAGAGCCATCAAGGATTGTATAGCAGATGTCACACCAATATCCATTGCCCTCGTCACATTCGGAGGTGTATCGTCTTGCAACAACTATAAATAAAACAAAAAATTATTCAACGTAATCAACAATGTGCATATAAACTACACAAATCTATTAAGTACTTGATTCATTAATTAAACTCTTTATTCTATTACCTCTGTGTAGGTTTGAGTAAATCCACTACCACTGGGAAGTGTTCCATCAAAACCTCCAATATTAGTCTGTTCATTATCCAAACTCGCATATTAAATTACCATTCATAAAACAATGCTATTAACATGCAATAAATTTATAATTGTTTACTAGTTACATACCCTAGCGATAGGTGTACTACAAAGATAAGTTGGTGGGGGGCCGGTGTATCCAGTCTCAACACTATGACCCTGTAATTTTATTAAAATCATAAAACATTTTTAGTTAATCTTGCATTTCAAAATCAAATTTTAATAAATTAAATTCAATGAACATGCACTAACGTTTACCTGACTATCAATGTCAAATGCCTGATGCAAAATGTCAGCTGCCCTCTCCATCTCCATAGCTATAGATGGATCCTACATACCAATCTCCTGAGTGTTGGTGGGGTCATATGAACAAGTAGCCCCACAAGATTGACACACATGTGTTTGAAGGCCACCACTTGAAGACTCCCCTGGATGGCACTGTAGAATAGGGCTAGTATGATGGATGACACTTTGGGTCAAAGTGTTGATTGTCTCCAATGTCTCTATGTCAACACTTTCCTTCATGACATAATACATAACAACGTGCTCACGAGGTGGCCTAGCGAGAGCTCGTCTACCTTATCGCGTAGGATCCAGTTGTGCACCAGGTCTATCCTGAGCTGACCCCCCACCTCTCCCCTGGAAATCCCTCATATCAAAATAATTTGGGATCTTGTTCAATATGAACTCACTATATAGTTTCCTAAGGAAATATTACGGGACCTTGCAATTGTTGCACGGTGGGTAATCGAAGACCATGTACCACCTATCATAAAATCGGTCCCTAATCTGTTGGTGGTGGCACCAATGGATAGGAAACCTCTTCGCATTGAGGGTAAGATATTAATTTGTGTGTGGGTCGGTGAATAATGAGCACAAATCACCTTTTGTAATTTTCAAATCCTTTACATCCTTGTATGATAGTTTATTTGCATAATAATCCCTAACCACCTACCTCCTATCTTTCCATCCAGTTAATTGTTTGCTAATTGAATCTACATTTTTTAATATATCTTTCAATGAATTTTCTAGGGTCATTCTTTCTGTGGTTGAACCATTTGGATCACTCAACCTACTGATCAAATCCTCAATTTTCTTTTTGTTGTTCTCAATTTCACTCATTAAATTTTGTTGAGTGCTAGGAGGGGGTTGAGTGATTGGTGGAGGAGGTTGATGTTGTGGTTGATTTTGATCTTGAGGATTTGGTTGGTCTTCCTATTGAGGATTTTGAGGGTTTGCAGGTTGATTTGCATCTCCCAAAAATTCAAACAAATACATATCAAATTCAACCTAAAAATAACTAATTCAAAACAAAAACCATAGAATCCTTACCTCTCATAGCTCCTCCTTGTCATGGTGCCATTGTTGTGAAGAAATATCAATTGTTGGTGAAGAAATTTGTTGAATTTCTCCTCCTAGAAAGTGAGCACGAAATTGTGGGGGTTCTGTCTGTGACTACAAAAAAAAATAGTTGAAATACTAATGACAGATTTGCATTTATTTTTTTTCTTTTAACAGTCATTAATGCGAGCGCATTATAATGCGCTCGCATTATCAGTTTGTAGTTGTCGAGCCTCAGGCTCAGCATAACGAGCCATAATGCGAGCGCGTTATAACGCGAGAATGTTATAACTAGCTAGTGTTATGGATTTTCAAAAAAAAAATTGGAGGGTGTCCAAGAAATTGCTACCCATTTCCATGCACCCGCTCAGAGCTAATGGTCATTCTACTAATGAATGTACTTGGCTTTGAGTGATAAAATTCACCATCTTAAGAATTGTGGTGCTCTTCCTTGTGTTGATGCACCTATTTCCTCTAATTGATACTGATTTTCATCCTATCTTGTTGATCATCACTATGTCGCATTAGTTGCTTTATGTGTCTTTCGCATTGCCATTCATGGTGATACAATGTTAGGTGCAACCATATCTCTCTTGGCAACAACATGATAGTTCTTGGTGGTTGTCTTTGTCTCTATGATTGGGGTCAAGGATAGCTATTTTTTTGAGGTGTACATTATTTTCAAGGATCGCCTCTTTCTCTCTTTAAATACTTAAAATACCAACATAGTAAGTATGTTGGAATTTTAAGTGGGGGGCATATTGTCCCCCATTCATTGTTTGCATGTTCCCTTCTTAGTGATGATAGCATGCATCTCCTAGGAAGTATGAACTTTTTATTCAAAGTTTGGTCTTCTCAATTCATGTGATGTGTCTTCTTCTTGGTTACATTGAGCTGGATTTCCTTCAAGATTTTAACCTTTTTGAGCATACTATATTCCTCTTAGTGGTAATGCTATGGATTGCATTCCCTAGGTTGTAAATATTTTATCCTTGACTAGTCCTTTCTTGGATATATTAGGCACGATGCTCCCTAAGAGGAGACCTTACTTTAACTAAGAAAAACCCCTTTGAATATGTCTTATCCTGATTTAATTTATTTTATAAGTGTTTAGCATAATGCAGCTTGCTAACCTTCTGAAGCTCAAAGTTACAACCTTTTTGATGGTTGTCAAGCATAACACACCTTGCTTTCTAGTGGAGCCATGTTTTTTCATGAGTGCTTAGCATAATGTAGCTTGTACTAAGACTTATAAAGCTCAAAGTTCATATTGTGTGGTGCCTTATCAAAGTTATCAAGAGGTATAACTTTGGTATGGTTATGGGAGCCTAATAAGATTCTCTCATTTTCCACTTTTGGGGGCTCACCTAGTGGAGAACGGATTTCACTAGCTCGTCTGAGCTTGCATTATTTTTTGTATAGTGGATAGCGAGTTCCACTTGTAAAAAATTATGGACAAATAGCTAAGGCTTGATCCACATCAAGTTGGACAAATAGTCAAAGCTTGATCCACCATCTTTTTCTTTTTTCATGTTTGTGCATCTTGTCTTGCTGCTGCATATCATACATCTTGTGTGTCCCTTTGTTCTTATGTTGGTTTGACATGGGATCTTAGATCTTGGGGGCTTGTGCAACCTCCTTGATCTTTGTCATCTTATCCCATCAACATTTGTACACTTGGACCCCTCTTGATGTGTATTTTTCTAATTTAGTGTGAGTTTGACACAAGGTCATCCTCTCACTAAAGTGGGGGTTAAATGTAGTGTAGAAAAATGTATCCCTTTACATTTTCACACTTTTTTGGGACCTGTTAATTAAAATGGACTTAATAATGCCTTAATGTAGTGTTGAAAAATGTATCCCTTACATTTTCACACTTGTTTGGGCCCTCTTAATTAATTGGACTTAATTATTCCTTAATAATCCCTATTTTACATCTACAAGCCTAATAAATTACATTTTTCAAAGGGGAAACCCGACAACAATTAATTCCAACACATAATTAAACACCTTGAGCAATGTGTGTTCCAAGAATAGGGACATGAGACCCATTCACCCATGGGTGAATGGGTCCTCCCTAGGCCCTTGAACCCATTTTAAAAACATGTTTTTGCAGTATTTTTATCATCCCAAATTCAAATTTCAAATGTTGGCATGTAATGTTTAATTTTTGGGAAATTAAGGATAAATGTCTATAAATTTACAAGATTATTTTATCAAATCAACTAGAGATTTTCAAGAGATCAATTACAAGAGCCAATATTATTGTCAAGAGAATTCAAGAGTAGAATTATCAAGGATTTATTACAGCATTCAAGATCTCAAGCATCATGTCAAAGTCTTTTGCAATCATGCATGTTTTTGGAGCTACCATTGTGATGCAGGTTTCAAGATCTAATCCAAGCATTCAAGTCAAAGATTCAAAGCAAGATTCAAGCATCAAGATCCACATCCATTGAAGCCATTTCATGCAAGATCAACATCAAGATTTCAAATTTCTAAAGGTTCATTCAAGGGTTTGGTGAGTTGCGACATTGCATTGTCCATTCATCATTCGTTTCATGTTTTATTTCAATTCAAGGTTTAATTACCAAAATAGGGTTTGACCAAGGAAAACCCCCATCCACCAAAAAATAATAATTTTCCCCTCTTGTGTATGTGTAGGTTCATAGATTGAAGAAAAGGTGAAGATCTCAAAAGTGTAAAATTGCAAAGTTGCATTTGTCGTCACCTTTATTGTTAAGCCATGGAAACTTAGATCCTAAATTTACTTCTAACTATCTAATTGTGAAACCTGGAGGATCTAGAAGTGCAAAAACAAGAGCAAAGGACCCAGAAATAAATTTTGAAAATCCCTACAAAGATCCATTCACCCATGGGAAAATGAGTCCCAGGATAACTTCTAGAAATAGTGTTTTGTGACAAGTGCATAGTATTTTCCCTTTCCATATTTTCCAGAATTTTTACTGTTTTTGTTAGCCTTAAGTTTCATCTATAAAAGCCACCCTTCATATGCCCTAAATGAATGCACTATGTATTTTTAATCTTTCTCCCAAAACCCTTGTTTAGTCATTTTTGTTAATGTTTTTGTCAGGGCAATTTTTATGACATGTTTGTAATAATTTAGACTTCACAAATCTAAAGGGAAATTATGGATTCTCTTAGTGTTATTTTTTAAATTAAACATTCAAGTATTACATTGCATAATTGGGATCATTAGGTATTTTTCATTTGTCTCCCAAGAGTGCATTTCAATCATATTTACCTCGTCCACACACATAAAGTAAATTGCTATATCTTCAATAGAATTGACTCACCTAAGGGATGAAATTTAATTCTATCTTGAAGAATCTCACTACACCCTACCCTATTTTTCTATGTTTCAACAAGTGCCAAATTTGGCACTCACCAAATGTTGAAGTTGTTAAAAAAAAAAAGTTGACTTTTACCTTTTTGTTGTTTAAACCCATGAGAGCTCTGTGTTTTTTCTCCTTCCTAACCCAGGCTCACCATATACATAACTTTTTTTTTACTTGGATCTATTGAAATATTTTTCAAGATGTCACCAAGATGCTAAGGAGGTCAAAGAGGTAAGTATCTCTACTTTTTTATAGTGTTGCTATTGGTCTATTATTGAAAATTTTAATGATACTCATATGTAGTTTAATTGCTATCTTGATGATTTCTATAGGGGATCGTCACTCTGGATCATGAGAATGCCCCTGTTGTGGATGAGCATGTTGATTATTTGTATGTGGTAAGTGATTATTCTATTATATATCATTCTACAATTCAATTTCTAGTGATTTTATATTATTGCACTTTTTTTGTAAACTCATTTAAATACACATTCATTCATCAAGATTTTTTTGATTGAATAATATTAATTTAGAATCTTAAAATTTATTTAAGTAAGACATAAAAAGTGGAACAAATGTCATTTAAAGAAAACTAATGTAAATACACATCGATCAAGAATGTTGATCTATGATGCTAATAATAGTTAAATTCACTATGGTTATAACATGAAAATGATATTGCAATAAAATGAAAACTATTAGTACAAAGTGTGTGTGTGATCTCGTCTTCCTAAAAACCATGGATTTTCCCTTGAATCTACCACCCTCTCTTTGGTGATACTCTCCCTATCATCCTTGGAGGGGAAAATATATTTTCCTACATCCACCGCATTAACCCAAAAAAGGTAGCTAGTTTGATATCATAATAAATGTAAACATATTAATATAATTTCATATTGAAATATAAAACATGAAATAATATTTTTATTGTCACATTATCCTTAAAACATATTTGCATTATTTCATAAAACATATCTTTTTGATAATAAAGATAACTGATTATACCCGAATTGATCATCACTCAAGTTTTTAAGATCATAATTAAAAAGAATGTAAAAATGGATGTAACATATTCCCCCCTTAGAGATCATCATTCCCAATGATTAAGTTTAAATATCATAAAAGTAAAGTAACATTAACATTGTTTTTCCTTGTCAAGTTGTAAATTCATTCAAAAAAGTGTGGAAATTTTGTTTGCATCTCATCATAATCTTCCTAGGTAGCATTATCCTTCGGATATTGGTCCCACTAGACCTTGCATTGCACAAAATCTCTATTACATAGGTGGAGCCTACGAACTACGAGCACTCTGAAAGGCTCAATTGTAACCACTCAAAGATCTTGTACTTCATTGGCATTCCAATCAAGAGTGTGATCAAAACTAAAAACATGTTTCTTTAAATAGGAAACATGGTTCTCAAAACTAAAAACATGTTTCTTTAAATAGGAAATATGGAAAACATCATGCATGTGAGCCAGAGCTGGAGGTAAAGCTACCATGTAAGTAACCAAATTAATAATCTCTAGGACCTCAGAACTTACTATCTTGGAGCTAATTTGGCGTCCTTGCCGAATTTTATTAAACTTTCTTGAGGTTTAACTCTCAAAATAATTTTATCTCCTATAAAAAATAATCGTGAAGTACAATTGGAATCATAATAGCTTTATTCTTGTCAATTTATGTTTCCAATATGTTTTTGATCATCTTAATTTGTTCCTTCATTTTTATTAATTATTTTGGCCCAAGACTGGTTTTATCCTCTAATTTATCCCAATTAATAGGAGTTCAACATTTCCTGCCATATAAAGTCTCAAAAGTTTTAATTTTAATTACTAACTAGTAGGAATTATTATATGCAAACTCTACTAGTGGTAGGTATTCTTCCCACTTGTATTGCTAATCCATACAATACATTCACAATAAATCCTCTAGGATTTGGTTAACTCTCTCAATTTGGCCATTTGTCTCAAAGTGTTAGGCTAGAATTATGTTTAACTTGGTTCCTAAGGTAGAAAATAGAATTTTCCAAAACCTTGAAGTCATTCTTGCATCTCTATCAAAGATTAGGGTAAAAGAACAAACCTATATCACACTTTCAACCAACTAAATAGTTTTGAGTGAAACAATTTTGCCCTAAACAGTTTCAGGTGAAACATTTTCACCCAAAACCGAGTGGCATATACGTGGCACATATAGTTTATGGTGAAACCCATTCATCTGAAATAGTAAAACAAAAATTTCCCTTTGAATATTTGGAACATGATTAATTTACATGTATTTTTTTGAGCAAAATAGTTTTGATCAAAAAGGTTTTAAGAGAAACTCTTTCGACCAAAACTATCTATGTGGCTACCTATGTGGTAGGCTTAACCCCTCTTTTGGGGTAAATTTAGAAAAAATCAACTTTAACTCTGAATTTCTCTAGCTAGAGGTGATTTCATGAAAATTTAAAAATACCTTTTTGTAGAGTTCAAATTCTAGAATTCAAAAATATATATTTTTTGATATTTTTATTATGATTTTTTAAAATTTTACTATAAGTAGGTTTTTATAATCAAACATGAGACTAATTAGAAATTTAAAAATATGATAAAACATATTCAAAATAATTGAAAAATATATGGTGCACTAGAGAAGAGAATCCTCTTCAAAAGGGATTTTTTTAATGATAAAAAATACACAAAAATTGGTGTCCCATAGAAACTATGATGCTCTAGTGATGCTTCACTTTAAAATGTTATTACAAAAATAATATTCCTCGAAAATTTTTAAAAAAAATCCATGCACTAGATATCAAATTTATTTATTTGGAGTAAAAAAATTAGGAAAAAAAAAATTATTTGCTCATTTTTTGTGACATCCCATCGACCTCAACTTTTTTTGAATTTTTTAGCAATTCAAATTCTACTCTTAAATTTACAAAAAAAATATATCAAACCAATTTAAAAATTACAAGTATAAAATTCATCAAGAGTTCTATAGTGAAATGATGGAAAATTGTTGCTTTATGGTTTAGGACATAGAACAACAAATTTCACAACATTCATTTAAGGAAACCCTAGAGATCTCAATCCAAGGATAGGAATGGGGGAAAGAGATCTGCAATACGGGTGTCCTAGGGTCTGATTTATGAATACAAGAGGGGTTCACCACCAAGCTAAGGCTTGGAAAGATTAATGAAATGCAATACCTAATGCTAAAACCTAATGCAATGCGAGACTTCCCTAAATGACCTAGAAAAGTATATAAATCAAAACATAAAGATGAGAAATTAGAAGTGTGCATATATGAGGAGGCCTGAATGAAGTCCTGAAATGTTGAAAACACTAAATTTAATGTTGATTGGGAGTCATATGCCAAACTAGTTGATTTAGTCCCAAATTATGGTTTATGGGCAAGAATAGAAATTTGGCAGAGATATGTCTGAAACTCTTGAAATCTGTAAATTTTCCTATACCGGGACTCATACGCTAGAAGTGGCGTATCAATCTAGTTAGGGTTTTCTAGAAATTCAAAGTATGAATCTACTCTTCAATGTTTGATCTATCCTTTCCACCTAATTTCTGGATTTGAATCTCTATTTTCAAACTTTTAGATGTCTTTTAATGCTCTCCAATGCAAGGTGATAACTTTGAACACTTGAAAACTTTTTCCAAACTTTCTCTTCCATATTTCTTCAACCTAGATCTGCAAATCACACACTAAAGAGAAGGAAAATTTTTGTTTTGTTAGTGGAAACGGGTTTGCCTTGGTCAAACCCCATTTTGGTAATTAAACCTTGAAATAAAATGAAATGTTGCAACTCACAAAATCCTAGCAATAAAGTGTTGCAAACATGTATGAGGTGGCTCCTATGGATGTAGATCTTGACTCTTTTTTGAATGATATGGATCTTGAATTAAATGCTAGCTTGAATCATAAACCCTACATCACAAATTTTAGCTCAAAAAAGCACATGATGCATGATGACTTTGACATGATGCTTGATACTTGAACAATGCTCTAAAACACTTGATAATCATCCCTTGAATGCTCAAGTAAACTCTTGTAACTCTTGAATGCTTCCTTGATCACCAATTTCCTATAATGCATGAATACTTGAAAGCTTGGGATGAAAATGAGTAAAAGAAACTTGTATCTATACTTGTTTATGCCAAATTTCTTGAAATTACAACACTAAGCAAACATCAGATCTAGGAGAATAAAATCCTACCAATAATTTGAATTAATTTTGATTTTGGGCCACATGGGACTCATTAGTCAGAAGTAGCATATGAGTCCCATTAGGAATAACTATGGGAAACATTTTCAAACATGCTTGGAATGATTTGAAATCTAGATCGAGGCCCAAAAACCTAGGTGGGACCCATATTCCCAAGGTGGCATATGTGTCCCAGATCACTAAATCTAGGCCAAACAACCTAAAAACACATGAATTATGATTGGATGTTGGTTTATGTCAGGATTATCCTCAAAAAGATGCATTAAATGGGGCTTATGGATGCAAAATAAGGTCATTTAAAGCATAAAGAAGCCTAATTATTCAATAAAACCCTAGAAAAGTGTGAAAGTGTGTTACAACACTTTACAACACTCTAAATAAGGTACAATTAAGTTCATCTAGTTCACAAGGGCCCAAGACCTAATGTGAATGTGTTAGACACATTACAACACTAAATCAAGGCCATGTTAGGGAGTACTTTTTTTGTCAGTACATCTAGCCCCCACTTTCGTGAGAGGAGGAACTTGCTTCCAACTCACACTAAAGTAGACCCAAGAACATCAAGAGGGGTCCAAATGTACAAATGCTAAGATAGGATGGCCATGATCAAGAGGGTTGTGCAAGCCCCCAAGACCAAGATCCTATGGCAAACCAACATAGGCACAAAAGAACACACACATGAAAATGATATAAAGAGAAATAATAAGGCACAATCATATTGTTGGCATATGGCTTCTAGTGTTGTCATTGATGGCAACCTAATTCATTCATTCAGTCCACAGTTTAGTATTGGTTCATACCGGAAGAATAGAATGAAGAATAGGGTAATCGATTAAAGGTAAAGATGTCGATCTGTATACTTCACCACACTATTATTTTTAGTTATGGATATCAAATAAAGGTATGTTGATGTGTGTACTACCTATTTCAATAAGTAGCAAGGTGTACATTTACTAGTGTACGATCTAGGAGATCTGGTGCATTGATTCTCTGATTATCAGTATGAGAAGGTCGACTTAGAATATATAATTGTTGCGGATGTCTAAGGAGTAATTGGTTAAATATTTTTTGTGTTCGAATTTGTTTATTTGGGTCCTCACTATGCTATGGCCGAATATGGATGGTACACATAAATAATTAGTTGTGGATCTAGCCGAAAAATGGAAAGTATTTTATGTTTTATTAAAGTCGATATATAGATGATCAAATCGTTGATAGCGGATATATATAAGAGATTGATTGTATCATGTTGGAGAAGCGAATGTGTGGAATGAAAATTATATTAGTGTGTGGTGTGAAATTCAGAAGGATAATGGTTTGAGTTCATCTATGTATGTATTTATGATGTGAATTGCAGAGCAGAGCGAAGTGTAGAATCAAGAAGAAGGTCCAGAATCTGATCTATGAGCTTAATTGGAATTGTAACCTGGCATAAGTAGATGCTATTAATTCAAATCAAATATTCAAATGGATTTAATTTGAATTTTTTTAGGGTAGTGAGCCTTTCTATTTGAGCAGTGAGCTCTAGGCAGTGAGCCTGAATGCAAGTGCATTCCCATTTTATAAAACTTATATTTGAGTACTCAAATTGTGGATCGACCTCCACCGTGGTTTTTCCCCTAATAGGGTTTCCAAATAAAAATCCTTGTGTTATGGTGTTGTGGATGATTAATTTGTGTGTTTTCATCTTTCCTTTGGTTTAATATTGAAATGGTTTAAATATCATATTAATAAAGTTTAGATTTGTAGAACACTGATTCACCCCCCCCCCCCACCCCCTCTTAGTGTTCACTTGAGTCCAACAATTGGTATTAGAGCTTAGTTCCTCAAAAGAATTTTAATAGCTTGAGGTAGATCTTGTAATGTAACGGACCCTGGTAGTCTTCAGTAGTAGTTTTTGGTGGCATTTGATGACCTTGATCAGTCTAAAGCCAAAGTCTGAGAATTGAAAGAAAATCTTAGGGATGCTGAGAAATTCATTCAGACATTGAAGGATCAGATTGGTAAATCTAGGGGAAAGAGGAAGGATCATTGTGATCAGATTAAGCAAAAAGAGAGAAAAAACATGGATGATGATCACTTGAATCAAACCTTGAAGGAAATAATTGAAGAATGTGAAAAGCTTTCCAGAAAAAATGCTACCCTAAAACATGAGATGGAATCTATGGTGATGAAGCTGACTAAGGAGATTGAATAAAGGAAGAAGAATGAGGAGAACCTTGTGCAATGCCTAAAAGAAAAATTTGATGAATACAGAAGAGTAAATGGAGAATTCATTCAATGGAGAGTGAACTTCTACAATGAAGAAGAACTTGAAAAATAGATTGTTATTCTCAGGAATGAACTTACTACTGCAAATGAATACAAGGAGAAGTTTAAGATTAGCTTAGTTAAGCTTGATGAGGTGAATCAAAATCATAAGAGTGTAAATGACAAGCGAGTTCTTGGATATGAAAAAGGAGAAAGCTTTAGATCTGGACAAAATAATTTCAGGCAAGGTAACTAAATGAACAAAGGTGGAAGGTATCTGGTAAGACAACCTAATGCTCAAAAGTTTAATGGATATTGTTTTGCTTGCAATAAATTTGGTCATATGGCTGCTCAGTGTAGAAGTAAAATGAAAACAAGTAATCCATCATTCTCTGTTCAGTGTTTCAATTGCAAAAAACTTGGTCATAAATCAATTGAATGCAGAAATGTGTCAAACTACTTTGTCAATAGAAGGAATGTTAAATGTTATACCTGTGGAAGATTTGGGCATATTGCTAATCAATGAAAATCAAGAAGAAATCAATGGAATGATTGGTCTGGACAAGGAAATACAGTGTGCTACAATCGCAACAAATATGGTCACATTGCAAGATTTTGCAGGAACAAAAATGTGGATAGAAGAGGTATGGTGTACCAGGGCAGGAACACACAGAATGACAATAAAGAAAAAGGAAAAATGATTGTGGATAAAATAAGAGATCATATGAAGAAGACATGGGTAAGGAAGAATGATTTTGATGCTGGAAATAGTTCGACACCAGAATCTGCTTCTGGCAATTCCTTTGGAAATTTATTTCAGGCCATTGGCCTAGGGGAAGTTTTTTTAGAAAATATTTTCCCTTGTCCATAAGCTGGTACCGGAATGCAAAATATTGTCAAAAAGGTGTATTAATGATATGTAGAGGCTTTAGAAAACATTCACAAGGAAATTCAAGAAATCGTAGATCCGCAAAACAATTTTTCTCACTGTCTGAGAAAATAGGGTATCTGGAGAACCTAGGGCAAAGGCATTTATTACAAGTGTGCAAGCTATAAAAGGAAAGTTGAAACTCTCATTTGTCACTTTGCATCAAAGAAGAGAAGAAGTGTAGCACTTGGTAGCATAATTTTGAAGGAGTGAAGTTAATTTGGCGATGAATCTCAAAATCCATCAGGTATTTCAGTTGATTTTGGAATTTCCATATAATTTGGCATGTAGTTGTACGAAAGGTGGAATGGAACAAATCAAAGGGTCAATAAATTTAGATGAATACAATAGTGAAAAGATTAGGGCCATGAGAAAAAATTTGTCTCCCAATGAATTGAAGAGGTTGAGAGAAGCCAAACACAAGAATTTGGACATTTGGAATGAGTTTCCCTATTTTGAGAACACATAAATTGTTAAATTAATTTTGAGCAGATTGAATAATGACACTTTGATTCTGGACAAACCCTACATCATTTCGAAGGAAATAATCAGAAATTTGACTAGATTATGTGAAGTTGGGGATATACCGAAAAAGAAATCCATCTGAAATAAAGAAGTTGAAACCCTAACCGAAGTCATTAGAGATCAAAGGGCCCTGATAATCTAGACAATCAAAAACCCTGTGACAAGGTACATTGCGCACGGAGTGTCATATAAAATATTTTTCAGAAATAGAGAAGGGGCAACCTCGGTTGGTGCAGTTTACATCTCTCACAAAATGATAATGGAAGGTCAGGACGTTGACCTGTGCGGACTACTAAAGGATCAACGGATGGAGAATGTGCAATTAACAAAAGAGACAGATTACCCTTTCAAGTTTGGTACTCTGATCATATTTTTAGTAATGTACTTTCTAAAAAATTTATCGATGAACAATAATGTGGTGTGGAAAGTAAATGAACCAATGTGCATACAAATCTACACACACTCTAAGATTTTGGCTAGCTGGGATCAATAATTTAGAAATTTCTTTAAGATTTTACTAGGAAAGTGTGGCTCAGTTGGTTTTTCTCTTTCGGTAAGAGCACTTGAAGTTGGTTCCTCCTTTGGTGGAATGGAGAGAAAGAAGAAAAGAGAAAAATAAATTGTTGTTTGTACTCCTCTGGAATGCAATATTCTGAAAATTGAAGGAAAAGGAAAGGAACAAGAAATTGTGGATATACCAGATGAGGAATCCAATTAGGAAACTAAGGACACACAGGGAAAAGAACTGAAATCAACTAAACCAAAAGAAGAAAAGGAAATGACAGAAGCAGGTGAAGAAGAATATGAGTTAACAAAAGAGAAGTTGCAGCAGCTTATTCATAAGGAAGGTGGAATGTAGAAAATTTCTCAATTATGGTCCATCAAACCCTCATATGATCAGGATATGATTCTAAGTGTACTAAGTTCTCATTTTGTGCACAGTCATATCAAATTGGAGAGCTTGTGGAATATCTTACCAGAAGAAATGATTGGATGCATAAAAGAAACAATGGACTATGTGTCTCAAGACAAAGAATAAGGATAAGTAATCCTACATTTGAAGGAGCAGTTTAGGCTATCACTTATCAAGTTGAAAAAAAATTAATGAGTTGAGGCAATGCACAAGTGCAACAAATAACATCTATAACTATTACATCTGTTGGCCTCATGCAGTTGGGAAATACAAAGAGAAGTTGGAGAAAATTAAACGGAATTGAATGGGATTGGAAAAATCTTTGATATGTTTCAAGATCAAGATGGTACAATCAAGAAAATAATTCAAGGGCTACAGTCTGAGTACACAAAAATTCAATTCACTAAAAATACACTTGTGGACACTTTTTGGAAAGTGAAGGATCTAACTGAGTGTAGACTGGAACAAATGATTGAGATACTGAGGAAAGGTGAGAATTAGAGGATGCTATCACAATCCCAGAATCCCTCACTGAGATTTTCAACGGGACATCTAAGAATAATAGCATGATCATAATCATTGGGATTGCAATAGAATCTTGGAAGAAATTTCTTCTGGAGATGAAAGAAAATCACAAGATAATTTTCTAACTCAAGTAGCAATTGTTCTTTTTCAAAATTTTGAATCAGTTTTGAAGTTTTGGCTATATTTCAAAAGGGGAGATTGAACACATGTTTTTTCATTGAAATTTTGGCATATGGCTTCTATTTTTTTTCATTGATGTCAAAGGGGGAGAGAGAGCAGTGAAAAATGCCTAATCAATCTTAGGGGGAGCTATGGTTTGAGAAATTTTGAAGTTTGGTAGTGTACTCATATTGGTTTTGACACTTAGTCATTTTTCACTACGTGTTGCCATCAATGCCAAAGGGGGAGATTGTTGGCATATGGCTTCTAGTGTTGTCATTGATGGAAACCTAATTCATTCATCTGTTCCACAGTTTAGTATTGGTTCATACCGGCAGAATAGAATGAAGAACAAGGTATCTGGTTAAAGGTAAAGATGTCGATTTGTATACTTCACCATACTGTTCTTTTGAGTTATGGATCTCAGAGAAAGGTATTTTGATTTTTGTACTACCTTATTCAAGAAGTATCGAGGTTCGCATTTACTGGTGTATGATCTAGGAGATCTGGTGCATTGATTCTCTGATTATTAGTACAAGAAGGCCAACTTAGCAGATATAGCCATTGCGAATGTCTAAGGAGTAATTGGTTAAATATTTTTTGTGTTTGAACATGTTTATTTGGGTCCTCACTATGCTATGACCGACTATGGATGGTACGCATAAATAATTAGTTGTGGATCTAGCTGACAAATGGAAAGTATTTTATGTTTTATTAAAGCCGATATATGGATGATCAAATCTTTGATAGCAGATATATATAAGACATCGGTTGTATCATTTTGGAGAAGTGAATGTGTGGAATGCAAAGTATATTAGTGTGTGGTGCAAAACTCAAAATGATAATCTGATCTCTAAGCCTAACCGAAACTGTAACCTGGCATAAGTAGATGCTATTAATTCAGTTCAAATATTCAGATGGATTTAATCTGAACATTTTGTAGGGAAGTAAGCCTTTCTATTCGAGCATTGAGCTCTAAGTGCGGTGAGCCTAAATGCAAGTGTATTCCCATTTTGTAAAACTTATATTTGAGTACTCAAATTATGGATTGACCTCCACTGTGGTTTTTCCCCTAAAAGGGTTTCCACATAAAATCCTTGTGTTATGGTGTTGTGGATGATTACTTTGTGTTTTTGCATATTTCCTTTGGTTTAATATTGAAATGGTTTAAATATTAGATTAATAAAGTTCAGATTTGTAGAACATTGATTCACCCCCACCCCCCCGCCCTCTCAGTGTTCACTTGAGTTCAACACATACATTGCCAAAGACAAAGAGAAAAGAAAAAAAAAACAAAAGAGGGGTGGATCAAGCTTTGAATGTTTTTCCATCGTGATGAGGATTAGATCTAGGTTGTTTGTCTAAAATTTCATGCTCACTCTGAGGCAATGGAACTTCAAGTTGTCCATTGGGTGATTAATCCAAGAGGGTGAGACACATACACACGCAAGTGGCTATGGAAAATTCATGTCTCAATTTGGCTTCCCATCCAACCATACCAAATTTATACCTCCTCATAACTTTGATAAGGTGCCACACAAAAATGAACTTCAAGCTTCATGAGGAAAGAAAAGCTTTTTATGCTTAGAACTCATGAACAAAAAAGATGGCCCTACAAGCATGCAAAGTGTGTTATGCAAGGTGGCCATATAACCAAAATTTCAAATGCAAAAATAATATAAAGAACGTTCAAAGGATTCTTGCTTAGTTCATGTAAGGTCTTAACTTAGGGAACATTGTGCCTAATGTCTCCAAGATAGGACCAATTTGAAGAATAAAATATTTGCACCTTAGGGGATGCAATGTGTCACATCAATCCATTAAGAGGAATTTAATATGCTTAGAGATATCACGCTCTTCAGGGACATCACACCCAATTTCACCACAAAGCAAAAAATGCATCACATGAAGCAAGAAAACTACACCATGAAACATGAAAAAGAGAAATGCAAAAGAATAATTCCAATGTATGCCCCCACTTTAAATAAATCGCTAAACACCATGCTATGAGAAATTACTATAAAGTAGAAAATGATATATGCTAACAATAAAGATGACATGATAGCTAATTTGGAAAGAACTATGCCAAATAATATGTTCCCAAATGAAGTTATGTCATGCAAAGAAAAGAGAGGGGTTGCCCCCAAAAATCCAAACACACATAACGGATCTATGGATTTGGGGTCAGTATGTTCTTGCTACAATGTTTTTTAAGAGAGCTCGGAAATGTCATTATTCCCCAAATACTCATAGAACTAGAAGAATGACACAAAGAGAGCGACAATAAAGAAAAAACTTTCGGGCCAACATGGTAGATACATGAATGTCTTGACGCCTTGCATCATCCCTAAAAGGAAAACACAAGACAAATGAAAAAGATAAAAGATTTACAACATAGAGAAGAATGAAGGTACAAATAAAGGAATATCACAAAGAGAAAGAGATACATCAAACAGAATAGTATGATGGATCACATTACACACATATAATAACACAAAAGAAAAATAAATAATGCAAAAGACTAGTGAGGCACATGAAAGTCAACATAAAGTAGGTCACTCGCATCTCAATCATGTTCATTTTATACAAAAGGCAGACAACTATCCAAAGGGACAAAGGCAAGGTCCAATCTAGGGCCATCGCCAGGTTCAAAACTCTTCTTGGGAGAATTGTCATTTAAGCTCATGGAAGAATAAAATAATGTATTCAATTCATTATGAACTTGTTCATCAATCTTTGCAATCTCATCATCATCATCCAAGTTAATCACAATAGGAGGTTGAATGAAAATGTCCAAATAAGGGTTTCGCTCTTGTTGCAGTAAAGGTTCTTGTTGTTGTAGTAAGGGAGACTTGTTGTGCATTGCTTCAGGAAAGTTTGGATCTTGATTTTCTTTATTTTTTTCTTCATTTAACTTTCAAGCAAGGGCATGAAATCTATGCCTACACTCTCTTGCATTTCGGTTTCTTTTTGTATGGTTTTAAAGTTGCATTTTTGTAGAATCAATATGATCAACCATAGGTTTCTTTTCTTCCCTAAGGGGAGGAACATAAGGAACCATGGAAGGTTGTTCAACCACTTTCTCTTTAGCTTTATAAACTTTTTGAGGCATGACGAGATTGTTTTTGTTATCTCTTGGTATTTTGTAGGAAATAGGAAAAGCATCTATCTTAATTTGTTCTTGGTTTTTTGGCATGTCTTTTGGTTCAATCATGGTTTCGTCAAGGATAATAGGTTCGGTCATGGATTTAGGCATGTTTTGGAGGGATTATTTTTCTATGTGTTTCACCTTGAACTTTTGGTAGGATTTGAAAAAGAATTATTCTCGAGTTTTAATAGGTTCCATAGGCTTGGGCCAAAAGAAAACTAATGAAAATTTTCCTCGAGAAGACAAAGGGTTAAAGCCACTATGATGCACAGTGAAAATTTCATTGTCAAAGGGAAACTTTAAGCATTTATGCATAGTCGAAGGGACAACATTCATGGAGTGAAGCCATGGATAGCCTAGCTTCACACAAAATTGGTTTGACTACGTGATGATGGATAATGAGAGATCTAACGTTTTCGGTCCTATTTGTAAAGGAAGGGTGATCAATCCCATCATAGGGCAAGCAAAATTGTTATGTGTCTTTATCCGTGCTTTCATTTTATCATATATTTCTTGATAGATCTCATGCACAAGTAAGAATTCTTTAGTGATCACATTCTCTCCATAGACGGGATCTATTAATATCCCATTAGTGGGCTTGTCATAGATTCAGCCAGTTATGTAAAGTTGACCATATGTGCATGTTTAAGTATACCTTGTGAGGAGAAAGAAATCTCAAGAGGATTTTTAGTTTGGAATTTACGTGTTATGACCTCGATCAATCCAACCATATCATTCATAGGATTAGTATCTATAGGATCGTTTTGAACAATACCATTGTTGTCATCATCCATGTCAACATTCATCACGTCATTCTTTGTAGTTTCGCTAGCTTTTCCAAATGAAATATTATGATTAGGCATAGGGTTGGTAAAGATTTGAAATTTTTGGTTAGGAGGGGCAAGGGACTTATTTCCTTGATCATTAACACCTCTCATGGAAAGCTGATCGGAATCAATAAGGTCTTGCACAAGATGTTTAAGACGCTTGCAATGTTTTGTAGTGTGTCCATTTCATACGTGATAATGACTGTAAGAATTTGGTCTATAGTTTGTGAGTAATGGTTTATTAGGATCGAGATTTTTAATGGGAGACAAAGTAATTATTTTCCATTATAAGAGTTGTCACATTGTGTTATGAAGGGTATCGAGCAAGGGAGTGAATTGTCTTTTCAGGTCCCCATAGTTAAACGGTATCGTCGATTTTATAGCAACTACTTGGGTATCGACATGTTGAGTTGTTGAGGGGGATTTAGTTGAAGGAAACCTTTATTTTGTTTCCTAAAAGGTTGGTAATTTTTTTGGTTTACAGACTCAAACTTCTAAGTTCGATTAGAGGTGGATTTTGTATCACGACTACTAACCGAGTTTTGATAATCACAGAGGGTAGTACATAAGTGCATGAAGGAGGAGAATTTCATCATGGTAAGCTTACCTTGTATCTTACTTTGAAAATTATTTATGAACATATTTTGAAGGTGAGGGTCGAGAACCTTTACATCGATTTGAGAAAAAAGCAATTGATAGCGCAAAATAAAGTCGGTAATCTTTTCCTCTTCTTTTTTCTTACATCTCATCAAATCAACCAAGGTCATCTTAAGTAGGAGTCATATGCACTTGGAAATGGTTGATAAATGCCTCAAAAAGTTCATTGAATGAATGAATTGATTTATTCAGTAGTGAGGAAAACCATTCTAAGGTGGTATCCTTAAAGAATCTATAGAAAATCTTAGCCAAGAGCTTATCCTCAAGAATGAAGTTACTGCATAAGGTGGTATAAGCAGAAACATGGTTAGAAGGATCCCATTTCCCCCCATATTTATCGAATCTAGGCACCTCTATACCTTGTGGCATCGATTTTTGAAATATCTCTGAGGATAAGGGATTGATTTTGACATAATATGTTGGTGGGCCATTTTAATTTTGGTTGATAGTGGAAACTTGCTTTAGAAGGGATGAAATGGTTTGCAAAAGTTGGTCTATGAGAGGGTCATTGTTTGTATTGTGAGATGGAGGTGAATATGGTGGAGGTGTGTATGTATTCGAAGGACAAGTGAATGGAATGCTTATAGGTGGTAAAGTGGTAGGAGATATAACGTGTGATGCCACAAAGGTACTAGGGATGCTAGCGGAAATACCTAAGGAAGGAATCACATTACTAGTATGTTGCATCAACGTTGTGAGTTGAGGGTTAGTATAGGTAGGAATAGAGGCAATGGTTGTGAGGGGAGGAATTTGAGTTCCTCCTTGGTTTTGGACATTGTTGACAGGTTGAGTACCACTAGTGGTTGAGGTAAGATGTTTTCCAAAGATCTGAACTATGTTATGCACAAGGTCAACTTCATCTTCACTTTCAACCATGCAAGATGAATGTTATATATGGTAGGGATGGCGATAGTTGAAATGTTCTCAACACTTATTTGGTTTTCTAGGTCTTCATGAATTTGGATTATTTTTTCTTACGGAATACTAGCAACCATTGTTTCAACATGTGTCACACTAATTGAAGGCAAAGAGTTGTTAAGGGTATGGTCCATACCTAGTGAACTAGTGTCAACACTAGTAGTGAAAGAGCTAGATGACCCAAGATCCATGAAGATTGTGCTATCATGGGATGACAGGAGACTCAAACTTTGTCTCAAGATTAGAAATAGGACACCAAATATAAAATCTCATGCAAGGGATACTAGATGAAAGATGGATGCAAATGCAATTTAAGCTAAATGCAATTAAATGAACATAATAGAAACACTATAAACTAAAATAGAAATCTAACAATAGAAAACAGAAGCATAGAGACAAAATTCTGAATTCTGGAAAATGTATTTTAAAATTTGCATTGGGACTAAATCACCCAGAGGGGTGTATGAGTCCCAGTGAGGGTTTTTTCACAAATTTCAAAAAAAATTCAATAGTTTTATGCTTTTTATTTTGGATGATATGTAGATTGAATGTAAATGAAAATTTTAGATGGTATTTAATGATACAAGATGCAAAAATGCAACCTATATGCACTTTCACTAATGCAAGATTTAGAAACCCTAGATGCAAATTAACTAGTGCAAACCCTCATGCAAAGTTAATGCAAGCAAGATCTAGGACTATGATGCACTCCAAATAGGAAATTATGTGTTCTAAATGCAAGTTCACCAAAATGAAATGATGGAAAATTGGTTGGCTTTATGGTTTAGGACATAGAACAACACATTTCACAACATTCATTCAAAGAAACCCTAGATATCTCAATCCAAGGATAGGAATGGGGGAAAGAGATATGCAATAGGGGTTTCCTAGGGTCTAATTTATGACTATATGAGGGGTTCACCACCAAGATAAGGCTTGGAAAGACTAATGAAATGCAAGACCTAATGCAATGCAATACTTCACTAAATGACCTAGAAAAGCATGTAAATCAAAACATAAAGCAGAGAAATCAGTAGTGTGCACCTGGAAATCTAAGGAGACCTTAATGAGGTCCTAAAATGCAAACTAAATTTAATGTTGATTGGGACTCATACACCAGACTGGGTGATTTAGTCCCAAATTAGGGTTTTTGGGTAGGAATAGAAATGTGGCAGAGATATGTTTAAAACTCTTGATATCTACAAATTTTCCTATAATGGGACTCATACACCAAAAGTGACGCATCATTCTAGTTAGGGTTTTCTAGAAATTAAAAGTTTGAATCTGCTCTTCAATGTCTTCTTTATTCTTTCCATCTAATTTATGAATCTGAATCTCTGATTTGTAAACTGTAGATGTCTTTTAATGCTCTCCAATTCAAGGTGACAACTTTGACAACTTTGAACACTTGATGACTTTATCCAAACTTTCTCTTCAATATGTCTTCAACCTAGATTTGCAAATCACACACTAAAGAGAGGGAAATTTGGTTTTTTGTCAGTGGAAAGGGGTTTGCCTTGGTCAAACCCCATTTTGGTAATTAAACCTTGAAATAAAATGAAATAGGAAAGGAGAATGATGAATGAACAAAATTTAATGTTGTAACTCACCAAACCCTAGCAATAAATTATTGTAAACATGTATGAAGTGGCTCCAATGGATGTAGATCTTGAATCTTGCTTTAACGATATGGATCTTGAAATTGAATGCTAGCTTGAATCATAAACCCTTCATCACAAATGTTAGCTCAAAAATAAACATGATGCATGATGACTTTGACATGATGCTTGATACTTGAACAATGCTCTAAAATACTCGATAATCAGCCCTTGAATTCTCTTCAATTCTCTTGTAAACTCTTGTAACTCTTGAATGCTTCCTTGATCACAAAATTTCTATAATGCATGAATACTTGAAAGCTTGGGATGAAAATGAGTGAAATAAACTTGTATTTATACTTTTTTATGCCAAATTTATCAAAATTACAACACTACAAGATGACATTAGATCTAGGAGAATAAAATCATACCAAGAATTTGAATTAATTTTGATTTTGGGCCACAGGGGACTCATACGCTAGAAGTGGCATATGAGTCCCATTAGGCATAACTATGGGACACATTTTCAAAAATGCTTAGAATGATGTGAAATCTAGATCGGGGCCCAAAAACCTAGGTGGGACCCATATACCCAAGGTGGCGTATGAGTCCCAGATTGCTAAATATGGGCCACACAACCTAAAAACACATGAATTATGATTGATGTTGGTTTATGTCAGGATTATCCTCAAAAAGATTCATTAAATGGGGCTTTTGGATGAAAAATAAGGCCATTTAAAGCATAAAGAAGCCTAATTATTTATTAAAACCCTAGAAAAGTGTGAAAGTGTGTTACAACACTTTACAACACTCTAAATAAGGTATAATTAAGTTCATTTAGTTCACAAGGGCCCAAGACCTAATGTGAGTGTGTTAGACACATTACAACACTAAATCAAGGCCATGTTAGGGAGTACTTTTTCCATCATTACATAGATTTCATTAGTTTACATCATTTTGGAATTCAAAACATAAAGGTCATTTTATGCAATCAAAGTTGAAATTTTGTATTTGTGTTGGCCATTTCCTTTATTAAGTGTGATACAATTTTGTGTTCTTACCCATTATTCTTTTTGGAATTCCATGTAACCTAAATATTTATTGAAAAAAAAATATTTACAATTATCAGGGCTCCATCAATAAGATTACTAAGTATAAAATGTGCAACTTTAGTTAATTTTTCAACCACTACCAAAATTCCACCCATTCTTGTTTCTATACTTGGCCAAACCTTGAAAAAATCCATACAGATTATTTTCCATTTCCTTCTTAAATGTCATGTGGATATAACAATACCACTAGGTGTTGGTGCTCAGCTTTAACTCGCTGACACTCTAGGCATCTTGCCACAAACTTGGTTGCATCAAGTTTCATTCCCTTCCAAAAATACAATGGTTTCACATCTACTACAAGATTTTTAATTCCTAGATGGCTAGAATATGGGGAACAATGAGCTTCCTTTAAAATGAGAATTCTCAAATTATCCTTATCAAGTATATGCATTCTTCCATTGAATCTTAAGATTCCATCAGGTTCAATTTTGTATCTAGTATATACCTGTCTTCTTGAGGATTTTATGTTAAAGTCTCTCTTACTTGATCATAGAATTGATCTCCTAAAGAACTCCTTAATACTATTCCCACCAAATCTAAGTGCATTAAGATCATAGAAGATATATGTCTCCAACGAATTAGCACATTAGCTACTCAATTTTTTCCTTTGATGTAATTGATCTCAAAATCATAGTTAAATATTAATTCTAAAAAAATTATTTGGTGTGCATTTAGATTTATTTGAGTGAAGATATACTTAAGTCTTTCATTATCTAACTTGAGCTTAAATTATTTACCCAATAAATAATGCCTCCAAACTTGAAGAGCATGAATAATTTTTGCTAGCTCTGAGTCATGAGGGGCATAGTTTTGTTCATAGAACTACAATTTCCTTGACTCGTAAGCCACTAATTTCTCTTCTTGTATTATTAATCCACCCAAATCTTCATTTGATTCATCTATTACAACTACAAAGTGACCCTTAGGATCGGGTATTCTAAGGATAGGTGTAGTCATCAAATTTTCCTTAAGAATGTGGAAGGCTTCTTCACACTTCTCTAACCATTCGAAGTGCTTTCCTTTTCTCTAAAGGAAAGTTATGGGGTTGGAAATCTTTGAAAATTTTGATATGAACTTCATATAGTAACTATCCAAACCATGAAGTTTCACACTCCATGAAATTTTTAGGTGCAAGCCAAATCTTCTATGATAGCCCTAATTTTTAAGGATCAATTGTTATTCCTTTTGCTGAGATATTTTGTCCTAGATATTGAATCTTTTTTTTAAATAATTGTTGTGCAATTTTGCACACACACCCCACTAAAACTGGGGACCCTCTTTTTGCTTGGTCTTTTGGCCCATTCCTATGACTTGCCCCCTCTTTTGTGCTTATCTTTGAAAATCTTGGGTTTTTGGTCTTTGGTGGTTGCCTTGGTTGTGGGTGCCTTTGTGTTGAGTTCCTGATGGCTTTGATTTCTTGCGGATGTCCTCTCTGGGGTGGTCTTCTGTCGCCTTTTGTGTTCTCCCTCAGTGTTTTTGTTTGGGTCCTAAGGGTTGGTTTTCTACCTTACCTTTCCCTTTGTTTCCTTGTTAACTTTTTTCCTTCCGGAGGCGGAATTGAGATGAGACTGAACTTTGAACTTTGGCTAAGTTCTTGGTTCCGCCTTCAATTTCGTTCTGGATTTGCTTCCTTCCCTCTTTTTGCTTCCTTCTTTGTTTTTGTTTGTTTTCATCCTAAGGGTTGGTTTTCCTCCCTTAGTTTTTTCTTCACTTCACTTTTTCCTTCACTTGTCGGAGGTGGAACCAAGATGGATATGAACTTTGAACTTTGGAAAATTTCACGGTTCAGTTTTTGTTCCTATTCTAGCTTCGCCTCCCATGTTTTGGTTTCTTCTATTGTCTTGTTTGTCTTCGTCCTTCGTGTTGGTTTCCCACCCTTGGTTTTTCTTCATTTTTCTTTTCTATCATTTTGTCGGGGTCAGGACTGGGATGGAATTATGCTTTGAACTTTGGAAAATTTTACGGTTCCTTTCCCATTCCCGTTCCGCCTCCGCTTCCGTCGAGGTGGGTTTTTTTTCCACCTCTGCCTGGTTTCCTTTCCCATTCCCATTCCACCTCTGCTTCTGTCGGGGTGGGTTTTGTTTCCGCCTCCGCCTGGTTTCCTTTCCCGTTCCTGTTCCGCCTCTGCTTCCACCAGGGTGGGTTTTGTTTCCACCTCCACCTAGTTTCCTTTCCCGTTTATGTTCCGCCTCTGCTTCTGTCGGGGTGGGTTTTTTTTCTGCCTCTACCTAGTTTCCCTTTGGTTTCCTTTCCCATTCTCATTCCGCCTTCACTTCCGTCAGGGTGGGTTTTTGCTCCACCTCCGCCTATCTATGGTTCCACATTTGCCTAGGTTTATGCTTGATTCTTTTACCTTAAGAACTCTATGGACCTGCTTGGATTTTGATGGTGTATTGGGCATTAATGGTGTCCCGTTTGAATGCAGGTTTGATTGAGCTGGGGTTTTTGGGTGTACTTTGAATATTTTGGTGTGATTTGTGAGTCTAGTCAAGTACACTTTATGACTGCTGTCACGGAACCCACTCCTACACGTAAGGTCAATTTGGTTGGTGGCCAATAATGGTTGGTAGACATGATCTAAAGGGGCTCAATCTAGCCTTGTTCAATCTAGGTCATTTTTTTTCCCAGCTCAGATCCGATCTGTGGCTCGTGTTCCATTATGGTGTTTTCGCGCTCGTTGTTGTTTGTGCGGGTGAAGAATTGATGGTGGATGTGGCTCAAGGATTTGTTCCCCTGACTTTGTGCAATCCCATATCGATCTGATGGGGGGTCCTTGCTGCATTCAGTGCTTGGCAATGGGTTATTGCTGACTATCAAGGCCGATTTGATTGGTGGTCGTGTTTCTTTGTAACCCTAGCTCTGTTTCGCACTGGCCTATTTTTCTATAAGTATGGCGCTCTACCTCATGGGTTGGGTTGGAATCAACTAGGTTGGATTCGGATTAGCGGACTAAGTCAGAAGACTTGTAATCATTAGAGTTAGCAGTAGAGTAGCATGTTAGCAAATTAGAATTTAGTTTTCACATTTCAAGCAAGTGTTGTAACATATCAGAATTGTTGCTAATATGATGATTTAATACAAAGTGCACACATTGTGCTATGACTGGTGCCTCCTTTGCATTGAATAATCTTGCACATTTCTTGTTCTATCTTTCAAATTGCTTGGAAATTTTTGGATGTAGCTTAGATTTAGTTCGTAATGCTTATGATTTAATTCCTGGAGTGTTGTAGCAATCCCTGGTTCATATCGTGGGCATCTTCTTGATTGTGGGAATGTTGTGCAAGGTCAACCTGTACCTCATATTCATGTGCTTAGTTCAACTGTATATTTTCATTCAGTCTCATTGAATGAATGCCTACAGCCTAAAAATATTTAAGACCTTAGAAGATTGCACTGCTTTTTGCAAGATTGTAGGTATAGCCTGATTCGACCAAAAACTAGTTTAAGGGATTGGTCCATTCCAGGTATTTCATCATTTGCATGATTAATCTTAGAAATAGTGTTAACAATTAGAACTTCTGAAACCCTCATATTTTGTTGTTTCTTTTATTAAATGGTTAAAACTTGAAGTTAAGGCATCACCATATCTCAAAATCTGATGAGTTTAGAGCTTCCAGCATTTGTACGTAAGACCCCTTGTGATTACCATCATTTTCACATTTTATCACTAAGTTTTTTCTACTGCATTGTCATGACCTAACACTTGAGAGACCTTGGGGTTATCTCTTTGTTCATAGAGATCAACATTTCAAGAGAGATAGCATAAATTTTATTCTATTTGAGTTGTTGTTGTGCAGAAACACCAAACAACAGGATTGGCGCTAGAAGGAGGGAAGAACAAGGACATTGCTTCATTCAATTCATGCCCTTCTCCTCCTAGCACCAAACAACAGGATTGGCACTAGAAGGAGGGCTTGAACAAGCAAGTTGGAGCATTTTCTAAACGCCATTTCTCCTGGGAGGCTTAGAAGGATATCTATTTTAATCTTGAAACTTGAAATCAGAAAATTTTTAGGGCGAACACCAGCTGAATTAAAATGGAGCAACATGTGCAAATCAACATCACTCAGCTACATGCAGATTTAAACAAGAGACTGAGGAAACCATTGCAGCAATTCACGTTGGTGAAAAGATGTAAAATTCATGGCACCTAGAGGCACAGTGAATTGGAGAGTCTAACCTTCTTGAGCAGAGTTAAGGGGGTCTTGCAGGGAGAAATTCTCTTTTGGGAAATCTATCAGCCTTTAGCCCTAGTAGACCCGGAGTAAGAATTGACAACCATGACAACCAAGGCATTTGAAGAGTTGATCCAAGAATGTTTGGGAAACAAAGATGGACCAATATTGGAGGAGGTGTTGATATCTACTTGGTGCAGATTTCACAATGCACCACATTCAGAGTTTACTTTTCCATCATGTGCAAGCATTATCACTCAATTACGGTGTCATTTGAATGAGTTGGGGCAGCCAACTGTTGAGGAGAATGAGTCATCCCATGAGGCAAAAAATTTGTCAGCATCTATAGGATAGCACATTGTAGATAAATCAGGAAATTCGACACAAATTAGTGTTGGGACAACAAACACTGAAGCTAAAAATCAAGAAACGAAAGTTGATTTCCTGGGGATAGCAAAAGACTTTGATGAAAGTTCAGTTGGAAAGAGGTTAGAATTCCTTTCCTCTATTAGCAAGGAGCAATCCTCTACTCAGGAAGAGGAGCCATTGGCAGTTGAGGATTAATCAATGAAGTTTGCAGCAGTGTATGTTGGGGCAGCCAATGAATCTGTTGAAAATCAGGAAGAAGACGTGGAAGAAGTGTTTTATGCCCCATTCTCCCTACCTTATGCGGGCTTGATTCTTGAAATGTTGCACCCTTCACCATGCCTACCCAAGGTTTCCAATGCATTGATCGACGATGTGGTGCTCGCTCTCCATTGTCAAATGTTACCACCTACTTGTGACGACACCCAGGTTCTATCCTTCCTTGCTTCTATTAGTCTTCATAGCTGCACTTATCATTTTGATTATGGGAATGAGGAAAAATGAACGTGCTTATGGATTAATCATGGGTTTAATGAGCCTCCTCAATTTTTGATCCTTCGTGATGTTGGGGTAGAATTTGAATGCTGCAATATTGAATTTATTTTCTCTGAGTATAAGGATAAGTCTGCATGGTTGAGAACCATAACGTTTTCTCATTTGTTTGTACATGCATTTCCAAATCCAATGGGCATGAGTGTCAGTTGGCCTTTCCTGGACGTAGTTCTTTGTAAATATCTTTGCACATAGCTTTGTTTTCTCTAGTAATGTTGGTTTCTTATAAATACTCTGCTTTCCTTCTTTCCTTAGGTTAGTTGGTTTTTTATGGGTAGATTGTTTTAGGATTAGTTTTCTTTGGTTAGTTAGATGGCTCTTAGTTTTCTATTGTTGTGGTTAGTTTAGGTTTGAGTAGGGTTTCTTTTGTTTTTGCCCTGGTTTCTATGGGGTTTCTTTTGGTATTTCTTTGCTTGTTTGTTGCTCTGGTTTTGGTTTGCTTTGGTTGCCTTTTGGGTTTTTTCTTCCTGATCTATTGTTGCTTTGTGGGTTGTCTTACTTTCCTCTAGGATTTTTGCATCTGTATAATTGGCTGCTTGTTTGGGCCTGCTCTGGGATTTCTTTTACAAACTCTAATCATCTTTTCAGAGTCATTCAAACTGGTACATTTCCTTCATCTAATATTGCATGGGCTGAGAATTGGAATCACTTGACCAAGTTAAAATCTGGAATGTATTTGGGTCATATATCTTCACACAAATCTTAAGAATTCCAGGGTTGCATATGGTCTTTAAGAGGTCCGATTGGGGGAAAAATCTTAAATTTTGCTCCAGTGTCGCTATGGTTCTCATCCTTGAGTGGGGGTTGATAGGCTGTCGTTAGGTCCTATTACTTTAGAATATAAAATTTCAATTAGTCAACCGAGCAGTGTCCAAGGCAGTTTGCAAAAGAAGATAATTCAGATAACTCATCTTAGATTTTCTATTTTTATTTAAACTACTGGAATCAATTTTAGTCTAAGGCCATTTAACTTCTTATTTAGAAAATAATTTATTCTAGGAAAACTGGAAACACTTAAACTAGAAAGCATAGGATACCTAATTTAAAAATCATCAAAACTAAACTAGAAAGCATAAGATAACTAATTTAGAAAGCATCAAAACTAAACTAGAAAGCATAAAAATAAGCAAACCGAATAACTGATAAACTACCGAAGTGGAAAAGCAAGTGAACAGACTACAAAACATTTTCTTAAACAGTAAAAGATTCTAACATCTACGAAGAATAACTTATACTAAAAACAATGGTGCTCCGAAACTTCAAACTCAACTCTTAACAGACTTTAATACTTCCTACTGAACATTTATTTATATAACAACATAATAGTAAGTACTTATCTATTTAAACTAACTCCCCTTGAGTTGTCAGCTCATGGGTCAACACTTCGTTCTCAAATCACATAAACTACAAGTTTGGGATTCCTTCTATTATAAATAGTTATCATCCATAGTTCAACAACTCAGCAATTGACAAACAAAAATTCTTTCATTCACCAGTATTCAAAAATCATGTAAATAGCATAACGTTACTACTCAATCTTATTCACCTATTTTTGAAATTATATTCTTATAGAAAAACTTATAACTAGATCCTAGATTCTAGATGGCATGGATAGCCATTGAAAAAGTCTTTTTAACAACTTTAACTAACTTCCATGTCTTTAAAACTCATAAACATAGAGAATGCTCAAGACGAGCCATGAATTTTTTGGTAACATAAATTAAATAGATAGTAACTAAATCTTCGGTTCATCAGCCTGAGATTCAGGAGGAGGTTCGCAACATCTATCTTTATTCTCAAGGCATGTTATGGCTCAATGTTTTATAACAGCTGCTAGATGATCGATTATTCCCTACAACATACTCATGTCAACCCATTAAACCTGTATTGGAAAATTTCCTCAATTGATCATAAGAAATAAAGTTTGCATTATTTTCCTTAAATATAAGCAATTATTTCTCCTAAAGTTTAATAAATTGGCACAGACTTAGGATTGAACTTGTTAGAATAATCTTTTCTGATTTTATTATGATGAGGTTATTTTTACCTCATCATTTCCTCCCCCACCTAATTCCTAGCAGGTCTTCCTACTCCATAGTTATAACCCTAAGTTTTATTCCACTCCTCATATATGGCACTGAGATCATGTTCCTCTCTTGTTGTTGCATTAAATGCTACAAGGTCATGGATGAACCCTCTATGAAATATCACACTCTCTCTCCACTCATTAAAAATTCTATCATTCTGATCAATTGAAACATTGAAAGTAGGAGGTGGATGAAGTAACAAAGGAAGCATGTATCTCATTCCCATCCAGTTTGTCTTAAGGGTTCTCAGGATTTTAACTAAAGCATCAGCACTTCTAAAAGACCACCTGATATTAAGAGGGGAAATGACTTATCTTTTCTTGAGGTAAGTAGGTAATGGATTGAACCTCTCTTCACAAGCGTGTCATGCTTTCCAAATCAATTTATTCCCATGATTCATAAAATTATTGTAACACTGCCTGAGGCTATCATCATACTTTTCTTTCAACTTTTCATTAATCAGGAGGGATAAAAAGGTATCTTTGAAACCTCTAGGCCTAGAATTTGGTGACTTTATTTGGAGACCTATTATCTTTTCCACTTGTGCAAATTCTTTTGTACGCTCCTTCCAATGAATCCAATTTCTCATGGTAGACAACAAGGCCCTTAATTCTACTTCTCCAACAAATAGGTTGAAAAATAAATTAGTGTGATTTTCTAATAATAAGTCATGCAAAAAGAATTCACAAATCAAATCTTGATCCTCAGGTGTTGATTCTACAAATATCTTAATGAACTATTTGTCATTTGGTTCATAAGGCTGATCATTTTAGATTCTAAATAATTTCCATCTTATCCATTTTTCATTTAAAAACATGGAATACAATCTAGATGGCCTTCTACAGGATAATAGACAATCAATTAATTGACATGCATCTTGTTTTCCTCTGTATGCCCTGTGAAATGACTCCTTCGGCAGTACCAGTTCCTTCTTCAGCCTGTAATTCTCAGTTTGAACATTTCTCAAGAAATAATAGTTTTCCATCCATTTCATTAGCAGTGGGGGAATGTGAACCTGGAACCAATCAGTTATAACTGGCTCAGTCTTAAATTCTTTGGTTTCTCAGTGCATTCTGCCAAGTCTTGTTCTAGCTCTACAACTTTGTTGATGGAAGCATTTAATTCCTCATTTTTGTTTTCTTGTCTTCTTCAAAGGTTGTGAGCATAAGCAAAAATCTTTGCTTTATCCTTTAAATTTTTGTATTCTTCTCTACAATGTCTACATTATAAGTTTGATGCTTATGACTCAATTCTTGTATTTGCTCTTTCAATTTATAAATCATTGCTTCCTTTTCCTGTAATTGCAAGTTTAAACCCTGTATTTCTTGATTCCTTTTATCTATTAAAACAATATGCATCATCAATTCTTCTTTTTGCAATTCAACCTTTTTATTATTTTTGTACAACTGTTTCTTTAGATTGTCAATTTCTATTTTACATTTTTTTGTTTCTGCAGTGACATCCTTCATTTCAACTGTCTCAATAATTCTATCAACACCAAGGGACAAATTACATGGAATACCATCATCCCCTTCCTGATCTCTTCCCTGAATTTCCTTAGTGAAGACCTCCACATATGCAAAGTGAGAAGGAATCTCTTCGACTGAATCTTCTCTTTCTAGAGGTATTTCCTCTACATTGGCAAGCTCTGAAATCTCTATAGGCTCAGATGGTCACTTAGGCTTTTTATTTGTTGAACTTTCCTCCATACCTTGCATTGGGGTTTCAGAGAATTTAGAAGCTAGGCTCTTACTCCTTCTTAGTGGAAGAAGACCTTGGAACGTGACGGGTGTCCTATTTTTCCCTTTTCTTTTTCTTCTAGGGTTACTCAAATCAGAATAAATAAGCTCAAATTGTTCTAGCAAAACAAGGGTTTTGAATTAATTATTCACAAGGTTTGGCACTTCTTCACTAGGGATGGTGGGATTATGAGCTTCCGAAGTTGGAGAGCCCTCAGGGGAAATCGCTCTGAAAGGTGAAGGAATTTTGTGAGAGGATTCCCCTGGTTCTATTGTCCTTTGGATTGAAGACTTCTCAACTTTCTTCAAAAACTTTTCTCATTTGCCCTCGGATTTCTTGCAAAAATGGTACTGACAAATTAATTGAATTAACCCATGGTGTTTCAGTGGCCCAGACCTTGTTTTATATCTTTCTATGGAAGAGTTTAGAGAGTAATAAAAAAACTTCAAGCAAATTTACCCTAAGAGTAGGGTTCTCTTTCCCATGACGCAAATGGATCAAAATTCGAAAAGCAGGTTCTACTACAACAGCTAGTTGACCTTCACAAGTAAAATAATTTATGATCCAAGCAATGGCAGTACCCCAGGGCTCTAGTATGGAGGTCCTTTAGAACCCTTTATTTTGTCCTCTGGTGCTAATTACTACCATGGGGTGAGGGTCTCCTTCTCTAACAAATAATTCAAATAATTTTTGCTACGTTATCTGAGAGGTTTCTTTTATTTTAATACCTGAATTTTCTAACCCAGACAAACGAGAAATGATTTTTGGACTCACCTTGAAATTCTTTCCATGAAGTATCACTTCACCATTTGAGTAATTCTCAGCAAATGAGCTCACCAGCTTTTCATCATATCTTTCAAATTTTTCTAATAAAATCCAACCATCCTGTCGCTTTGAATAGTCTAGAGATATTGCTCAATCCCAATAATTTTTCGGTTGAATTTGGCTTTGATTTATTTTTACTACTCCCCATTCTCATATTTTCCCTCTCTACAAAGATTTCAATCATGGCACAAAGCTTTCACCCTACACTTTTGAAAATATTGCCTCTGAAATCACTTATTTGTCTTGTTAACAGCTTACTATGCAATGATTTTCAATCTGCATTGAGGCATGCGAAAGGATTTTTTGTACAAGTATTTGATCATCAAGTGGCACAAATTGCTAAATTGGGAGTGAAGTTTGTAACAATTAATTATTATTTATTCAAAAATAACTACCTACTAAAAGCGAAAATTAATACTTACTTGCATTCTATGATCATTCGAAGATCTCATCCCTTATAGATTTGACAGGATGATGGAAGGTATTCGCTGAGGTGATGGCAGATTTATTGTGGCATGAATGCAGAATTTTATGGATGACAGAGCCATCAATGAGGACGGCAGTACTTGGAGGCTTTATTTATGATATATATAAAAGAAAAGATAGAATGGCATGTGTACAAGATATGATGATGGAAGTGTTGCAAAGTTTTGAAATTATGAAAAAGGTGGTGGAATGCTAGTGAATAAGTTCTGGAGCATGTAATTGTTGTTGTGCTTGAAACTAATGTTGTGATGTAAAGGTCGATAAGTTCTGAAGCATCGGTGAAAAACGCAACCGGGACGGCAGCGAAATGAAAGTTCCAGAGCATTGTTGAAATATGCAACCGGAGCAGCATGGAGTGAAGGTTTTGGAGCATCACCAAAAGATGTAGCCAGAGCAGCAACGGAATGAAGAATTTCAAACTTCGAGAGCTTTGAACCTTAGTGCAGGAACGCCTTTTCAACAGGATGAGTTTTGTACAAGTTCTGGAGTATATAATATCAGGATCATAAGGTTCCAGAGCATCTTTGGAGGGTGCTCTGGAAGTTATTTTATGTCTTGAAGGAGTCCTGCAAAATAGAACAAAAGTTAGCTAAGTCCAAAAAGAAGAAAGATTATCGAAGAGAAATATTTTGGCATACATGTCTTTTTATTATACATTTTTTTTATTTATATATATATATATTTTATTTTATTTTTAATTTTTACAGCATCTTTTCACCATTTTTACCATATAGACTATGCCTTGGCAGAGTCAACACATTGGACCTCACCCTGCATTTCCACCATTCTTGAGAATTATTCCTTATTGACTGGCTTATGGTAGACACGTAAGTAGTGACCATTAACTAAGAGGGTTCGAGTGTCACTATCTATTGGTTTCAACCGAACAATTCCATTCGAGAAGACTTCCAAAATTTCATAAGGTCCCAACCAATGAGTCCTGAGCTTTCCCCTATGATCTTTGTACCTTGAATCGTATAGCAGGGCCCAATCTTCATTATGGAACTCCCTCTCTTTAATTTGTTTTTCGTGCCACTCTTTCCGTTGATGTTGAATTAGTTTAGTTTGATGGACAGCATCTAGGTGAAGCTCATCCAATTCACTTAGCTGCAGAACTCGTTCAACTTGGGCTCATTTTAAATCTAGACCTAGTTCCATAGTTGTTCGTACAGTTTGTAGTTCAAACTTGATGGGAAGAAGAGGTTTCTTTCCAAAAAAATCTCCTAGGGGCTGAATTCAGTCATGGATTTCCAAGTTGTGTTGTATGCCCAAACAGCTTCAAGGAGCTTCCTGGCCCAATCTTTTCTTCCTAGAGAAACTATTTTCATTAATATATTGTCAAGCTCTCTATTAGTTACTTCCACTTGGTCATTTGCTTTGGGGTGGCAAGGGGAGGACTTCCTATGGCTTACCTGAAAATGGTTGGTAAATGCCAAAAGCACCTTGGACATAAATTGGGGTCCCTAATTAGTAACAATAGTTTGAGGGGCTCCAAATCTAAGGAAGATTTTATTATAAAGTAATTTTGTGACTTCCTCTTCCCTAGCTACTCGTAAGGCTTGAACTTCAGCCCATTTCGTCAGGTAGTCAGTGCAAACCAATATGTACTCTTTCCCTTGACAGGAAGGATCTATGGGTCCGATAAAATCTAAACCCCATTTCTTGAATGGTTCAAGCACTACCTGAGGTAGTAAAGGCATTTTTGAAGAAGCAGTTGGTCTTCCTACTCTTTGGCATTCATCAAAACAATGAACATAGTTCTTAATCTCCTTATGCATTGAGGGCCAATAGTATCCGGTGCCTAAAATTTTATGGGACGTTCTCTTCGCAGAGTAGTGCCCTCCTAAAGGATCATCGTGATAGGCCCTTAGAATGTTGTAGGTTTCGTCCACTCTCACACATCTTATTAAGACCATATCCGGTCCACAATGAAATAACATCCCATTTATCCACTTGAATGTGACACTTTCCTTGATAAGTCGCTTCTTTTGTTTAGTCATGAATCCTGGGGGAATCTCAGAAGCAGCTAAATAGTTAGCGATATTTGTGAACCAGGGTGATTTTATAGATACTACAAATAGACTCTCACCTGGAAATTTATCCTATATAGGAGTACTGTCACCCTTGTCATGTTTGATTTGTGACAGAAAATCTTCTACTACAGTATATTTCCCTGGTTTGTCAAGAATTGTAGCATTAAACTTCTGAAGGAGTAACAACCATCTAATAATTCGACCATTAACTATGGGTTTTTTCATTAGGTATTTTATAGCTGAATGGTTCGTATAAACTGTAACCTTATATCCCATAATATAGTGGCAGAATTTCTCAATGGCATGAACGACAACTAAGAATTATTTTTCGATGGTTGTATAGTTTCTTTCTGTCGAAGTAAGATTCTTACTGATAAAATGTATGGCATATTTACCTCCATTCTCATCTTCTTGTCCTAGAACTACACCAATAGCATCATCAGAACATCTACATAAATATGGAAAGGAATACTCCAATTTGGTCCTCGCAGAATGGGAGTAGAGACAAGCTTTTCCTTAATGGTTTTGAATGATAGCTAACACTCTAGTGTCCAAAAAAACTCTGCTTTTTTATGTAAAAGAAATAGCATAGGAGCTGCTATTTTACTCAAGCCCTCAATGAACCTTCTGTAATAACCAGCATGTCCAAGAAAAATTCAAACATTTGTTTGTGTTTGAGGGATATCCAATTGTTGAATGACCTCAATTTTCTTAGGTTCAACCTTTATTCCCTCAAAGGAAATATAATGTCCCAAGACTATTCCATGTTCTACCATTATTAAACATTTTTCATGGCTAAGAGATAGTCTATTTTCCTCACACACTTGTAGAACTCAGTCTAGGTTCTGGAGAGCTCTGTCATATGTTGACACATAGACTATAAATTCGTCCATATAGACCTCTACACAGTCATTAACGAGTGCAGCAAATATAGCAAGAAAAGCTCTCTAAAAAGTCATTGGGGCATTACAAAGTCCAAAGGGAAGCATTATGTATGAAAATGTGCCCCAAGGGAAGGTAAACGCAGTCTTGTTTTGGTCTTTTGGGGCAACCTGTATCTGATTGTAACCACTAAATCCATCTAGAAAGGAGAAATATTTCCTTCTGGCTGAGTTTTCCAGAACCTAGTCAACAAATGGTAGGGGAAAATAATCTCGATGAGTGGCTTTCTTGAGTTCTCTATAGTCTACACAGATTCTCCACTTCCCATTTTTATTTGGCACAACCACCATAGGTGATACCCACTTACTATCAAAGATAGGATAAATAAATCCTACATGGAGGAGTTTCTCAATTTCTATTTTGACCAAATCCTTTAATGCAGGATTGAGTCTCCTCTGAGGCTGGCGAGCAGGCCTTATACTGGTGTCAGTATAGACACTTGGGTGAATTCCCCTCATGTTCGTATAATCCCAAGAAAAATCTTTAGACCTTTTTACCAACACATTGAATAACTTATCCTCTTGTGTTTCTGTCAGCTAGCTATTAATGTTCAAAGTTTTTCCTGGTAATAGCATAATCGATTTTGTCCTAGGATGGACAGAAGTGACAATATAAATTAGTCATAACAAGGTATTGAGGGGACAGCTATGAGGTATAAGTCGGTCAAACCTTGTGATATCTTCAAGGAAATGACTTGTTTTGGGAATCATGTTTGCTAAGGGACAAGGCATTCCCATTGTAGCATAACTTTGCTCCATCTTGCTTATATCAATTGGTTGCCCAAAAATTCTTGGGGCATCCATCATTTCTTCCTCATTCGGGGTTATAGCAAGGCATGCTACATCGTTTACTAACTCTTCCTCCAATTCTTCTCCATGTTGTTTAATTACTACCATGGCTAGTGAGGCCAAACTATCTTGACCACCAGATTCTTCTGGTTCATCAACCCAGACCTTTTTATGCTCGGTTGGTTTAGCAGGAGGATATAAGAACAAATTTTTATTGTCTTGACCATGTGAAATGGTCATTCCCCCTTCCCTACAATCAATCTTAGCAGCAACCGTGGCCAACCATGGTCTCCCAAGAATTATCGGATAACTATCTTTAGGCGTAAGCGACTGGATATTCCCATCCATCAACTTTGATGAGAATGTTTTAATGATGCCCTTTGGGATGGCTATAGATTGATTTTCCATCTGTAAGACTATGGTTGTAGGATGTAAATCAGTTATAAGCGAACTCCTAGGATCATCGTATTTTGGAGCAATAGTATTTCCAGATAAAAAATCAGCTAAGTAGCCATCAATATGAAAGATATTTATCTTTTTGGGCTTCCTACCTAGTGTTTTAATACATAGTTGTTTGATTAACTAGTTTAACTCAAGAATTTCCTTTATTTCTTGCAATAGAGGGACCTCAATTTTTAATTGCTTAATCTCTTGAATTAACGCAATTTCAAAAGCCATAGTCACTTCCGGAGTATCTTCTAGAGTCATTAACTTTAAACATTCTGGATATGGTGCCATTGTTTTCTCTTTTAGAACAGACTCCTCCTTAAATTGACTCAAGGACTGACCTTCCTCCTCTCGAGATAAATCAATAGCTCCCGCTACTGAAAAAGGCTCTTTATCCTTGGTGGAAGTGTCCTGACTAGGTAACTTGTCTCTTAGTGTAATTTTAGGCTTAGGTTCCTCTACTATCTCTTCAATAGTTGGGGGTTGAAGAGTTCTACCAGAGCGCAACTGTACATTTCCGAAATGTATCACATTTAGTCCTGTAACATTTTTATGTTCGGTAGAATAGACTGGCGTATTCTGGTGATTATTCTTAGGATTGAGGAGCGATTGCGCTGGAAGCTGAGGTTGGTTCACCTGCTCATTCTGAGGAAGGTTTTGAGCCAGAGGTAACAAATTATGTTGTTGATTCCTCCTAGGTCCAGTATAAAATTGATTTTGTCCCTAATTCCATTGGGGGGGCAGCATGTTGTCGGTACCATTGTTGTTATGGTTGGTTCGACCACTATTGATTTCCACATTCGGGGGACCCCCAATAAGGAGTTCCCCAGTTAAGTTGTGCAGGAGGTGATTGATTCCAAGCTGGGTTCCATTGATTATGAACCCAGTTATTTTTTGGTCTCCATGCAGGATTGGAATCCTTGACGTTGGTTTAACACATTTATCTCTTCTTCAACCTGAATAGTTTTTTTCTTGGCATTCTTAATATCAAAGAGAAGCTCACACTGTTTTGTAGGATGTTTTTGCTCACAGAGTTGACGAACATTGATTTTATCTAAACAACACTCTCGCAACAGGTTTTTTTTCGACACTTGGGACAATAGATTAACAAGGTCTCGGGGTTGCAAGTTTTAGCTTGTATGCCATCTAAAGTAGTGTTTAACTGAACGAGAATGTCAGTTTTCAGATTTTCTATCTCTTCACGGAGCTTATTGTTATGCCTTGCATAACCAACCCATCTTTTTCCTTGGTCAAAATGGGTCCCCCTTTTAGTTTTTGTCCTTAGTTGTTTTCAAAAAAAGTTTGGAGTCTTGTTTTTCCAACACTTTGTTTTTCTTTGGTTTCTCTATCAAAGCCGGAACCGGAAATGAATCAGGTTCTAAAACTTCTTTTGAAACTTGTTTTGGTTCCCAGTCTGACATTCTTTTCTTTTAAGTCTTTGTGTTTTGTCTTTGTCAAAGCCGGAACCGGATCCGAGATTAAGCTGGTATTTATTCAAAATTCCAAAATCTTGTTTCATTCAGCCTCCGCCTCCACTTTTTGGATGTTCGTTTTAGACTGTCTTTTTGTTAAGCTTTCTTGTTTTGGTCTTTTTGTTTTATTTTTGTGTTTTGGTTTTGTTTTATGCTTTGATGGCGGAATCGAAATCGGAAAGGGAACTAAGTTGGGAAATTATCAAATTTTCCAAATCAGTTTTCATTCTGATCTGGCTTCCACCAGTTTTGGTTGTTGACTTTTGCTAAAGTTGTCTGCATTAATGGGCCAGTTCTTTTTCAGTTCCGACTCCGATCTACTCCATTTAATGCATTAATGACAGGTACTAGGCATGCGTGAAATTTTGAATTTTACCTTAATTAAGGATTAATACATAGTTATTATCATTATTCTAAAAGATTAAAGAGCGAACAGGAGTTGCAGTCAAGTCTTCTGTGAGTGAACTGATTGATCGAGAGACTGGTGTGTCGCGATTGCTTCAGGTGTTTAATTTATTTATTGGCGTTCGAGGTAGGGTTTCTTATTGTTGTTGTTTTTTGTTTATTTACTGTCGTGTTTTCATTTCAACTTGTGCTTTGAATTGCTTTGATGTTGACAAGTTTGTGTTTCTTGGTCTATTTGTTTGATTGTTTCTTCATTTCTTTTGTTTTTGTTTTCATTCTACGTATTTTAGGGCACGGTCGCTTTCACATTTTTGTCGTGATCACGTCGTGTAGTTTTGTTTTGCAGTGAGTTTGATTAAGTTAGGGTTTTTAAATACGTAGGTTTAAATTAGGGATTTACAGTGAGGTAGATTAAATTCAAGTTTTTAAAGTGACTTAGGTTTGATAGATATTGTTTTACTTAGAATCATTTTGTGCATTCAGTTTGATTAAAATAGGAAGGGTTAAATTCGTGCCCTGGTTTTATATTGCATTTTCTAGATTAGGGTTTTAGATGCATTTCTATAGTGCTTTAATTAGATGATTAAATATGATGCCCTGAAATACAGTCGCCCTTGGCCATATGGGGATAGTTCTATTGAGTGGTATGTTAGCTCCATTTCATGTTTGAAAATGACCTAGTTTGAAACCATGAAGTTTTGCATTGAATTGATAAAGTCGTTTATGATGTCATGGTCACCCCAGGCGGAAGCAGGATCAAAATTGATCTTGAACTTCAAAATCATGTTTTCCAAAAGGTATCGATTTCATTTCCATCCCATCTCTGGCTCCGCTTGTAGTGAAAAGCTTTAGTTCAAAATAGTGATAAGATGGACAAAAGCGGAATCGGAGTGGAATCCGAATATGAAAATAGAAAATCTAAAGAAAACTGAATCCATTTCCATTCCGATCCCAGTTCCGATCATCATTCCACTTCCAACTCCGAGCCCACTTCTTGTTAGTATAATGTCAATAACGGTTTTTGACTCCAAGTCTAGCAGTGTGTTAAAAAGAGACTATTTTAGAATATGTTTTAGTCTAGTTCTACCTCCGATGTATACATGAAAGGTATGGTTTAAAAGCATGTTTTATGATGATATTCAAAGATCTAATTGAAGGTTTTTGTTGCAGGAAAGCTAGAAAATGTCAAGAACATTAGGAGAAGCTGCTCAAAGGAACCGGCCTGTAGGAACATCAAAGGTAGCAGTTAAGCCCAAGAAGGTCAAGCCAGAACAGTTACCTTATACCCTAAGGTATAATCATAGGAGCCTTGTTGCCATTCCAAGCAAGGTGGAATCGGATTGGTCAAATATCATAGACACCAATCCGAGCTCATTTGATTTTGAGGAATTGCATGCTGAAACATTTTTTGGTGAGGTCATAGGAAGAACACAAAGAATTGTTGATTCAGGCTTGGCTCATATCACCGTATTCCCTTTATCTGTCTAGTGCCCAGAGTTGATAATGACAGCAACAAGTTCTTACAATCCAGCCACAAGGAAATGCATTGATTCATAGGGCAATGTGATCATTGATCTTACTCCTCAAATGTTTCAAAGTATATTTAGTGTTCTGGATCCCAAGAACTTGGTGCAGCTAAGTGAGGCAGAGGCCCTAGAGAAGTATAGCAAGTATAAAGTGTCCAATAAGACTCATTTGAATAAGAAATGGTTGATAACAAAGAAGAAGTCTTTTCTCAAACTTCATGATCAACCAAAGAGGGCAGAATTTGGCAAAGAAGTGGCAGACTTAATCTTGATGTTGTCTAGGCTATTTGGGAAGAGGGATGCATTTCACTTCGAGGAGTGGATGTTTCCTTTTATTCAGACCATCTTGAATGGTGGACAACAGTTTGATTGGTCAATGGTTGTCTTTGATGCCACTCATGACCAGTTGACAAGGATAAGGAATACCAAATGCTTCTTTATGACTTCTTACATTGTATATGCAGTAGCAAGATTGGGTATCTTCCTAGGTTTAAATAGAGTGGGGATAATGGGAGTGTAGGATGGATAGAAAAAGGTTTGGGAGCAATATAACCAGTTGTCCCTACAGGTGGCCGAGACTCAATATAGAAGGGTTAATGATGCATCAATTTATGTAATCATTAACCAACTCAATGGAGATGCAGGGTATAGGTTGAGTCAAGAATGAATGGCATTCATTGTTGAATGGGGATGTTGGTATATCCAATAACCCAAGTTTACATACTTCAGGCTAGCTAGTTTTGAAGGTCATCCACATATGCTTCCAAGGTGTTGCAATAATAGGATAGTGTTGATGGAGTTTGTATATCAAGCTCTGGGAGTCAATGCTCAGTTTGGATTGAAACATAAGACTGGATGTCACAAGTTCCCGATGAAGCTGGGTGAGTATAGCTGTCAGCATTTGGTAGGAGAAAAGGTGGTGTGAAATGAATTGATACAATTGAAGTTAGGTTTATATACAGCCCGAAAATATTTTGACCCTAAGGGTAAAAGGAATGCCTTGTTGCATTTTGTGTTTGATAAGCATTTTAATTTGTTAGAATATTTCTGGAGTGACCGGCAAGATGAATATGATCTAAGAAATAAGAATTGTGAAAGATTGTTTGTTTCACTCATGTCAGAGCTTGGCGTTAAAAATGACATTCCTGACACATTTGTGGATGATGGAATTGTATTGGATCCATCCTATGAAGCTTTGAACATTGGCACCAAGATTGTGGATCCAATTGATTGGGATAGTGAGGAAACCATTGATATCAAGCAGATAGGGAGGACAGTGTTGGATAGGAGTGTTCAATGGTTAGTTCTAAGAACCAAGACTCCTCAAGGACCAGCCCCTAAGAAGGGTAAAGGATACAGAAGGATTAAAAGGAAGACACCTCCCAAAGAGCCCTTGGAATTCTTTCCTCCATACATTGAGGAAATTGAACTTGAAGTTGCGGAACAAGATGAAGCAAAAACACAAGAGGGAGAGGTCCAAGTAGCACAAGTAGCTTTAGCATCTATCTTGGGAGAATCCTCTTCTCAAGTCCCAATAGCAAAGAAGCAAAGTAAAGAGGTGGAAAAAGAAACTCTTTATGATATTGCTGAGACCTTGAAGGGAAAAGGGGTAGAGGTCCATGATGTTGGAACAGACTCAGAGGAGATTGTGTCAGAAAAAGATGTGCAAGAAAATATGCCTCTTGAGGAGGATACTGAGCAGGTAATGACACAAGAGGAGTAGTGGGCATTGTTTGAAGAAGTTAAGAAGGATGTTGATGCAAAAGCTGCAGCAACGAAGGAACAAAAGGAAATGGATGCCAAGGCACAATCTAATGCTATATTGTAGTAGCAACAAATAGAAGCCAAACAAAGAGCGGATGAGATGGGAAAATAGCAGATGTAAAAGGAACATGAACTAAAGGTCAAAGAATAAAATGATAAGTTAGAACTAATTCAAAATATTCATGACCTTGAGGAAGAGATGGCAAGAAACTAGAGGGAGAAGGAAGTTATGATGGCCAAGTTGAATCTGGTTGAGGAAGCTCAACAAAAGGAAGAAGAAGCAGCGTGATTGCAAAAGGAGAAAGATGTTGCAGAACTGATCCAGAAGCAACAAGAAGAAAGGGAAGAGGTAAAGGCTGCTAAAAGAGAGTTGACAAAAATGAAAGATATGAAGAGGTTTGCTGCAACAGAGTTGGAGCGAATTAAATTTGAAGATAGCTAGGTGGATGGGCCTGAATTAGGTACATTACAACAAGTCTTCTCCAGCTACGATGAGTACATTGCAGACCCAACTTTGCATGCCTAAATTTCATGCATGCATGGCTTGTTCTTCTTTGCATGTTGCATGCAACACTGACAATTCTTGACTACGCATGACTTTCTTCTTTTTCTCTTCTATTTTTTGATCTCTATTTTAACTGAATGTGCTAATGTAAGAACTCAAGATCAAATTGATATGAGTTTCCAAGAGAGCTTTAGTTCCTAAAAAGGTGGATGACTTAAAATAGAAGTGGAGTTCGAATTTTGTATATCTATAAATACCCTATGGGTATCATATTGTAAAGGTCGGCTAATAGAGAATAGAATTTGGCCACCTAAGGATAGGAGATAGAATTTTTACAGAAAATACATTGTTATTTAGTTTTCCAATTGAATAAAATTACAAGTTTTCACAATATGGTGTTGGAATAAGGTTAATAATTTATAATCTATCTGTATGCCAGTGATTGTGCTGAAGCATACTAGTTTCTTATGTGATGGAAGTCATTAGAAGAAGCTAGATTTAAGGATTGTCTTGTAAAATTATCAGTGAATTAAATTTGTTGAAGTCTGTTGATCTATGATCTTGGCAATGAATGAATGTGTCTTCTTTTAAAATATTTGAGGTAGTTGTGATATGTGAATAGTGGTATTAAATTAAGCACCTTAGATGCATACAATGGTATAGATTATTCTATAAATTGTGTCATGCTTTGGTTATTATTGATCTATTAGAAAATATTCATGGTTGAAGATATATGTCTAGATATTAAACAAGTTTAATTCATGTTTACTGATTACCCCATTTTAATTACAAAAACAGTTTGATAAAATGAGTCATTGCTTGAATTCTTTTGTTACCAGTGTGATCCTAATAAAGTGTTGCTTCCTAAAGTGTGAGAGATGTTAGATAAAACTAATAGTGCAATAAAGAGAAACAACAAGATAATAGGGCACCTCAATGATTAGCCTAAGAAAATGAACAATATGAAAGCAAGATGAACAAGTAAATTGTTGTTATACCTTCATGTTGTTGCTTCCTTGGTTGGCCCTTGATGTTGAAGTCTTGTGTGCTCCTTGGATGGCAATGAAAATGATGTGGATGCAAGATGAATTGATGCAATAGGGATGCTAAAATGGATGAGAGATTAAATGGCAATTTTGCAAGAGTTTATTTGCAAAAGACTTGATCCTCTAAAATGAAGGAATTGAAGGGGTATTTATAGGCTAAAATGAATTCTCTAGAGAATTCAACGGTTGGGATTGATCCAACAAATATCAAGATGAACGGCTATGGTGAGTTATGTGGAAGGTGAGATGTCCTAAGGTGGAGTGATGTGGAAATGAGGTGGATCTTGGGGGATGTGAAGATTCCTTGGAGGAATAAAAGTGAATTAAAAATTCACAATGGTTAGAAGAATCTAGTGGATAAGAGAGGGTCTCCAAAAAGTTGGAGATTTGTCACATGTGGGTGATGTGACAAGTCCAAGGTTCTAGAATCCCTTGGCACATGTGAAGTGACAAGTCAAGGCTTCTAGAATCTTGCATGGGGGATGGGGAAGACCTTGGGAAGATAAAAGTGAATTTAAAATTCACATGGGGAAGAGGGGAACCTTAGTTGAATAAATGTGAATTAAAAATTCACATGGGGAAGGGAGTCCATACCAAAAATGGTAAGTGGGAAGGTTGACCAGAAAAGGTAAGCCAAATGTGGCTAATGATTCTGATTAAGGTTGTGCAAACACATGATTAAGGTAACTAATGAGAGATTAGAGGCAAGTGGGAGATTATGGAGGATGTGACACTTAATCAAGATTAAGTGGTGCACATCCTAATTACAGATTAATTAATTTAATCTGGATTAAAAGGGGGTTATGGAGAATGTGACAAGGAGAGAGAAAAAGATGAATTAAAAATTGGTTTTAATTCAAATGGGTTAAAAGACTAAATCAAATAATTTGTCATATTTATTTAATTTAGAGAAGAAAATGGGGTAAGGTAAAGTATTTAATTTATTTAATTAGATACTTTAGGAACCTTAGGCAGAAAATAAAATAATGATTAAATAAATTATTTAATCACTATTAATGAAATAGATGAATAAAGTAGACAATTTTGGTCATATGGAAGTGATCAAATTTGGATGTCTACAACCAGCACAGGCCCCTTGAACATTACAATTGCATGGACTGATTGAGTGACACCAGACAGTTGAGAACCAACTACCAGGACCTTGGGAGTTAGGCCATTACATGTTGTCTTTCTTTTTCAGGAGAAATAGAGTAGAAATATTTTGTTTACACATTGTTTGTGTCATTTTCACCATCAACACTTACCTATCTCATTAGACCCTTTAAAAAGATTAGTTTTACAGATTCCTCCCTGACTATGGGAGAAATTCTGACATAACTCACATATTTCCTCAAGGGTCAATTGAGACACGTCACCCTTCCCCATGAGATCAAGACTTCGTTTAGCATCATCGTCAAGTCCTTTAAGAAAAATTGTTTTGAGAATCTCGACGCTAATGGCCTCTTCTCCACATCATTTAGAGAGGAAAAGGAACCTATCAAGATAATCCTCCAAACTCTCATCCTCATTTTGTCTTAGTTTAAATATCTCTTCCTTTTGATCACTCACCCTACAGTAACTTTGGTATTTTTGTAAGAAAACATTCTCCATTTCCCCCCAGGATGTTATACTACCATAACCCAATCCCATAAACCAGTGCATCACTGAATCCTTTAGAGTAGAAGGAAAAAGCTTCAACTTCTGGTTGTCATTTTTATAGTCATATGTTTGACATTAGACCTTAAATTCAAAGAGAAATTGGTCTGGGTCTTCCGAGGACAAACCACGAACTGGGGAAATTTTCTTCATTATAGTATCATCATCTGCATCCAATATAATAGAATAAGTAAATGTTCTAGGAGGGCATTGAGGTTCATTGTGGTTAGGTTCAGCTCTACGGTCTCCCATGATGTTCGAAGAAGTCTGCTCCTCAAAGACAAATTCCTATATAACTGGTTGCTCTGTCAATTGCTCGTTAGGTAAATAGTGGAAATCCTCAAGTGGAATAGGCTCAAATAATTCTTCAGAAGTGTGGTCATCTGAGCCTTGGGATTCCCTAGGTATGATAGGTACGTATTTTGGGGGGGTATTTGGTATAAATTGTCCATGAGGGCCTCTTTTCCTGACCATGCAGAAGAGGAAGCCAGCGGCAGAATTTTTGGAATAAAATGACGTATGAAAACCGTCTCCTAGTAACACTTAAGCACAAAGGCTATTTTAAGTCCTCGGCAATGGTGCCAAAAAGTGATAGGTTGTCGTTAGGTCCTATTACTTTAGAATATAAAATTTTAATTAGTCAACCGAGCAGTGTCCAAGGCAATTTGCAAAAGAAGATAATTCAGATAACTCATCTTAGATTTTAAGTTTTCTTTAAACTACTGAAATCAATTTTAGTCTAAGGCCATTTAACTTCTTATCTAGAAAACAATTTATTCTAGGAAAACTGGAAACACTTAAACTAGAAAGCATAGGATAAATAATTTAAAAAGCATCAAAACTAAACTTGAAAGCATAAGATAACTAATTTAGAAAGCGTCAAAACTAAACTAGAAAGCATAGAAATAAGCAAACTGAATAACTGATAAACTACTGAAGTGGAAAAGCAAGTGAACAGACTACAAAACATTTTCTTAAACAGTAAAAGATTCTAACATTTACGAAGAATAACTTATACTAAAAAAAATGGTGCTCCAGAACTTCAGACTCAACTCTAATAGACTTTAATACTTAGTACTAAACATTTATTTATATAACAACTAAAACAACATAACAGTAAGTACTTATCTATTTAAACTAACTCCCCTCGAGTGGCCAGCTCGTAGGTCAACACTTCATTCTCAAATCACATAAACTATAGGTTCAGGAGTCCTTCCATTATAAATAGTTATCATCTATAGTTCAACAACTCAGCAATTGACAGACGAAAATTCTTTCATTCAACCAGTATTCAGAAATCATGTAAACAGCATAACGTTACTACTCAGTCTTATTCACCTATTTTTGAAATTACATTCTTATAGAAAAACTTATAACTAGATCCTAGATTCTAGATGGCGTGGATAGCCATTAAAAAAATATTTTTAACTTTAACAAAATTTCATGTCTTTAATGTTGGGTTGAGCAAATACAACACCACAAGAGCCCAGTGATCTCCGCAAGCAAGAATACCTGTTACAAGGAGAAGCAAGGAGAAGCAACCAAGAACACCATGAAAAAAGCTCAAAGATGTGGAGCTCAATATATTCCAATATGTAAAATTGAAATTATCATGGATTTTTTACAAAAGAGAAGAATTCAACCTCATATATGTCAAAGAGACCTAAAAAAGGAAAACTCTAGATAGGCTTACACAAAGGATAAGATTTACAAATATCTTATCCACAGAGGATAAGATTTACAAAATATCTTATCCATAGAGGATAAGGATAGCAAAATATCTTATCCCATTTATTACTAAAATGCAAACTAAAGAGAAATCTTAAGAAGGGAATAAAAGTAACTTAATTAATATAATTAAGTTAAAACCTTTACTCTAACACCCCCCCTTAAGATGAGCAATAGTGCAACTACAAACAAGTGCAAGAAAGCAAAGGTAACTACAATGCAAGAAGGCAAACATGGGTTCCGGCAACTAGGCCTGATCAGGTACCCAAATACAACCAAATCTCTATAAACTGGAGAAATAGAGAAAACCTCATGGGAAAAAAATTACTTCAAAAAAAGAGAAATACAAGTGAAGGACGAAGAAGCCTCCGATCAAGAAGAAATTGTCCCAAAAGATAGGAACAAAGGATGAATGCCATAGAAGCATGAAGAAACTGCAAACTCTATCGAAGAATGACTGTTGAAATGCTAAAATAAGAACCTTCGCTGAAAATAGATGATGATCAAGAACAAGAAGAAAAAATTCTGTATGAGTGCCCCCAATGACACTACTCGAATTAGATGGCAAAGGTACCAAAAGTCTGAAGAACTGATCATGTGAAAATGGAAGGTTGCCTCCAAAAATAGGAATGCAAGAGTGTCCATATGGTAAGTGCTCCATCTCACTGAAATGCAAGGGTAACCAACCGCTGCATCCGCCTAGTACATAGGAACAAATATTGTATACATAGCTCACTCCAACGAAACCAAGGAAGCATTAACACCAACAGTAGAAACCCCCCCATAATGCTGACAAGGAAGAGGTATGACAGGTACACTGCAATGAAATTCCGGAATGTAGTGCATGAAGGAGAATCAAGAACATCTGAATGTGCAAAAATGAAAGTTCAAGTAGATATAAAGGGTGTGCAAACAAAGGCACACACACATGAGGTTGTAGTCGTGGAAGGGACACTCACTTGACATAGGTATGATTGCAAACAAAGGCATAACATCAAACCCCCCCATGGAACTTTATAACATAGTGCAAGTACAATAAGGCACAAAGAAATGTGCAAGAATTCTAAAAATACACATACAAAGCTGAGGCACTTTATTTTAGTGCGTTTATAGATGATAAAAAAACATGCAATGTAAGCCCATAAGGTCCAAAAAGGACAACAGCAAGAAGTGAGATTTCTGGAAAAAACCAAAAATCAAATTTAAAAACCACCTACACCACTATGAAGAGTTCGGAACTAGCTTTCCGACGATATCTTGTTTTTCCATTTTCGACATCATACGCAAAAGTTATGTCAAAAATGCCCAAGTTATGACCACAAACACATAACTAGGCTTATTACAATAAAAAATGTTTTTTTAAACAAAACAAATAAAAAAAATCATTAAAAAAATGACATGGAAATTTATTTATTTTTTTAAAAAATTGGTGGGGGGGGCACGTGGGCCCTCCCCCACCGAACCCAAGACTGGCGCAGACCCGTGGGTGGCGGTCGCAGGCGGGCGGCGGTCGCAGGCGGCGGCGCAGGCTTAAGCACGGGCAGCAGGCACAGGCGGCATGGTGGGAGCCGATGGGAAGCATGCAGGGGCCGAACGGAGTAGGCAGCGAGGCCGGAGGCGGCGACAGGGCCAGTGGCAGCAGGGAGTGGCGCTACGGAGCGGACGACGATGGCGTGGGAGACGGCGGCAGAGCTTGACGGAGTAGGCCAGATCAGGCGCGGCGCGGCGGCTAGAAGAAGGCGATAGGCCAAGCTAGGCGACACCGGGCCGGGCCGGGGCGGTGGCGCCCAGGTGGCCACCGGGCAGCAGAGCGGTGGTGCAGCCTGTGTGTGCGGGCAAAGCACAAAAAATGAAAAAAAACTTCATTTTTTTTAATTTTTTTGCATTTTCGCCTCGAAAAATGTGCCCTGGGGCCGTACGGCCTGTGGGTAAAAAAAAATTTTGCCTCCCCAGGCAACAGTGGCCAAATCAGACAAGTTTTATATGAAAATAGGGGTTTTTGGGCCTTCTAGACTCAACCATGAGGTCATTTTTTGCCCAAAGTGCCTCAAAAAAAGGCTCCCCCCAAGATCCACACAAAGAACTTCTGAAACCCCAGATCAGCTCTGAATGCAAAAAACTCAAAGCAAGAACAGGTAGCTACAGATCTGACCATGTTGGGTTGAGCAAATACAACACCACAGGAGCCCAGTGATCTCTGCAAGCAAGAATACCTGTTACAAGGAGAAGCAAGGAGAAGCAACCAAGAACACCATGAAAAAATCTCAAAGATGTGGAGCTCAATATATTCCAATGTGTAAAATTGAAATTATCATGGATTTTTTACAAAAGAGAAGAATTCAACCTCATATAGGTCAAAGAGACCTAAAAAACGAAAACTCTAGATAGGCTTGCACAAAAGATAAGATTTACAAATATCTTATCCATAGAGGATAAGATTTACAAAATATCTTATCCATAGAGGATAAGGATAGCAAAATATCTTATCCCATTTAATAATTAATATAATTATTAAATGTTACTAAAATGCAAACTAAAGAGAAATCTTAAGAAGGGAATAAAAGTAACTTAATTAATATAATTAAGTTAAAACCTTTACTCTAACATTTAAAACTCATAAACATAGAGAAGGCTTGAGACGAGCCATGAAGTTTTTGGTAACAGAAATTAAATAGACAATAACTAAATCTTTGGTCATCAGCCTGAGATTCAGGAGGAGGTTTGCAACATCTATCTTTATTTTCAAGGCACGTGTTGGCTCAATGTTTTGTAACAGCTGCTAGATGACCAATTATTCCCTACAAAAACACTCAAGTCAACCCATTAAACCTGTATTGGCAAATTTCCTCAATTGATCATAAGAAATAAAGTTTGCATTTTTTTCCTTAAAGATAAGCAATTATTTTTCCTAAAGTTTAATAAATTGGCACAGACTTAGCATTGAACTTGTTAGAATAAGCTATTCTAATTTTATTATGATGAGTTTATTTTTACCTCATCAGGGGCTTCATTGCCTACAAGAGAATATCAAAGGAAAAGAAAATATTGAAAATAAAAAAATGTTCACCTTTTCAAGGGTATCCTAGTATCTCTATTGGGGATATGGATGCCTAGCTGGAAGTAGAGCTAAGCTAGGGAGGGCCATATTGATAACCTCACCAAGGCTATGGATGCCTGACTGGCAGTGAGGCTCTATCCAGGTTGCTTTTGGAGTTAGAATCCTTATGTAGCCCTATTAGACTAAATTTGGTCCTTGTTGCAACTTAGGAAAGGAAAAGGAATGCATATGCACACACTTTGACCCTTGTACATGAAAGGTAGGTTTGTTGGTGATGTCTAAAACATTGTCTATTGGTAACTTGATGCTTGGATTGAAACCAGAGATTTTGAGTTCTTGATGCCATTTTGTCATCGCAATTCTCTAGAGCATTTCCCCAACAGAGTCACCATTTGTTGTGCAGTTTTACACACACGCCCCACTGAAAGTGGGGACCCTCTTTTTGCTTGGTATTTTGGCCCGTTCCTGTGGCTTGCCCCCTCTTTTGTGCTTATCTTTTAAAATCTTGGGTTTTTGGTCTTTGGTGCTTGCCTTGGTTGTGGGTGCCTTTGTGTGGAGTTCCTAATGATTTTGAGGTCTTGCGGATGTGCTCTTTGGGGTGGTCTTCTTTCGCCTTCTATTTTCTCCCTCAGTGTTTTTGTTTAGGTCCTAAGGGTTGGTTTTCTCCCTTAGCTTTCCCTTGTTTTCCTTGTTTCCTTTTGTTCTGTCGGAGGTGGAACTGAGATGAGACTGAACTTTGAACTTTGGATAAGTTCTTGGTTCCACCTTCATTCTCGTTCCGGCTCCGCTCCTTCCCGCTTTTTGCTTCCTTCTTCGTTTTTGTTTGTTTTCATCCTAAGGGTTGGTTTTCCTCCCTTAGTTTTTTCTTCACTTCACTTTTTCCTTCGCTTGTCAGAGGCACAACTGGGATGGATATGAACTTTGAACTTTGGCAAAGTTCACAGTTTGGTTTTCGTTCCCGTTCCAGCTCCGCCTCTCGCGTTCTGGTTTCTTTCATTGTCTTGTTTTTCTTCGTCCTTTGGATTGGTTTCCCGCCCTTGGGTTTTCTTCATTTTGCTTTTTTGTCATTTTTTCTAGGCTAGGACTAGGATAGAATTTGGCTTTGAACTTTGGCAAAGTTTACAGTTCCTTTCCCGTTCTCATTCTACCTTCGCTTCCACCGGTGTGGGTTTTTTTTCTACCTCTGCCTGGTTTCCCTTTGGTTTCCTTTCCCATTCCCTTTCCACCTCCGCTTCCGCTGGGGTGGGTTTTGTTTCCGCCTCCACCTAGTTTCCTTTCTTGTTCCCATTCCGTCTTTGCTTTCGTCGAGGTGGGTTTTGTTTCCACCTCTGCCTAGTTTCCTTTCCCGTTCATGTTTCGCCTCCACTTCTGCCGAGGTGGGTTTTGTTTCCACCTTTGCCTAGTTTCCCTTTGGTTTCCTTTCTCGTTCTCGTTTTTCCTCTGCCTGTCTCTGGTTCCGCCTCCGCTTTCGTCAGGGTGGGTTTTGTTTCCACCTTTGCCTGGTTTCCCTTTGGTTTCCTTTCTCATTCCCGTTTCGCCTCCACTTCCTCTGGGGTGGGTTTTGGCTCTACCTCCTCCTGTCTCTGGTTTCGCCTCCACCTGGGTTTATGCTTGATTCTCTAACCTTAAGAAATCTATGGACCTGCTTGGATTTTGGTGGTGTATTGGGGATTAATGATGTCCTGTTTGAATGCAAGTTGGATCGAATTGGGGTTGTTGGGTGTACTTTGAATATTTTGGCATGATTTGCGGGTGCAATCAAGTACACTTTGTGGCTTCTGTCACGGAACCCACTCCTGCATGCAAGTTTGATTTGGTTGGTGGCCATTAATGGTAGGAAGACATGATCTAAAGGGGCTCAATTTGGCCTTGTTTAATCTGGTTCATTCATTTTCCCAGCTCAGATCCGATCGGTGGCTCATGTTCCATGCTAGTGTTTTCACGCGCATTGGTGTTCGTGTGGGTGAAGCATTGATGGTGGGTGTGGCTCAAGGATCTATTCCCCTAACTTTATGTGATCCTAGATAGATCTCATGGGGGTTCCTTGATGCATTCAGTGCTTGGTGGTGGGTTATTGCTGACTATCGAGGCCGATTTGATTAGTGGTCATGTTTCTTTGTAACCCTAGCTCTATTTCGCATAGGCCTAGTTTTCTATAAGTATGGCGCTCTACCTCATGGGTTGGGTTGGAATTAGCTAGATTGGATCCGGATTAGCAAACTAATTCAAAAGAATTGTAATCATTAGAGTTAGCAGTAGAGTAGCATGTTAGCAGATTAGAAGTTAGTTTTCACATTTCAAGCAAGTGTTGTAATAGATCATAATTGTTGCTAATATGATGATTTAATACAAAGTACAAACATTGTGCTATGACTGATACCTCCTTTGCATTGAATAATCTTGCATGTTTCTTGTTTTATCTTTCAAATCACTTGGAAATGTTTGGATGTAGCTTAGATTTAGTTTGTAATGCTTATGATTTAATTCCTGGGAGTGTTGTAGCAATCCCTGGTTCATATCTTGGGCATCTTCTTGATTGTGGGAATGTTGTGCAAGGTCAACCTATACCTCATATTCATGTGCTTAGTTCAACTGTATATATTCATTCAGTCTCATTGAATGAATGCCTACAACCTGAAAATATTTAACACCTTAGAAGATTGCACTGCTTTCTACAAGATTGTAGGTATAGCCTGAGTCGACCAAAAACTAGCTTAAGGGATTAGTTCATTCCAGGTATTTCATCATTTTCATGATTAATCTTAGAAGTAGTGTTAACAATTATAACTTCTGAAACCCTCATCTTTTTTTGTTTCTTTTATTAAATGGTTAAAACTTGAAGTTAAAGCATCACCATATCTCAAAATCTAATGAGTTTAGAGCTTCCAACATTTGTATGTAAGACCCCTTGTGATTACCATCATTTTTACATTTTAACACTGAGTTTTTTCTATTGCATTGTTATGACCTAACACTCGAGAGACCTTGGGGTTATCTCTTTGTTCATAGAGATCAACCTTTCAAGAGAGATAGGATAAATTTTATTCTATCTGAGTTGTTGTGCAGAAACACCAAATAACAATAATGAGCACTTTAATAAATTTCAATATAATTTATGCTCTCTTAACTTCTACAAAACAATTATTAAATGTTGCAAGTGTTCCTCCTCATTCTTGGAATATATAAGAATGTAGTCAAAGAATACCAACACTAACTTATCAATAGAATCTCATAACACACTATTCATTAAATTCATGAAAGTTGATGGAGTGTTTGTTAGCCAAAAAGGTAGAACTATGAACTTATAATGTACATACCTCCTCCTAAAATATTTTTTATGAATATCTTCCTCCTTTAGTCTCAATTCATGGTATCCTAATCTAAGGTCTATTTTTTAGAAGACTGAGGCACCGTGCATCTGATCAAAAAGATCGTCAATACGAGATAAGGGGTACTTTTTTTTTTTCCTTATTCAATATACAATAATCAATGCAAAGATACATCGTATCATCCTTCTTCTTTACAAAAATCATGGTACACCCCAAGGTGAGACACTACGTATTATGAAACCTTCATCTAAAATTTATTGTAGTTGAGCTTTCAACTCCATCAATTTAGTGGTATTCATTCTATAAGGTGTCTTAAATACCAATTTTAATCTTGGAATTAGATCAATCAAGAATTCAAAGACTCTCTTAGGAGGAAAACCTGTTAGATCCTCAAAAACAACATATTGAAAATATTGCAAGGGATATTCTAAGATAGAGGATTATTTAGACTCTTCTGATTTTTCCCAACTTCATTCAATTGTTGGGATTCAGCAAAACATTGGTCCTCAATATAGACTATTTCCTTTTCTTTTTGAAGCTTAATTTTAAAAAAAAAAACCTGAAAACCTCTTCTCCTTGCTCTTTTCAATTACATGGTGGATATTTGCCTAATTTTTACTTCATGTTGCAACCCTTAAAAAGCAATGGAGTTTCTAAACTCATCCAAACATTACACTATTTTCTCAAAATAATCAACCCTAGATCTATATTGACATAACCAATCTATTCTCAAAATGATGTCATAGGATCCTAAAGGTGTCACATACATATTTATTTTTTTTGATAAATTTGGTAATTTAACATGGGCTTCAAATAAACACTGCTCTACTTAAGCTCTAGACTTATTTGTGCTCTATATTCCATGACTTTACCATGTAATTGACTCTCATAGGTATGTTATTTAACACTTTAGGTGATACAAAAAAATTGTAGCATATGTATCTATCAAAATTAAAATTAGAATACCAAAGATAATACCTAAAATCTCTACCAGAGAAACTTGGTATTAATCTTGATGGTTATCTACCCTTGCTTCAATCCTCTATTAAAAGTTTGATTGTTGAGAAAATATTGGTCAACCTCGATTCGGATTTCCTTAATTCTTGGTGGAGAATTAATTTGTGTAGTGTTCACTACCACAATGAAAATAACCCCCAATTGTTCCTTTATTTTCTATTAGACAATTATCATTGAAGGCCTCTTTTCTTTTTGGGTCCTCATTTAGGTCTTATCATTTTAGAAATTGTTTTGTTTACCCTTAAAATCCTTTCCATTTAATTTTAATGTCCTTGTTTGATCCTTTATTTTCTAAATCCAACACATATTTGTTCCACAAGAATTTATTTGTATTCCTATCTCGATATGACAAGACTGATTTTAGATTTTTCTCCTGCTTTATGGATTTTTCAAACACCTAGTCCATGGTTGTTAGACAATGGACATCAACTTCTCCTCCAATCTAATTGTTGAGACCCATAATAAATTTCATGATTTTGAACCTTTCATCTTTTTGATACTAGGGTACATATTTTAGTAACTTTGTAAATTTTTCCCAATATTCAATTACTATCATATCACCTTGCCTCAGGTTCCAAAAATTGGTAATATTTTAGTCAAAATATAATTAGGTAGCTACATTTGTCTAAAAAAATTTCAAGAATTGGTCTTCAGTTACTCTTACAGAAGTCAATCTTAACTCCATCTTCTTGTTTATCCGCCAATTGGATGCTTCAACCTGCTAGCTGGTATGCTCCCTAAACTACTTTTTTTAATCTCCGAGTGGTTACTTATCTTAAATTACTCCATCTCGATGAGCCATGCTTCATCACCATCCTCGATCATGGTTCCATCAAACTTAGATGGGGTAATATTTTTCATGTCCCTAGTCAATTCATTAGTCATTTGAGCTCTTAAATCCCTTTGGTTTTTATATTTTTTATTATCTTCACCATTGCCATTATAAGAAATTTTCTCTTCATCATTATTTTTACCATTCTCTTGTCTTTCTTCTTCATTTCCAATATTACCAACTCATCTAACTTCTTGTTCGAGGGCTCGGGCGACCTTTCCTTAGTCTCATTTAGGATGACTAAAATTTGGTCAAGTTTAGCCATGGGGTTTTAAAGTTGTTTCCCTGAACTTTCCTAACTTCCTCCAAGGTTAATTCTTCTCCATGCCATGATTCACTCCTAGATTACCATTTAATTAATTAGTTTCCTCTAATTTAAGTAAAGTTGAGAAGCTAAGTTTTACTGAAATAATTTCAACTTATGATTATAATATTATTTCGAATATTCAAAAGAAGAATGTTGTTCAACATTTTAAACACAAAAAGGAAGATCTTTATTTATAATAATAATAGATTGTACATCCTTATTTAAATAAGGTTTTTGTAACATTATATATCACTATATGAGAGGGGTACTTATTTGGGTTCCTCCTCTCCTAAATTTAACAAGGCAACTTGGAAGGGGGTGTACTCGCAATTACTCCTCGCTAACTTCCTTTCCTACAACTGGTGCATTACAACCACACCCTAAGGTTCAATTGTGAACTACCAATATTTTCTTAGGTTTGACTTGAATTTCTTGAGTGGACTTTTTATGTTTCACTCATTTATTTTTCTCTATCATGATTTGCTTAAGGATGTCAACAAGGGTTTTGAAGTAAAATATCCATGCTTCTCCTTCATAACTCACTACTTTCTTGGTTTTTATTTTATTTTTCTTTAACATCTTAGCCTTTCATTTCTTCCTCCAAGCCTTTAACCTACCCATTTATGTGTTAAAGACACAAATAGTTAGCTCCCTGAAAACTAGTATATGAATAAGGAAATGAAATTACTCATAGAGTTATCATTCGGTTAAATTTTACATGGTAGGCGCATATGCCTTAGTGTTTAAACCATGCTCTGATATCACATTAATGTGGTAGGACATTTTTAAAAAATTGTGGTTCCCTAAGTTACATTTCAAAAAAATTGAGTTTTCACTAGTTATCTATAGGCTAGAGTTTCATGTTTTATTCATTAGGGTTCACCCAAGGGCTAAAACCCTCTTAAAACCCTAACAATGCTTAAACCTTAGCATTTTTCTTACAAACAATCATTGACCTGTTGATCCCATTTCCGGTTTCTTAAGTCACAAGTTAAGTCATTAGTGTCATTTGTGAATCGGCCCCTTCATCCTAGTTTCATCGGTCGTGTCCTATTCAAAAAATTCAATTAAATCTTTAGGTCGAGGGCCATGAAATATTAATGCATTAAGTCTAATGTTTTGTGTCCTAGGTTTGAAATAATTTAAGTCTAAGTCTTACGATAACCTAGCAAATGACCCCAACTTAAGTAAAGACTCGGAGCATGTACATAAAAATGTCTTAAAAAAGGCACGGCCCGATCCCACCCTTGATAGGTGTTCACCTTTCATTCATCCTCACTCACCCTATAAGAATTGGCTATGAAGGTAGCCACCCAAGATCAAGAGGCCTAATAGAAAGCACAAGCATAAGAGAGATAAAAATAATATGACAAAAATAAGTTGTATTTTGCCAATGATGCAAATAGAATGAGCTAAAGTACATAGTAGACCCCTTGGTTATATATCCAAGGTGAGTACATAGAAGGGCATAATATTATGAAAAAAAAATTAATCTTATGACATGAGACAATTATGAAAAGCTATCACTCCACCTAAAGTGGAAAAGTGATAGTGTGATAATCACCACAAAAGGTGGAGAGGTAATCACATGATATGTCCACAAAAGGTGGATGTGATAAAGTAATAACATGATAAGTCCACCAAAAGTGGAAATGCTCCAACTACCTCCTATGTGGTCCCTAAGTAAACTTAACTAAGGTGTAATCATGACCTAGAACAAGGTACAACACTTTTAATTAGACCAACACCCCCCTTAAGTGCAACTTAGGGAGAATGTACACAAATGCAAACAATGCAAGATGGGTCCCCACTACTAGGCCATGTTAGGTACCCATGTACAAATTCAATGGAAATTCTCATAAAGCGGAGAAAAGGAGAAAATTGCGTGGGAAAAAAATCCCCCCCAAAAGAGAGATCAAAAAGAAGAGAAAAATCTCTCAAATGTATAGAGGGTTGCCTTCTTTCCCTAGAAGGCAACCCTATTTTATGAGGGCATTTTATTATGACTGTGAAGTGTGATGTATTCGAAGAGTTTTATAGTGGTCATGTTGCCTCTAGATCTATAGTTGGTGATACTCCTGTGAGAACCTTGCTCTGCAAGTATATTTTAATCTTCATGATTTTTGAATAATATATTGGGCATCTTTTGGAGTGAGGTTTTTCTCCCGAAAGGGTTTTCCCCACATAAATCATTGTGTTGTGGTATGCATGATATTTATGTTTAATTTATGTAATTATTTTAAAGATTAAAAAAAATTGCATTATCGTCCTCTCGATATTATTGTAGAAAGTTGTTCCACTGCCTTAATTTCATTACATTAAAAAAACACCTTAAAAATACATACATAGAGCACAAGTAGCAAATGAGAGTCACCCTATCACAAAATGTAGACATTTGGATCTAAATGACACCTAGTGAATCCTACAAAGAGAAGAAAGGAATCCATCTTGGCATACCAAGCCCTAGGGGCCTGTTTGAGGCCATAGAGAGACTTCCTCAATCTGCAAACCAAAGAAGAATCTTGTATGAATCCCTGTGGCTGCTCCATGTAAATCTCCTCATGAAGATCCCCGTGAAGAAATGCACTCTTCACATCCATCTGATGTACAACCCAACCATGAGCTGCAACAATAGCAAGTGTCAAGCGAATGGAGTTCATCTTAGCAACAGGTGCAAAGGTCTCTGTATAATCAACACTTGGAACCTGTGAGAAACCTTTTGCCACAAGCCAAGCCTTGTATTTATCCACACTTCCATCTGCTGCATACTTGGTCCGATAGATCCACTTGCATCAAACCATCTTTCTCCCCTTGGGGAGTGGAACTAAATCCCATGTGTTGTTCCTCATCAAGGAACTATACTCTTCCTCCATTGTTGAATCCCACTCTAGAACTCCTGATGCTTCCTTGAAGGACTATGGATCGGAAGCAGTAGCAATAAAAGCATGTGGAAAATCCTGATGTTGTGACCGAGTCCTTCGAGTATCTGAAAGATCCCCAACAAGAGAACCTGCTGACTCAAGAGTCTGTCAAGCCCGACGAGGTCTAGTAGGAGATGAAGGATGAGGCTCCTCAACTGCAAGTGGACCCTGTAAAGGTGTGATCCTACGAGTCGGAGTTGAGGGAGAATCATCATCTAAGTCACTATCGTCACTTTCCACTATGGAGGAAGGAAGAGGAGGATTAGAGGCTAAGCTAGGAGAGCTTTCGTCAAAGTGAACACTCCTCTCAATGAATAGTGCATGTGTCTCTGGATCCAAAAGTCTATATGCCTTAACACCTTCAGGATATCCAACAAATATGCAAGGCCTACTCTAAGGTTCCAATGCCTTGCGTTTCTCTGGAGGTATGCATGCCCAAGTTGGACAACCAAAAACTCTAAAGTGTCTCACAACTAGTTTTCTACCACACCAAGCCTCAAAAGGAGTCATACCCTTCAAAGCCTTATGGGGAACCCGATTCTGGATGTGAGTGGCACAACTGATAGCTTCTACCCAAAATTGAGGACCAAGAGATCGAGCATGAATCATGCAACTAGCCATCTCCTTAAGGGTTCTATTCTTCCATTCTGCAACACCATTCTATTGTGGAGTGTATGCAACTAAATGTTGAATATCAATCCCCTCAAGAGTACAAAACTCCTCAAGTCTGTTGTTCACATATTCCCTTCCATTGTCTGTGTGGAGAATCTTGACTTGCTTCCCTGATTGCTTCTCAACATGAGCCTTGAAGGCTAGAAATCTGTCAAACACTTCACTCTTGTGAACAAGAAAATAGACCCATGTGAAGCAGGAGTAGTCATCAATGAAGGTGAGGACATAGCGGGCCTTGTTGAATGATGGCACTGGAAATGGGCCTGCTACATCACTGTGAACCAATTGAAGAACTTTCAAAGCTCTCCAAGACTTCCCTTTGTCAAACTTCTCTTTTGGATGCTTACCCAAGGAACAACCTAAACAAACACCTTCTGAAAATCTGATTTGAGGGAGTCCTAAAACCATATCCTTTGTGCTAAGCTGTTGAAGATAGGGGTAATTGAGATGTCCAAACCGCTCATGCCATAACTTACTTTCTGAATTTGAATGAGTGAGCAATGTTGTATAAGGAGACTTAGGAATAAAGTGGGAAAATGAGTAAAGCCATGTGTTGGGATTGGCTTGTCCCACTGCAACCAAGGCATCATCCTTAAGTTCTTTGACCACAACTGAATCTGTTAGAAACTCAACTTTCTTGCCATCTCCAAAGTGAGTGATTTGGTAGATTGAAAGAAGATTGGTGCTCAAGTTAGGAACATAGAGAACATCCTCAAATGTTCCATCATCCATGACAACTGAACCTTTGCCTTCAACATCCACTTGAGTGTCATCACCTATGAAGATGTAAGGTACCTTAGAAGGCTCCAAAGAAGAAAACTGCTCCCTTGTAGAACCCATGTGATGAGTAGCATCTGAGTCAAGTATCCATTGTTGTGAAGAACCTATAGTAGCCATAAAAGCTTGCCCTTTTCCTTTTGATTGTGAGGAAGTGGAAGGAGATGAATCCTTCTTCTTGTAGGCAGATGGAAAATTGATGTTGTTTTTCTTGATGATGTTTGTCAACTCATCAATTTGCTTCATATGGCAATGATGCTCATCATGACCAAATCTCTTACAATATGAGCAAGTTGGTCTTTCCTTCTTGCTTGAATTTCCCTTCTGAGGAAAAGGTGAAAAATTCCTTTGTTGTGAAGAGGATGATTGTGCTTTATCTTGTTGTATCTTTGGCTTAAACTGCTTTTGCTTCTTATTGGAACCCTTTCCTTGAGTCCCTTGATTAGCCACCAAAGCATTGGACTTTGAAGACTTGAGAATCCCCATGCTTATCAATTTTGCTTTCTCTAACATCAACATTTCTGTGAATGCATCAAATGATGGAAGAGTGAAAGAACTACCAACTGTCAAGCGATGGGTTTGGAAGCTAGAAACAAATGCTGCATATTCTGATGGAAGCTTTCCCAACAAATTGTAGACCAATTGTGCATCCTTTTTTTCAATTCCACAATCCTTAAGTTGTGATCTTAACTCCTTTTCCTTAGTGACATAGTCTTGTATTGTATCAAAATTCTTAGGATCTAGCATTGTGAGATCACTTTCAAGCTGATAACCTCTAATCTCATCAACTTGGCCATACAATTGACCAAACTTTTCCCAAGCTTCTTTAATTGTTGTAAACTTTTCAATTTGAAAGATTAGATCTTTTGATACATATTTCCTCAATGTTCCAAGAGCCATAGTATTTTTAGTGAGCCAATCCAAATGAGCATTAGGATCAGATGGTGCAACAATAGTTCCATCAATATAATGAGTTGATCCTTTTTCCATCAACTTACTCCAAGCATCAATTTTCCAAGAAGCATAGTTATGTGGAGTTAACAAAGTAAACTTAGAAGAACCCATAGCAGCAAAGAGAAAAAGAGATAAAGAGGAAAAATCACTCAAGACACCCCCCCAAATTTACTCAATCAAAGAACCTCCCCAAAAATGATGATTTGGCACTTTATACTTAGTGTGTTTACAATGGCCACTTGCAAGCCAAGCAAAGTGGGATTCTGATTTTAAATGTTTTACAACAGCCTTAATTAGGCAACAACAAACTCAAATAACTGATACAAAAGACCAAACTCAGATTTTGTCCTTACAAACGCCAAAATAGGCCTAATACTGACCAAGTGCTGAAAGTACAATTTATGATCACAATCACTAAAAAATGATAGTACCACTGTAAAATTCAGGAAAAATCATTCACTTTCAAAAAAAATGGCACCTGAAAAGGAGTTCGTATGAGTCTGAACGGAGCCCTGGAAGTTGCAAAAACGGTGACAATTCAGCTACACCTGGGAGAAACTGTATTTTCTGACAAATCCATGCATCAAAACCAGAAACTAATTACACCACCATGTAGAGCACGAAAAAATAGCCTAAATCAAAAAAAATTGCTCGAAAAAACGAGTTAAAATGAGCAAGATATCTGCGTTTGAAAATGAACTGCAAAATCCAAATTGCAAATGGAGAGGGGTGAAAAAAAAAAATTTAATGGCTGACGTAGGGCTGACGTCAGAAATCCTACGCATTAAAGTTCACGGCCCTTTTCCCGTCACGGTCGCCGGTGGCCATCTACTGGGAAACTGCCAGAATATTCAGAATTTACACAGAATATTCTTTTAGCCGCCCGACGGTGGAATGAGGCGAATATTTGCCGAAATCTGAGGAAACCACCGGATTTGTTTACCGGCCAACTGCTGCCAGTTGATTGGAAATGTCCGCCGGTTTTTAGCGCCGGTGGAGGCCACGTGGGTGGCGTGGGACCCCCAAGGGTGTTGCGTACCGTGCGTGTGCAGGTACAGTCTGCACCGCAGACTTTGAATTTTTATTTTTTTCAAATAAATTTTTTCCCAAAACTTAATTCAAAAAAACAATTTTTCAAAAGAAAATTTCAAAGAATTTTCCGAATTTTTTTTTATTAAAAAAATCGTACCCGACTTGCAATGATGACAATCTGTACGGTCGAGGAGGGCAAAAATTTTCCAGATGGCTCCGGGCAAAGTTGTCCGATTTTGACGAATTGATAGTCAATCTTAGGGTTTTTGGCCCTTCTAGACACAATGGCAGTGTCCTTTTTGGCTGAAAATGCTCCACAAATATGGCTACCTCCTGGATCTGACAACCACCTCTGATCTTCAAACCCTTGTAGATTTGGCCTCCAATGTCCAACTGAGACGAAACAAAAGGAAAATCTGACTTTCTCGGACACTCTAAACGCAATGGTGAGCTCAAATCTGATGCAACAAGCTCCCAAAATGCACCTGCAATACAAAGCCAAAAATGGAACCCCCCCAGAATCTGATATTTCTATGAAAATAATGCAAGATTGCACTCAATATCTCCCAAAAATGGCAATCCAAAGGCACTCCAATAGCTCTAATACCATGTAAGAATTGGCTATGAAGGTAGACACCCAAGATCTAGAGCCTTAATGGAAGCACAAGAATAAGAGAGATAGAAACAATATGACAAGAATAAACTGTATATGCCAATAATGCAAATAGAAATAATGTATGTATCCATGTACAAATGTAGTAGAGACCCCTTGGTTATATAGCCAAGGTGAGAACATAGGAGGGCATAAGATTATGACAAGTGTCGTAATCTTATGACATGAGACAACTGTGAAAAGCTATCACTCCACCTAAAGTGGGAAAGTGATAATGTGATAACCACCACAAAAGGTGGATCTACCACAAAATGTGTCCACGAAAGGTGGAAATGATAAAGTGATAACATGATAAGTCCACCAAAGGTGGAAAATCTCCAACAACTCCTATGTGGTCCCTAAGTAAACTTAACTAAGGTGTAATTATGACCTAGGACAAGGTACAACACAATTAATTACACCAACACAAGCATTCAAGCAAGAATTGAAGCATCAATCAATCCAATTCATGCAAGATCCAAGCCTTAGAGTGATGTGTTTCACTTCATTCCTCTAAGGACAACCATTAAGGGTTTGCTGAGTTGTAACAAGATATGTTCATTCATCAATTCCTTTATTTTATCATTATTTCATTATCAAGGTTTAATTACCAAACTTTGCCCCCATTCACACCAAAAAAAAAAAATTGCTTGTCTCTTTGTATATACATATCTATAGGTGAAGAAGGGTATAAATTTGATCAAAGGAGCAATTTTATAAAGTTGCATAAGTTGTCATCATTGTTGTAAAGCTACAAAACTCACCTATAGATTTTATTTCCAAATTTTCGATAGTCAAACTTGAAGATCTGGGATCAAAGGATTGCAAAAATTAATTTTGGACACCCTCCCTAGGACCCATTCACCCAGGGGCGAACAAGTTCTGCTACAGGTCCTGAAACCCACTTTTTATCACAATTGCACAAGTTATCAAGCCCTTCTTAGATCTGCTTGCAAATTGTCATTTCCATTTTTGTTATCATAGAATTTTGCATTTCAAGTGTTAGGTAATATAATTAATTTAGTTAATGAACTTTAATTAATTCAAAAACATTGTAAATTAGTCATTTATGTCATAAGAAAGCAGAGATCCAAGGCCCAAAATAGGGTTGAATTGCCTCAAGGTTGAACGTCAATCCTATCCCTTTGTGATCTTCTCTCTTTCTAATGAAATTGGGGAAAGGTGTTTTTGAATCCTAGGCCATTTCATTACTCCACATTGATTGAATTCATTCCCCCTTTTCCCCACATTTCATTTTGGTGAACCCGACGTTGCCCTTTGGCTAATTATATGATGAACAATATTGGGATGCAGACAACCTAGTTTAGGTTCGCTTGCACGTTACATACTAGTTTTCTTTTCTCTTTATGTTCTTTGGGATTGCATGTGTATAATGTGATCCCATGTATCGTGCTACTTGACATATCTTTTTGTGTGTTAGCTTTCTATGGATGACTCATGTTACTCCGTTGGTGCAAGGATACAAAGAAAGCGAACCTATCATGATATTCTTTTATTTGTATCTACATTCTTCTATTTGTCGTAAAAATTATCATTTCTTTGTCTTATGTTTTCCTTTTAAGGATGATGCAAAGCATTGATACATTTAGGTCTCTTCCATGTTGACCCAAAATATTTTATTTTCTTTCGCTCTCTATGTGTTATTCTTCCTTTGTGTTCATTTTTCTACGAGTATTTGGGGAATGATGACGTATTCGAGCTCTATTATATCACTGTAGGAAAGACATATGATGACCCCAAATCTATGGATCCCTTATGTGTTATCTTTCATATTTCATTTGGGAGCAACCCCTCTTCATGACACAACTTTATTTCAAAACATATCATTGGAATACGGCTTTCCAAATAAGCTCTCATGTTTTCTTTTATCATTGGAATTTATCATTTTCTACTTTAAAGTAATTTCTCATAGCATGGTGTTTAGCAATTTCTTTAAAGTGGGAGCATACATTGGCATTATTTCATTTCGACATTGATCATTTTGGCACTGACTTATGGGTACACAATTTTTGTGATGACTTTACCCATGTGCCACCTTTTTTATGAGTACACACCTTATAGACCTAGTGTGTGTGTCTCATCCTTTGAGGCTCACCTAGTGAATAGTGGATTATCACTAGCCCTCATGAGTATTTTGTTCGCATACTAGACAACAGGTTTTCACTTGTGAACATTTTTTGGACAAACAACTAAGTCTTGATACATACCTTTTGGACAAACCATCAAATCTTGATCCACCCTTTTTGTTTCTTTTTCTCTTTGCATTAATTTTGACATCACGCGTGATTGTGTATCTTGTGTCGTTGTTGCATTCATGTGTCTTTTTGTGCCTTTGTTGGTTTGCTATGAGATCTTAGATCTTGGGGGCTTGATCATCCTCCTTGATCCTTGTCATCTTATCTTTCCAACAATTGTACAATTGGACCTCTCTTGACTTATTTATCTACTTTAGTGTGAGTCTGAGTGTAAGTTCATACTCTCACTAAAGTGGGGGCTATATGTAGTGTAGGAAATTGTATACCTTTACAATTTCACACTATGTTTGCATCCCTTTAATTAATTGGACTTAATTAAGCCTCTAATTGACCAAAATGTGTTTTTCAAAGCCTTATTATTCTTGTTTTCCGAAAGGGAAACCTATATTAAATAATTGCCAACATTGATTAAATCACCTTGGAAATTGAGTGTCCTAGACTTAGACCCTAAGACCCATTTACCCAAGGGCGAATAGGTCACCTTTAATTCACAGGACCCAATTTTTAATATGTTTTTGGTGGCATTTTAATGATTCAAATTCAAGTTTCAAGTGTCGGATTTTCGAATCTAATTTAAATTAGATAAACACCTATAAATACATAGTTTTTCTATCATTTGAAATCTAAAAAGAACTAGCAAGAAGACTTTGACAGATAAATCCTAAGATAAAATATTATTGTCAATATTATTGAAGAGAAAATGTATCAGTCATCTACAACAACAATCAAGATCATATTATCATGTCAAAGTTCATGTGTGTTCATGTCATGTTTTGGAGATAACATTGTGATGTAGGTTTCAAGCATTCAAGAATCAATCAGTCAAGACAATTCATGTAAGATCCAAGCCTTAGAGTGATGTGTTTGACTGCAATCCTCTAAGGAAAACCATTAATGGTTTGGTGATTTGTAGCAATATTTGTTCATTCATCAATTCCATCATTTTATCATTATTTCATTATCAAGGTTTAATTACCAAGCATGGGGTTTGACTAAGGCAAACCCACATTCACCCTAAAACAAAAAAAAATCCTTCTCTCTTTGTATGTGCAGATTTACAAGTGAAGAAGGATAGAAATTTGATCAAAGGATCAATTTTTCAAAGTTGCATAAGTTGTCATCATTTTTGTCAAGCTACAAAAACTCACCTATATATATTATTTTCAACTTTCCAACAGTCAAACCTAGAGAAATCAGAAGCTTAGATTCGGGATCAGAGGATTGCAAAAATTGATTTTGGACACCCTGCCTAGAACCCATTTGCCCAAGGGTGAACCAATCCTCCTACAGCCCCTAAAACCCACTTTTTATCACAGGTGCACACTATTAGGCCCTTCTCAAATCTTCCTACAAATTATCATTTTTGTTTATGTTATCATAAAATTTTGCATTTCAACTGTTAGGTCATATAATTCAATTAGTTAATGCACTTTAAATAGTTCCAAAACATTGTAAATCAGTGATTTATGTCATAAGAAAGCAGAGATCCATGGTCCAAAATAGGGTTGACTCACCTCAAGGTTGAAAGTCAATCTTATCCCTTTGTGATCTTCTCTCTTTCTAATGAAATTGGGGAAAGGTGTGTCTGAATCCTAGGCCATTTCATTATTCCACGTTGATTGAATTAATTCCCCCTTTTCCCCACATTTCAATAATCTCAAAGACTTTTGTCATAAATTTAAAAATCTAATAAAAAATCACACTTCACTGCCATACTCAAATTTAGAAGATCGTCATAGCCTTCTCAACCAAGTTAAAAATGCATCATTATTATTAATATAACCACCAATCTCGACCCCTTATAAGTTGATATTTCTATCTATGAGATTTGGAACTATTCAAAACTTAGCATTAGATTTACAACCTATTATATCATGGATTGAAGGGTTTAATCCCTATTCTTTTCATAAGGATAGGTATAAATATTAGATCAAAAAATTTTACATCCTGGCCTCTTATTTATACCTAGATTCACTAATAATAACACCTTGTTTACAAGAGGGAAAGTGTAACAATGATTTCAATATCTTCACAAGATCGAAGAGGCCAATACCTACAAAACTTATGTTGTAAAGGAGATTGTCGTTGCAACAAAAGATCGACCTGTTAATGCCCGATACAATCGCTAGATTTATACAAGATCCAAGATCCACAAGAGGTGGTTAAACCGTGTCATGAAGCCTAAGCACCATGCTAGCCCACACCGAGGAGACCAAGGGCAACACCTTGCAACAATCCCCCCAGCGCAAGCAAGGGGTTCGAACCTGTGACCTCGGCTCTGATACCAATTGTTGTAAAGGCAGTTGTCCTTGCACCAAAATATCAACTTGTCAATGCCTGATATAACCGTTGGATTTATACAAGATCCATAGGAGATGGTTAAACCATATCATGAAGCCCAAGCGCCACGCTAGCCCATGTCAAGGAGACCAAGGGCGACACCTTGCAACACTATACCATTGTTTGAACTAGAAAATTAATTTCCTAACGTTGTCCATATAACATGTTTATCTTTTCCTCTATGCACAATCCAAGAGATTTTATGCTTTGATATCTTTGTTTGGTCAAGTTTTTAGGGACAGTTTCTTATATAATGAAATCTTTGTTTCTATAGGATTAAAGAGATAAAAATTATCATGATATCTTTAATTCTACAACAATAAAAATGTCAAAAATATTGCATTTCTTACCTTTGTTTACATAAAGATGAAAGGCTAGAAAGATTACATTCAATACCTCTATTTACACTGAGATAAAAGGTCGATAATATTACATTTAATACCTGTGTTTACATAGAGATAAAAGGCTGACAATATTACATTCAATACCTTTGTTTACACAAAGATGAAAGGTTGACAATATTACATTGAATTCCTATGTTTACACAAAGATGAAAGGCCAACAATATTACATTTAATACCTTTGTTTACATAGAGATGAAATGTCGACAATATTGCATCCAATACATTTATTTACACATAGATAAAAGGCCAAAAATATAAATCCAATCCCTTTGTTTACACAGAGATGAAAAGCCAACAATATTAAATTCAATACCTTTATTTGCATAGAAATGAAAGGCCAACAATATTAAATTCAATGCCTCTATTCAAACAAAAATAAAAGGCCAGCAATATTACTCAATAGCTTTGTTTACACAAAAATGAAAAGCCAACAATATTAAATTTAGTACCTTTGTTTAGACATAAATTGTTATGCATTAGCTTATAATTAATTAATCTTTAATTGATTATTAGTCTAATTTATTCTCATGCACTTAAGCTAAACTTAGGATTTCTTTATTAATTTATCTAAGTGATTTTCTATGTTAACTGAAGTGAGATATTATTAGATCATTTTGTCTCATCACATGTGATATTGACACTTGTCCTTATCTAATCCCTTTCTCATTTAGGGTTGCTCCTATATTATCACTTTGGAGATTTTAACTCTTTTGTTCTCTCGAAGTCTTAACCTTTGAGGACTCAAAAAATATTTCTCAACACCATTTTTTAATTTTCGACGACTACAATTCTTTTTCGACCCTATGATTTTTTCAGCAAATAGGCTATATTTTCGGTGAATTAGGAGAAGAATATTCCAACGTTTTTCTTTCTAGGGACCAAATTTTTTTCGAGCACAAGGAATATTCTTTGGAATATTTTCTAATGTCAGTATGACATCATCTGTACGGATGATTTGCATGGTCCCCTTTGACCCCTCTTTGGTCCTAAAGGAGCTCTTTTTTCTTTTGGCCATAACTTGGGCATCCAA
>CM021107.1:121134833-121483454 GCA_007115665.2 Sequoiadendron giganteum | reverse complement strand
CCTTCATTTTCCTTTCTCTCTTTTGGAGAGGAGTTTTCTCCCATTGTGGTTTTCTCCTTTTCTTCAGTTGTGAGAGATATTTTTTGTACATGGGTACCTCACTAGGCCTTGTTTGTCAGGACCCATCATGCATTCTTTCTTTTTAGGGTGTTTAGCTACTCCCACTTCATCTTAAGGGGGGTGATAGAGTAATCATGCATTAGTTAATGATTAATCAATCTTCAATTGATTTTAGTCTAATTTATTCTCATACACTTAAGCTAAACTTAGGATTTCTTTATTAAGTTAACTAAGTTCTTTTCTATGTTAATTGAAGTGAGCTATTATTAGATCATTATGTCTCACCACATGTGATGTCGACACTTGTCCTGATCTAATCCCTTTCTCATTTAGAGTTTCTCCTATATATCACTCAAACTTCATTGTATTATTAACTCTTATGTTCTCCCAAACTCTCAACCTTTGAGGACTCTAGTTTTCCTTGAAGATTCTTGAGGTTTATTCTATAAATTTTTCTTGTTGATAAATATTGCACATATTGTTTGCAGATCTCTTGTGTGGAAGGTGTCTTTGTTCGTTGTTTGATCCTTTGACTCATGTTTTTCACAATTCTAACATAAATTAAAGGCCAACAATATTAAATTCAATACCTTTGTTTACACAAATATGAAAGGCTGACAATATTACATTTAATACCTCTATTTACACAAAGATGAAAGGCCAATAATATTAAATTCAATATCTTTGTTTACTCAGAGATGAAAGACTGAAAATATTATACTTTGCATGTAAATATTTTAGAGATTGAAAACATTAAAGATTTTAACCGACTCTAATATAAACACATGGCCAAATGACTAAGAGAGAGGTAATGGTGTTAACTACGAACTTATAGGCCATCGTTGTAAAACCCCAAAATCATTTGATACCCATAAGAATTCAATAATCATATGCAAGAACTACAGAGAGAAAACCAAGTTTGCCTTTTCTTTTTATTTCAAGAAAAATGTGCTCTACAAAATTCTTGTAAGGAAGTATTGTATAATGCATGTGTTTTTTTCCCAAAACAAAATACTACTCTTTACTCCATAGTCAAGATCTCCTCTCTTATGTTATTTCCTCTTTCTCTTTTCTTCTATATTTCCCTTTTCTTTCCTACATTGCTTCCCCATTTTTCTACATGATCTCCAAATTTCTTCTATCTACCACTCTTCTCTCTTCATGTTCTATGTTTCATTACTTTCCCACTCCATGAGAAGTCTCCCATCCTCTCCACTTTAATTTCCACATTAATTCCATTGCAGTTCCCATATTACTCCTTGGTATTGGCTATTAATTGTCACCAACTTAGTTTTCACTCGAACTTCAAGTATGAGTTTAATTCAAATTTGATCCTATGAAAAGATTAATACATTTATATATATATATATATATATATATATATATATATATATATATAAATGCACATATACGAATTAAGAAACATACATATATATATTTATGTATGTATTCGTACACCAATATGATTTTATATTATTGCACTCATATTTTTAAAGTCATTTAAATACTCGTTCATTCATCAATAGTGTTTTGATTGAAAAATATTAATTTAGAATCTTAAAATTTATTTAAGGAAGACATAACAAAAGTGGAAAAATGTCATTTAAAGATAACTGGTGCAAATACACATCAATCACATCGATCAAGAATGTTGATTCATGTTGCTAACAATAGCTAAATTCACTGTGGTTATAACATGAAAATAATATTGCAATTAGATAAAAATTTATTAGTGCAAAGTGTGTGTGCAATCTTGGCTTCCTAAGAACCATGGCTTTTCCCTTGGATCTACCACCCTCTCTCCCCACATGATACTCTCCCTCTCATCCTTGGAGGAGAAAACTTTTTTTCCTACTTCCACCTCATTAACCCAAAAAAGGTAGTTAGTCGAATATCACAATAAGTGTAACATGAAGGGTGGATCTACTTTGGTTCGGCTACTACTGTGCTTGGGCTGGTGCATTTTGAAGATCGTTTCTTTGTTTCTATGGGTGATTCTTACCCCTCTTTTGGTGGGAATCTGGTAGGCTCAATTTTGAGCAGTGGTTATGCTACAGTCCAACTGTTGCAGGTGGTTTTTGGCTTGGTTGTTTACTGGAAAGACCTCAGGGCTAGTTGTGTTGTGGGTTGCTTAGGACTATTGCTTGCCCTAAGTTTCAGTTGCTCCTGGTTTAGGTTCCAGGTTTTATTTGTTTGTCTTCCTTTATCTTGGGACTACCATTGGTTATGAGTGTCCTTCCTCGCCTGGATATCTGGTGACCAGGTGTTGTTGGTGTTTCTACTGTGTGTTGTGGTCTATCTGTTGGTGTTGGTTTTTTGTTGTGTTGATGATGTCTGATACCTTATTGTTTGTAGTATCCCTCTCTTAGCTTCGTAAAAGGCTCTTGGTCCTTTCAAAACTATGCTTGTCCCTTTTGGCCCCTGTGGCTCGTTGTGTAAAGGGTACGTCACCCTATAATTTTTGCTTATCTTATCAAAAACATAATTTCATTTTGAAACATAAAACATGAAATCATATTTTTATTTTCACATTATGGACTTAAAACATATTTGCATTATTTCATAGAACAAATCTTTCTGATATTAAAGATAACCAGTTATAGTTGATTTGATCATTATTCAAGCTTTTAAGATCACAATCAAAAAGCATATAAAAATAACATAGTCTAAAGGGAAGTGTAAAATGGGATGTAACACAAGATTGGTAGTGTATTTGAACCTTTTTTTTTTGCATGCTAATAAATATAGGCTACACCTCACCTAGATTTATGTTATTTACATTAAATTTCACCCCTATTAACCATCAAGGTCCATAAACATTGAGTGACCAACTCACAAGAAAAAAAAAATTCATTAATATGTGTGTGTGTGTGTGTTATATGGGCTATTGTTCACCAAGTGCGCATATACCATTGGAAATGGATGAACTCTCCTTTCATGTATTGAAAAACTCCTATAATCCTTTTTGAGTATAATGCACCTACTTATAATGGGTTTTTATCGCCCTAATAAACTATTTGAGGAGAAAACCTGAAAAGGATAGCTCATCCATTGCTTAATTTTTTTATGGGCCATTACTAAATGTTTAGTAGCATGAATATATTTTTCCTTGAAAAAAATATTACAAATTATTTTTACTTATGGGTAAAAGCACAAACCTATGTCACACTTTATAAAGGAATTGGCCAACAGCGAAAAAAATTATGAACTTCGACCACATAAAAGTGGTCTATATGTTTTGAATTTCAAAATGGTGTAAACTAATGAAATGTAGAACTTTTGATGAAGTTTATTCCTGTAATTTTTTATTAAAAAAAAAATTGTTTTCATTATGTTTTTTTCAATTTAAGGACAAGTTTTGGAATGCTGAAAATTTTATAAAAGAGTGACTTCACGGGCCATCAAGAAACAAATTGAAAAAAACTTCATTTCTCCCTAATTTTTTTTCCTCCAAATAGCTAACTTCAATATCTACTGCATGAAAAAAAATATCAAATTTTGATGTATATTTTTTTCCTAATAACGTTTTAAAGTCAAACATGTCAGAATTTGACAGTTTTCATGGGCTGTCAACTATTCTCAATTTTTTTAATCATTTTCAAAAAACAAATTATATCCTTTTGAAGAAGACTCTCTCTTCTACTGGCCCATATAAGTTTTAAAATAAATTAATATGTTTTACTATTTTTTTAAATTTCTAATCAACCTCTTTTTTTAATTTTAACAACCTACTTGCATTATTTTTAAAAAAAAACATATATTAAAACTAATCAAAATATTAAAAAAATTATATATTTGGATTCCCCACTCTGAACTCTACAAAAGGGTTTTGTTTTTGCAGAAAAATCATTCTAACTAGAGAAATACTTAGTTAAAGTTGAAAGTTTCAGAAAATTCTAAAAAATGTTGAGTTGGCTGCCAACTAGACATTTTCGGCCAAAAGGGTTTCCATCGGAAGGGTTTCGACCGAAACACTTCCAATAGAAACCCCACACATATAATAAGCCAAATTGAAAGCCGATTTGAAAGTTGAAAGGGAAGAATTTAATTTTTTTGGTTTCAGCTGAAACCATGTGTGCCATGTATACACCACATGGTTTTAGTTGAAACCATGTATGTCACGTATACACCACATGGTTTTGACCAAAACATTTCCAGTCAAAATTAGTTCACTCGAAACTATTTATTTGGCCAAAAGTGTGACACAGATTTGTGTTTTTACCCTTATGTTCATGAAATCTCATATGATCTCCTTGTTAATGATCAAAAAATTATCTATAATCAAATTGACTATATTCTACATTTTATGGAATACTATATGTTCATTGACAAATGACAAATGCCTATTAAATGATAACTAATCATGGTATTTATTATTCCTACACCAAAAATCAACTTTATTTGATTATTATGTTATTGAATATTCTAGTGGTCCTATTAATAGAAAAATCTACATAATATGTCTTCAAAAATATAATGTAAGTGTTATCACATGTATGGAATGATAATCTACACAAGCTACCTTCTATAGCTCTTTAATCAAAATATTGAATACAAAAGTAACTCCAGAAGAATCGGTATCAATTAGAAAATTAATGGAAGAGTGTTATCTGCATACTAGTAAAACTACCACTTTATTATATGGTGAACCAAAGCACATTAAAGATCATGGACACTTCACTCAAGGAAAAATATTATGTCAAAATTTCTCTACAATTTTGCTCATTTGATTAGTAAATGTATGCAATGATCAAGAATAAATAAATTAACATTTCCACCATCACATATCAAATCTATGTGCAGTGCTCAGCGTTAGGTAATTTCATTGAGGGAGAGTGTGTATGTCAATGACACCTAGTGGCTAAATCATGGATGTAAGTCCTAACAGGCATAACATAAGACCATTAGGCATATATGCTCCAAATTCATTAATGTGTGGCCTTGGGTGATAGTATCAAGGGGGAGCGTGCAAGCCAATGACACTACCCTGTGGCTAAATGCTATATGTGAGACCTAACATGCATGATATAAGACCTCTAGTCATTACATGTATAAGTACTTTGGGCATATTGTAGATTATTCTCTTTGTAAAACTTCCACTTGTAAAAACATTCTATTGTACAAGACCTACGAGCACTATGTAATGAACTTAGGGGAGGCTAGTTTGAGGGTCCCAAGCTCCAATAAAATCTTTATAAGATTTTGTATAAAGCATCATTGTTAAAACATTGGGATTATAAATTATGACAAGATGACCTTCATGTAGTCTAAAATTCATGTTCTTTATTTTGGCATATATTTGTGTCTTGTTTATTGTTGTCAAGGAAGACTTACATTACTAGATTACTTCATGTTTTCTTTAATAGAAATTGGTAGGTGATGCCCCCTATTAACACTAAGGTGGAGTCTTAGAACATAATCTTATTAGGGGTCATTACCTTTATAATATTTATAGATTGTTCTAATATAAGGTTATAAAACCTTATATATTATATTTTATTTGGCATATCTCATTTAAAATTATTATAGTCTAATAACTATTAGATTATTGATTATTTGAAAATGGTGGTTTTGAATAGTTGTGACTAATACACTTTAAGATATTTTTCCACCCCTTATCCTATATTTAAAGAGGTTCCCTCTCACTGAGAGGATATTGAAATTTGGAGATGAATAGTAAATTTTATCACTATGCACAAGAGGTATTATTGACCATGAGGAAGTAAGGAGAAGTGGTTCCCAAAGTTTGGTATATATTTGAATAGACCATTTTGTAAGTGTTTTATAATGAAATGATGATTTATAGGGTTTTCTTATCCAAAAGGGTTTTACCATGTATATGTTATGTAATGTGTTAAATCTATGCTTGTATAATTCTCATTTTATTTATTTTTTATTTTATTTATAATGATTAATATCGTAAGATCCTAATCACTAACACTAGCATAAAAGAATGTCAATTTTATTACTTCTATTAATATTGCACCAATGAAATCTTCACCTTGGACTTTGAATGTGTATGTTGGGAAAGCACCACAACCAAACATGGAATTTGATCGGTTGTAACAATGCCTTCAACAAAAATTTACTATGTTGTGGATTATAAGGTGGAGATCGTTGAGCCATACACCAATAATATTTTTTTATTTATCGACAATCAAACTTCCATGTTAATGATCGCTCTTGGAGTAAGGGCAATAGGCTATGGCCTTGGAAAGGATTCCATATATGGACTTGGAACCACAGGAAGGTAAGTTAGGACTAGTGCATATGTTTTCCCATATGCATGGTAAACTCTCTGTACTCCTAGTGCCTTAATTGATGGCTTTGCTCTAGATCTTAGATATTGGATTAGAAAGGCATCCTCTTTTGATTTAAGCATTACTTTGTTATAAGACATTTGGCATCTAACTCCCAAACTCAAAGGTCTCACATTCCTCCTCCTAGTGGAAGAAATCTTTACATGAACACCTATGTTACCTAAATCCCACCCTTCCTTCTATGGGTGGTGTTGGCATGCCCCCTCCAACTTGTGCGATAGATTCTCAACAATCGACTTCCTTGGCTAGGCTTCTCATTGTCGATGATGTTTCTTAGACCATTGTCCATAAAAGGAAGAAAGGTCTTCCAAAACATGTTTCTCAGTCTCATGCACGAGCTTGTGGCGTGAGAGTTGCAAGGCTTGGTTATGATATTGTGTATACTTTATATCACTATATATCTTAACAGCTTTACCGTAGTTGTGCTTTTGAACAAACATATAGTGTTCTTTGTCCCTTCTTTTTGTTGCTTTGTACAAAGACTGGAGCCCTTTCAAAAACTCCTTTTATCTAACCAAAAACAATCAAACCACTAGAGCAAGAAGTGGCATCAAGTAATGTCTTCTATTATACAAATACCCACTTTGATATTATAGGAACCAAGATTAAATCTATATAAAATAATCATAGAAATTAAATTTGCAAGTGACACAAATAAATACATGAAAATATGTTATATTCAAGTTAATGTTACAATGCCAAATATGATCATATAAAGTCATTCTTTTCAACCACTATCAAATGTTTGTCAATAACCGAAAACTAACTAAACTACAAACTATTAAACTAACGAACATTAATATGTAACTAAAAACTATTTATATCATACAGTATTCCTAACAATACAAACATATAGAGCAATATTTCTTATACAAAGACATTATAATTGTAACTTAGAAAACTTTATATGAAATATTGATTGTTTAATTCAAAACCATTAAACTAGTAACAACATCTAAAGATATAATCAAATGGATGATAATTATGGATATTTGTATTTAATGTGTCAAATATTGTATAAAATGATTTAAAATATATATAAATGAATAATGCATGATCAACAAGATATAATATGTCTATTAACCTTTTCATAACACCTTTACATATTGTTAATAATTATGTAAGCCTAGTACTAATGATATGATAATAATGGATAACTAATATGATAATAATGGATGGGAGACAATGTCTTTTACTTGGTGCAAACCGCAAAGGAAGGATTTTATCACAATTTGTGAGGTTGGATAAAGTGAGCTCAGAAGTACAGAAAAAAAATTGCAATCCCATGGCAGGGGGAGGAGATATTATTTTACATACTGATAAAAAATTGTAATTTTCGAAACTGGTTTTGATATATAGTTGGATTGCAAATAGAAGATGGGGAGGGGAGAAGTCTGCCATTATTCTTGTTTCTAAGAAATAAATGAGCTTATATTATAAGAATTGCATTAAACACATGATGGATACAGCATTGTAGAGATCCTAGCCAAGAAAATGACTGCATCAAATTCTCAAGGATATGATACCACAGATTGACATCAAAATTCTGGATAGGGCAACCCAGGTAAGTGACTGGGGTATGTTGAGGATGTATGTAAGTGGCAAAATTACATGAAACAGAATGAGTTGCCTTTTCAGGAAGAGCAAGGGAAATCTGCTTTCCTCAAATTCAACCTCATCAAACTGAGCAAGAGATTGGCAAAGTGACTAAGTTTCCATAAGATCATGTGAACCATTTGAAATCCTTGAGCCATTTACTCCTGCAGATTATCAGTTAGCTTTGCCTCTGGATCTTACTAGAATGCATAATACAAAGCAACATTAAGGCTGAAAGTAAGAATACCACAAAGCATCCCTCATTTTAATTCTTAAAACAGAACCCAGCAAATACCCTGCATCTTTCCAAGCAAGTTCTAATAAATAAATAGGTATATAACAATAGAAAGAATGCCTACATTTTACATTTTGGACATCACTCGTCTCATACAGCATAGCAGGATATTAGTCCTATCCTTCTGCCACCATCAACTGAAGTTACCCTTCTCAATAACAATGTTATAAATTGGTCCATCTGGTATGACACAGTGGTAAAAGACAGAGCATTACCACAATGATGACCCTGGTTAAAATTTATCCAGATCTAAATCTTGCCCTGAATCTCTGGGCTAGCTCCCCACTTCAAGATTCAAATCTACCCAGCTTTAAATCTCACAAGGGGAACTGCAGAGATTTTGTACCCATGTCTGGTAGTTGTTTTAATGTGGGGCAAAATAATGAAGATTCTCAACCCAACCGAGTTGTCATTTATTGATCTGGATATCTGTCTGAAAAAATCTGCCTAAGGGCAATATATTAATCTATCCTATCCTAATCCGGTATCACCAAGAGAACTTAGAAACGTGACAATTACAATTCCTAAATCTGAAATATAAGCATATACAATCCAAAAACTAGAGTAATGATGAAAGCAAGAGAATCTGCAGGGTGCATCAAGGTAGCACTGGCACCAGAAGTAGCACTGGCAGCTGGTATGCTCGCAATAGCAGTATCTGGACTAAACCCCAGGTCCCCATTGACTGAGGGCGATGGAAGAGGAGGCAGAACCCCATTAGCATCCGCTACAGCAACTGCAAGTTTCTGGGACTTTGCACAGTTCCCCGGCTTCCCACTGGTGAAATAGAAGTAGCCAGAATAATTGAAGCTGAAGTAAGAGTTGCCATCATTGAACTTTGCAATGGGACTTGATATATCACACTTGCCATATGCTTCCTCTTTCACTTGAACCACCAGATCCTCACTCGGAGGGTACAGAAAATCTGCCAGAACAGCAAAGACAACTCAAAGATCAAAGGCTTGGCGAGGATATAGATAAACTGCATTGTCTATAGGCTCTGGTAGATCATACAGACCAATTTAGAATATAGTATATCAATACATATCATTATCATCATCATCAGATCTACACCCAATAAAAGGGATCCAAGTACAGAATGACCCAATATGCAAACGGATAGACCAATCTAGTCTATAATATATCAATAATAGACATTATCAGCATCATCAGATCTAACCCAATAAAAAGGACCCACTTATAGATTGACCCAATATGCAAACGGATACACAAATCCAACATTGCCATTCCTTACAATAAATTTGTTGCAGAAATGAAGGGAAATGCAGAAGAGAAGTACTTACAAAGCGCATCCCCAACTTTGAATTTGATATCGGCAACCCAATTTTTGTAAAGGTTCGGTCTTCCGCCGGTGGGTACAGCCCATGCATCTAACCCTCCCACTCTGTACATCTTATTTCCGTCCCCTTCCACCTGCATAATCACCATCATCATCATTCCAAAACACAGCATTCCCAATCTCCCCATCTGATCTGCTCGGCTCTGCCCTCCACTCCCCCACTCAATAAGAAGTGCAGTACTACATGATTTGCTTTCGTCTTTATTGGAATGCTCATGTGAGCATGATTGGTGCCAGGGTGTTCATTACTGTTGACTGTGCAATTAATGATATTTAGTTATTTTATAGGTGTTACAGCCCAATGTTAAAATGGTTAGCTTATTCTCGAAGCAAATTACTTCCATCCATGTACTCCAACAGTAGGGAAGCCCGTTGACTGATCAACTTGTATGTTTTCTAGTTAATTTATTGTAGTATTCTGTCTGAGTTGCAACTCTCCTAGCTGGCATTACCCGCCTCTTACAACATTACAAAGCTTTTATATTTAGGTAACATGCATTTCAAATCGTTTTTAAGGAACAATATTTAAAAGTATACATTGTGGAAGTATCAAATTCATCAAAAGAATTGAATTGAAGTAAAGGATTCTCTTAGCATTTAAGAATCCCAACAATTATAAAATCTTATTAATAATTCTATTAAATTACAAAATGATTCAATAATTCATTTCAATTATAATGAAATTTAGGTTAGATTTAGTTTTTTATCTTAAGATAAAAGTTTGAGTTCATATAATTGAATTTTTGAGTTCTTTTTCAATTTTTTTAAAATTACTTAAAGTGATGGAAGATTCTTGGAGATCTAGAAAGATGTCTCGTGCTTTTAGTTCTACTTTCATTTTTCTTATTTTTAAAATGGACAATTTCAATATGTTTGATGCATTTCATCTTATCTCTCTTTGTAATTATATTTGCAAGATTGTTGTTAAAATTATTGCTATTAGAGTGAAGGAGTTTTGTTTGGCATCATTTCTAATTAACGGTTTGGTTTTTTACATGGAAGACAAATCCATGATGCCATATGGATGCCTCAAGAGGGTATACATACTATCAAAACCAGGAATTTATCAGCTATAGTTATGAAACTTGATTTGCCCAAGGCTTATGAGAGCAAATTAGCTATATCTTTGGCTACTACTAATTCATTTGGGTTTTTGCATTTAGATGGTGAATTGGATAATGGATAGTGTGACTCTTGTCTCTCATGCCATTTTAATTAACGGATCTACTTTAGATTGTTTAGACCTTTTAGATGTTTAAGATAGGGTTTTCCATTATCCCTGCTCTATTCTTATTGATTGTTGAAGGTTTTAGTCAAAATTTATTGGAGGCTAAGTGAATTGGTGTGATTATAGGTATTCGGACTAGCAAAAATCATTTATATTACCCACTTACTATTTGTGGATGGTGTTTTCTTATGCAATGATAATTCTAGGAGAGATATTACAAAGTTAAAAGAGATTATGACTCATTCAATGTTGTTATGGGAATGGTGATCACTATTCAAAAGTCTTCTATTTCATTTAATATGCTAGAGGTGGATTTTACAATACTTTCCTTATCAGCATTATGATTTAAATATGGATTTTGAATATTTAAGATTTTATTCGAAACCAAATGGCCATGACAAATGTGATTAGTATTGGTTGTGGAAAAGATGAGAATTAATTAGTGGTGTAATAGATGATTTTTATTGGTTGTAGATTAACTTTGGTAAAATCTATATTGGAAGTTACCCTCGTCTATTGGTTATCCATGGCTCATATCCCTAAGGGAGTTCTAGAGAAGATCGAAAAGAATTTTTCAATTTACTATGGATGGGGAGAAGGATAAACTTGGAATCCCTCTTGTTAACTAAATTTCATTAGCTTAGCCCAAGGATGACGAGGGTTGGGGTTTTAAAAATATTCATCTTTTTGGGAAGGCACTAGCTACTGAGAGTGTTTGGAGGCTAATTTTTAAGTCAAGATCTATGGAATCAAATCCTTTAGCAAAATTAAATTTCTCCCCTAACTATTGAACATTGTAATTGACATCCAATCAAAACCAATGATTGTATTGTGTGGAAGGCTATTGTTTAGTCTTTTCTTATTATTGGCAATCAATTGATCTAGAAGGTGGGAAAAGGTGATAAGGTTAGGGTTAGTATTGAGACATATAGTGTATGTGGTGGTGCTCACTTTCTCTCTATGAAATTGATTAATATTTTGAAGGGGAGGGGTATATTTACCCTAGCTCAGGTGTTGGAATTTGTTTCTACTAACTTATGGTGTTGTGGGTGGAAATTTATTGAGTGGATTAGTTTGGTTAGTGTGGATAGGGACCATTGAGTGGCCTATGTGTATAGGTTTAAATGGAATTATTGGAACTCAAACTTGTATTCCTACATTTGAATTCTCAAGATTAATGCCAAAAACTAAAGATAGGGATAATATCAATAAAGGTAATGGGAAAGATGTATGATCAATTAGTGGTATGAATGGGATAATTATTGTGAGTGGGTAAACTCACCTTCATCTTTGGGATCTATGAGGTCAAGGGGGGGTTTCTTGAGGTCTCTACAGTAGGAAAATAAAAGAGAAATAAACCTTGAAATTCAATTACCTTAAGTGGCTATAGCACCAGGACCTCCAATGGAGAAAATAATAAAATTTCTCTAGATTACCACATACTAGAAAACTAATAGTAGTGGCATATCCCTCAAAGTGAATCCACTTGATATTGTATACACATGGAAGAAAAGAAGCACACTAACATGATCCTCTAACTATTTTCCAATTTGAATTTGCTTTATATGAAACATAAGTTACAATATTAAATCATGTAAGCATGGTAAAACTTAACAATTACTCATAATCTACTAAGGAAAAATGATTAATTTGAAATATGTTTAGCCCTTAACCAAACAAATAAATGTCTAATTCATTGGGAAATATAATCATAGTCTACAAGGAGGATAAAGATATGCCTACACATCAATAATAAAACAAAGTTTACATATACACACAAGCTCGAAGAATAAAAAAATACAAGTGAATATTCTTAGTTATCCATCTCAAATCAATAACACCCCACATGTAATAATAAAATTCCATCACAAAATATTTTTTGATGCATCAAAATTATTGTGACATTGATCTTATATGGCTACAATCATGCCAACAAATGTGGAAATAGAGAAACAACAACTAAGTTGAAATCCTCTCCTAAGATACCACAACCTAACATGGAGACATTCAATTACAAGAAAAACCCTACCAAATTATGTGTTCCTTGTATTTACAAATGTGCCTCATCAATTATAGAGCTCCACATGCACAACACTTGATACCCTAGAATAGCTTGAGACACAATGCAACTAGGAAATTGTCTTAGTTACCAACCCCCATTACATCTTTCAAACATGCATATATAGCATTAAAATTTTCATTACGAAAGTGAGGTGAGAAAGATAGAGTGTTCAATGAAATTATAAGTTTTCCATGTATACTTGCACCATATTCATATGGACATGTGGAGGAAAACATGCCTCTACATTGATAATCATCTCCATCTGTACTAACATTATGTCCTTGAGGGGACCACACATGTTGATAATCTTTGTAGAACCATATCTTATCTTATTGAATTCATTCTAACCATTAATGGATTCTTGGGTCATGAAAGGTGATAGGTATGGTCTCCAGGTGATCGTCCACTTTCTATAGCAACTTGAAAACTGGTAGCTCTAGATTAATTAACAAGTTAGCATTTGTTTTGTACACCAACTCAAGAGGAATCTTACTATAGACTTATTATAATTCACCTTATCTACCCAAACAACAAATTTAAGCTTTTCATCCCACCTATTTTTGTTCAATTTAATAATAGTCCTCTTAAGGTTCTTATTGTTGGAATTAACTAGTTCATTCCTTTGTAGATGGTAGGAGAAGAATAAGTTATGTTGATGTCATATCTAGTGCATTAATTAGTAAATTTTTAAGCTCCAAAACACATTGCATTATCAGCCACAATCATTTTGGGCAACCTAAACCTAGTAATAACATGATATAACAAGAAATAAATAACTACCCTTAAGGTGGTAGCCTTGGTAGGAATTGTCTCAAATCCACTTAGTGAAGTGAATTCTAGTAACAAGAATTTATTTATAATCATTAATCAACCTCTCAACAATTTCCCCCACAAAGTAAATACCCTACTATTGAAAAGGAGCTTCAAATAAGACAATGGTAAGAGGTAAGACACTTGCAAACTTCATCCTTCTTGAGAATCTCTAACATTCACCCTATCCTTAAATAATGTGGGTCACCAATAACCCACACTTTTTTGTGAATTGTGGTCTTGTTGGTTAACAAATTTGCCACTATTAAATGTATTTTAAATGACTATGAAGTGCCCAAATTACAGTGGCAAACAAACCAATAGATGAATAATTTGTTATCTTCTTTAAAACAACTTTCCTCTAAATTTTAAAGGTACAAATCCTTCTTATGATAAAGTTTTAAATTTAAAATATTTATTTTAACCAAAAAGAAAAAAAGAAAAGGCTTCATTACAAATGAAAGTAAACAAGTATTTCTAAAATAAACTACAACTTACAATTTTTCATGCAAAGAGGAACAAACTCAAAGACTTTTTATTTCTCAACCACAAAGTATAACATGCAACCAAGAATAAATTTTTTAGATGATATTAGGCGCATTGACCAATAAAGATCATCTTCCAACTAAACCTAGATTACATAAGATTCAAGAATAAAATAGGATAAAAATTATTACAAAAAATTGAACACTTAAAATAGTTATGACACCAACATCAAAAGAAACAATAACATCAAAAATCTATTGCCAACATATAGACTTTCAAATTTTGTACTAAAAATATATATCTAATATTTAACCACCTTTCACTAAAATTGAACCAAGATATAAAAAAGGATCCTCTTAATTACAATTGATTGCATATATATATATATATATATATATATATCCTTTTAGTTGTAATAGATTATTTTAATCAACAGCTAAATAAAAGGTGAAAATTTCCTTTTAATATTTTGAAAACTTAAACACTTTATAAACTTTTAAATGTTCATTGAAATAAAATTCTATAAAAATAAATCAAGTGTTAGGCTCTAGGGGCACAATGTCCCTTTTTATATCTTCTTTGTCCTTGGTCAAATATAAACATGGAGTTGGAGATTGTTGTCCCTAAGAAAATATTTTGGCCTTATAGATACGAAATGCTTTGATAACTAGAGAAATGTTGTTGTGCCTTGGAATGATCACATTAAGCCTCCATATTGTCTTATTACCTCAAATGATAACATGCAACCAAGAATAAATTTTCAAATGATATTAGGATCATAGACCAATAAAGGTCATCCTCCAACTAACCCTAGATTACATAAGATTCAAGAATAAAATAGGATAAAAATTATTACAAAAAATTGAACACATAAAATAGTTATGACACCAAAATCAAAAGAAATAATAACATCAAAAATTTATTGCCAACACATAGACTTTCAAATTTTGTACTACAAAATATATATCTAATTGTAGAGGAGGAAATATGCCACTCTCGAGTCTCTAAGACAAAGAAGAGTCTACATGGAGCAAATAGTCCTCAACTACGTCAAGGAACAAAGCTTAGGTGACATAATATAATGGTGAGAGTTCCAAAAATAGAAAGAGTAAGTCACAAAGGTTTTCTAGAAAAGTTGACAAGTTCTCGATCAAGGATAGCAGCACGACTCAAGGATGATAGCACGACACACTGGAATCTCAATGGCGTGCGGGCATCTTGTATGGACTGAAACTCGAGACTATCACAAAAAACAACAAAATGACTACTATTATTCTGACTTACTAGGAACTCTTGAAATATGGGAAAATAATAGAACTAAAGTAACAAAACTAAAATAATGTAAAGTAAACTAAGTAAAATGTAGATTGAATGGAATGTAAATGATAAAATGAAGGAAGAGAAATAAAGCACTCACAACCAACCAAGAAATGAAGCCTCCAACAAATAAATGTCTTCAATACCTGCACACATAAGACCAAGAGAAAATGTCGGGGCTACTTAGGGGCTTGCCTTAGTCAAACCCCTATTTTGGTGTTTCCACCTCCACGAACAACTAGATAGACAGATAGATAGAAAGAGAAATAGACAAAATAGTAAAATGAATAGATAAGGGGTGTGATAAATCCCAAGATTCTCAAAGAGATAAGACAAATAGATACTGCCAGTAAAGCTTGAGAAAGACAAAGACAGACAGAGAGAGAGAGAGAGAAAGAGATAGTTGTGAGAACCAGGAGAGCTATAGAGAGTGTTGTGAGAGCTTAAGACTATTGTAGCAAGCTTTAGAGAGCTATGCAAGCAAGATAACAAGAGAGAAATGGAGAAAAGAGAGAATGACCAAGAGAGATCTAGAGAGAAAATAAAATCAAAAGATGGATTTTAAAGATAGAATAAGAGAGAAAAGAAGGTTCTCGAGCCATTACAAGGCATCTCGAGTCATTTCCACCAAAAAAAGGTAGGTGACAAGTGGAAACACACTCAAAAATGACCATTTGAACATTAAAATATCATGGGACCCTAGTGCAGTGTGCGAACATCCACGCAACGCGCTAGTGTCCATACAAATCACGCTAAAAATGATGGGAATGAGAAAAACACAAGGTTTGATGTAAAGCTAACATAAGAAGGTAGTTACTGCAAAAGGGGTCATGAGCATCCTGAGAGGGAAAAGGTTGATGCAAGGGCTAAAATGATCCTACACAAATACTAAGGGAGTGGAAACTAAAGTGGATGCAAAAGTGTAGGTGAAATTACCATAGGGTGCAATTTTATGACACTGCATTTTTCCCCCACTTTAGCGGGCATATGAATTTACATGAATATGCACACTAAAGGAAATATACTAAACATAAATAGCATCATGATACCAAAGGGATACTGTAGAGGAAGCAAATAACTCTTCGAACCAAGGAAGCATGCCCCTAGGGCAAAGACCTACAAAATAAACATATTAGACAAGAAAGATCTGCACAAGACAATAGGGTTAGAAAATAAAAATCCACCAAATCACGGGGTTAGAACATATACATATTTAGAAATAACATGGATAACACATACACAAAGGCACATAACAAACAAACTAACATTTTTGGGTCAATAAAGTGAAAGAGACCTCGATTCGAGAGGTTGTCTCAATACTATGCATTGTCCCCAAAATAACAAGAAATAACACATAGAAGAATTCTTAAACAAAGAGAAGAATGTAAGGATTGATTTTTTCAAGAGAAGAATGCATCCAAATGATAGGGAAGCAACCAATGTTGAAGAGAAAAAGAGAGAGAAAAATCATATACTCAAGATGAAGAAGATGCAAGCACTCGATCTGGTATATACAATTGTGAAGCTAATCCAAGACATAAAGAGGACACGAGTCTTCTAGCTTGCAGAGTTGATTGAAAATTCACCGCAAACATGTTCACTGCAGACAAACACATTGGGTGAAAAAGCAAAAAATATGAAAATTCATAGATATGTCATGACATAATCTAATAAGATAAAAAGATATCATTGATAAGTATGCCTAGCAAGGCTAGAGACCATATGATAAGTGGATAAAGATGACGCTGATAAGTATGGCTAGCAAGATAGGGACCGTATGACAAGTGCATAGGCCTATGGTTGTTGCAACTTGTGTTGCAAGACAATCATAGAAAAGAGAGGTCCAGTCAAGTTTCCCCCAAGCTAGATGACAAGATCATAAGACATCTAAATTTTTTAAGACATGTTTTTGAAAGACAAGAATAAGATGATATGATTTCCCCCCTTAGAATGGTGTGTGCTATGCAGAGCACATGTTGAATTCTAAGGAGAAGAAGAGGGAAAGAAAGACGAGAGAGGGGTCCTCAAGGAGGACACACACCTCCAAAAAAAGTTATCCCTACCCCTAGTGTATAGGGGAAGATAACCATGCTAGATACTATTGTGTCACTACCACAAAAAGAGTATGGTTGCACATAATAGTGTACCACTATGAATGACAATGATAAATCAGAGCTACGAATGCCACATAGCGAGCAAAAAAACAATAGAAGGGAGTTGTAAGAACTTCATGAGAAGATGCTTAGAATGGACAAGATAGATGTACTCCTCGATATCACTTATCATGTGAAGAAAATATAGGCGTATCAATAGATGGAAGAGTGATGGTACCAGAATCAAGAAGTCATTGCATCTAGGTGATTCTCATGATAGTGAATGGTCCACTTAACACTCATTACATCTAGGTGATTCTCACAGAGGTGAAGCATTGGGCCTTCCCTGGAGGTCACCCATCCTAGTACTACTCCTACTCAAGCGCGCTTAACCATGGAGTTTGCTCCAAGGTTAAACCAACTTAGCTTGCAACCCCATTTACAAAGCCTTCACCAAGTGTTGTGCCTTATGAACCATTCAATATATAGCCCCTTTATCTCATCAATTGATAATCATCTTATCAATTATAATTGGTGTTCATATTATCCTACAATATAGAAGAATAATAATCTTCGATAGCGGGTGTGAATGATATTTTCGGGATGTCTGAGTGGATTGGGTTGACTTTATATTCTCCAATGAAGGATGTTGTGAAGTCTAAGGAACCCCAATCATCATCGAGACATGTATTTTCTTGAGAAGAAGTAGAATTATCTTCTTCAAGGATATTTTTCTCAAGAGTATCCTTTGTAACAGGTACTACCAGAGTAGATGTCAATGCATTGGAAGATAATGAAGGGACAAGTTTTTTAAGAGTAGACGCAATTGAAGTTTGACTAGCAGCTACCATCTCACATAAGTGTACAACATCAGGGTCAACCTTGATTGTTACTACTTGATTATTATGAATGAATTTGATGGATCTATGTAAGGTAGACATGATGACACCTATAGCATGAATCTACGGTCTATCGAGAAGAAGATTATATGGTAATTTTCTTCACATAACATATACTAGGGTGGGTATAGTAATGGGTCCCAACCTTGAAGGTAAGATTATTGTGCCTAAGGCTTGTCAACCAGTATTATCAAATCTACAAATATACAAAGAAGAAACGTCAAGAGAGGTTGAATCAATTTTAATTTTAGGCAACATATCAATGCTACATATTTTGAGTGTCTCAAACTAGTGTCAACGAGAGTACATCTAATAATAATATTATTAATGTTAACTATTATCATCAAAGGATCTGATTGCTTCTATACTTTTGAAGGTGGGAGCTTTTGTGGATAGAACACAATATTCAATGAATCCGCATGAATATGATCTATCTTGACGCATTAACATTCATCAGCCTAGCAGAAGAAGGAAAGATAATATTTTGCAAGGCTTCTTGAAGCATACCTTGGTAAACCAGAGCAGTCTAAAGCAAATCCCAAAGTGAGATCTTGGTAGAAGTAACATGAAGTTTCTCAATAAGATCATACTCACTCGGTCACTTAGTTGCAGGTCTAGGTACTTGAGGAAGACTTTGTTGAGAAGGTGGTAAAGAAGTAGGTTGATTAAGATTTTATGATTCCTTCTAGTATTATAAGTATGGGCTACCACTCTATAAGAGGGAGCCTTAGATTACATGAATTTTTTGTAAAGATCTGGTGTATCACTTTCAACAAGAACCCCATGAATAGAGAAAATCCTTTTAGGAGAAGGAGTAATTGGAGTCACATAAATGAACAGTCTCTAAGGCCTTTGAGGAGCAACAAAGACTTTGATTATATTTATGGATCCATCATGACTTTTAGAGGAATTATTTGAAGAAATGTTCTCAACATTGATCTATGGGGGATCATATGTGGAACAATATTTATCATTCACTAATGCATCATCTCTAGAAGAGAGTGCATTGGAATAAAGAGGGGTTAAGTTTTGTTAAGGAAAATATCAATTATTTCATCCTCTTACACTAAAATATCCTTACAAATAGAAGGAATTTCAGGAGAGGGGTCAACAAAGAATAATAAGAAAGGATAAAAGAACTCACTTCCAGATGCTTGGAAGAGAACTTCGTGAAGTTTCTCCACAAAATAAGAAAGGGATAGAAGGAAATAAAATAGAAAGTGCATTTTGAAATAGAGATATAGACAAGTCGATCGAAGGCTATCGATTGGTGTATATCCCTTTTGACAATATGGAATGAGGTTCAGGGGAAGGAAAAATCTTGGATTTGTCCTCTTTTTTTGGAAGGAGTGTTCAGATCAGGTTCACCAAAATGTAGAGGAGGAAATTTGGTACTCTTGAGTTTCTAGTACAAAGAGAGTCTTAGGGAGCAAATGGTCCTCAACTACCTCAAGGAACAAATCTCAGGTGACAAAATAAAATGGTGAGAGTTCTAGAAATAGAAAGAGTAAGTCACAAAAGTTTATTAGACAGACTAACAAGTTCTCAATCAAGGACAATAGTGCAACTCAAGGATGATAGTGTAGTGCGCAGGTGCCTTGTACAGATCGAAACCCAAGAAAATCACAAAAAACAAAAAAATGACTACTAAATTTTGACTTACTAGGAACTCTTGAACTGTAGGAATAATAGAACTAAAGAAACATAACTAAAATAATGTAAAATAAACTAAGTAAAATGTAGATTAAATGGAATGTAGATGATAAAATGAAGGAAGACAAAGAAAGCACTCACAACCAACCAAGCGATGATGCCTCTAGCAAATAAGTATCTTCAATACCTGCACACATAAGATTGAGAGAAAATGTTGGGGCTATTTAGGGGCTTGCCTCAGTGAAACCCTCGTTTTAGTGTTTCCACCTCCATGGATAACTAGATAGACAGATAGATAAAAAGAGAAATAGACAAGATATTAAAATGCATAGACAAGGGATGTGATAAATCCCAAGATGCTCAGAGACATAAGACAAATTGGTGCAATCACAGATGGAGGGCCTAGAAAGGACTTTCCAACTGTGTAGCTTAGAGTCAACACAATGGAAATAACATAAGATATTGATTAGAAAACATGAAATTTCATTGATTCAATAATTGGAAGTCTTACATGCATCATATGTGAAATAGTTAGGGCTCATAGGCATTTCATAAGGGAATTACAACATTACAACTGGCCCAAGGCCTTATTACAATCCACAACCTAGAAGGTTGGATTGAATTGCGAAAAATTTCTAATGATCTATTTGCTTAAATACTTGAACTACTTTCCAAATGATTATGTAAATTATCTTAAATATGATTCTCCAGCTCCAATAATGGTTTGTATCAGCCTTAAGGATTTACAACCCAATGAATGATCAATCATGTACGTCGGCCTTAAAACATGAAAGATAATCCTTTGCAAAATGAAACGTATTGTGGATCACCAAGAAAGATCCCATTGGACCCAAAATTCTTGTATGATGCTCTACTAAGCTCCACACACTCTGGAATAGGTCTACACAATAATTATGGACTAGGTCAGCCCCAAATGCTTTGACTAAGAATGACAGTGAATTCTGAGAGCAATAAATTTCTACAAAAAAATACAAATATCCTAAAATTTAGATATGATGTAGATGACCTCATGTAGATGTTATATTCTACTCTATGGGTTGAGAAATGACAATACGATGAAATGTGAAATGAAATGCTAAAACAATTACAAACTGAAATGCAAGAAAATAAATGTTTTTGGTTGATACAAGATTGCTTTACAACCAGGGATGCTCCTGCATCAGACACCCAGGATTGGAAGAAAAGTGAATCCCTCACTTTCCAGGGGCTAGAGGAAACCAAATTAGTCCACCTAATCTTGAGAAATACATGATGAATCCTCCATTGGTCTGCCTTTCCACTTGACCAGGTACTCCTTGCTCCTAGTGTTCCTTCTAGTTTTGTTATCCAAAATTTTCTCAATATCCTCTAATGGTTGATGTGGTAACTGATCCTTCAAATCAACTTCACTGCTACTTCCACTTAATTGTCCTTCATGATACTCATAGATGTCTACAAAATTGAAAATAGGTGATATACCAAGTTTTCCTGGTAACTCTACGTCATATGCATTTTCGAAATCAAACTTCTTGAGAATCTTGCATGGTCTGAACTTCTTCATCTTCAGCTTATTGTATGTTCCAAATGAGAATATTTCCTTCCTGAGATATACCATAACTTCATCTCCAACAATGAACTCCTAATGTCTCCTCTTATCATATGCCTTCTCCTTATACTTATTATTCATATCCTCCAAGTGTTTATGAACTTGACTATGCAATGTCTCCATGAATCCTTGCAAAATCTTATGCTTATTCACTCCTCCTATCCTCCATACTGATGTCTCTTAGCTCCATAACTCCTCTAAGATGTACTTTGGTCACAATTTCAAATGGTGTCTTACTTGTACTCTGATTTACTGAATTATTATATACAAAATCTACTTGCGGTAGAACTATGTCCCAATTTCTTGCTTTATCTCCAACTAAACATCTTAACAGGTTACCCAAACTTTTGTTTACTACCTCTATTTTTCCATCAATTTGTGGGTGATATGTTGAACTGAACTTCAGGTCTATCTTCATCTTCTTCCACAATGTCCTCCAAAAGTATCCAATGAACTCGGTGTCCCTGTTTGAAACTATACTGTTAGGTAATCGATGAAATCTCATAATTTCCTTGAAAATAGGTCAGTAACATCTACAACATCACCAGTCTTCTTGCAAGGAATAAAATGTGTCATTTTAGAAAATTTGTTCACTACTACCATTATAGAATCATAACCTCTATGTGTTCTTGGTAATCCCAAAATGAAATCAATACTTAGATCTTCTCGAGGTCTCTCTGGTACTTTCAAAGGTTTGTACAATCCAGTATTTTGACTACTTCCCTTTGTTACTTGACAAATTCTTCAACTCTGAAATATTTCTTGACATCCTTATATATCTGTGACCAAAAATAATGTTCATTCACCAAAGGTATTGTCTTATCCACTCTGAAATATCCTAATAGTCCTCCACTATGCTTCTCCTTGGTCAAATCATCTCTCATTGAACTCCTTGGAATACACAACTAATTTCCCTTGAACAACATATCTTCTTGAATGAAACAGTCCATCCATTGGCTTCAGTCTATTACTACTAGTTCTTTACATTCTCTCCATGTTTCAACAAAATTTGGATCATCCTCATACATGTGATTTAGTTCTTAAAAATTCAATATTTCTACCTCTACCTCTGTCAGCAAATTCCTCCTCTTACTCAATGCATCTACAACTTTGTTTGACTTGCCACTCCTATGCTTCAACACAAATTTATAACTCTACGATAACTCAACCCATCTCATATGTCTCTAGCTAAACTTTCCCTAACTATTCAAATACTGCAAAGCTTGATGGTCAGTATACAACACAAAATCCTTATGCAATAAATAATGTCTCCACTTCTTCAAGGCTTGAATTATGGCATAAAATTTCTAATCATAAATTGAATATCTTCTTCTAGCATCATTCAACTTCTCACTGAAATAAGCTATGGGTCTCCCTTCTTGACTCAACACTACTCCAATTGCATTTCCACTTGCATCACAATCAACTTGAAATACTTTGTCAAAATCAAGCAATGCTAACACTGGTTGCTTTGTCACCTTTTGCTTCAACAATTCAAAACTCCTTTGTTCTTTGGATGTCCACTTGAAGTCTTTCCTATCTCCTCTCATTGTCTTTGTCATGGGTGTGTAAATGCTACTAAATCTTTTGATAAAATTTTGACAGAAACTAGCCAATCCATGGAATGATCTCACCTCTCTAATGTTCACCAATGCAAGTCACTCAATAATTTCTCTAACCTTCTCAAGGTTCATCTTCAATCCTTCAGCAAAAATGACAAAACCTAAGTATACCAACTCTATCTTCATAAATCTACACTTCTTGATGTTTATCAACAAATTCTCCTCTCTCAACCTATGCAATACTTGTCTGATGTGCCATAAATGTTCTTCTCTAGTCTTACTAAAAATTAGAATATCATCCAGATAAATAATGACAAACTTACCCAAGAATTTCTTCAGTATCTTATTCATCAATCTCATGAAAGTGTTAGGTGTATTAGTCAATCCAAAAGGTATTACTAACCACTCATACAATCCTTCATTAGTCTTAAATGCAGTCTTTCATTCATCTCTTCTCTAATTATAATTTGATGATAGCCACTCTTTAGGTCAATCTTTGTGAAATACTTTTCTCCACTCACATAGTCCATAATGTCATCCATCCTTGACAATGGAAATTTGTACTTGACTATGATCTTATTGATTGATCTTGAGTTTTTACATATTCTCCACTCTCCATATTTCTTTGGTGCAAGTACAGTAGGTATTGTACATGGGCTTAAACTCTCTCTGATCAATCCTTTCTTCAATAATTCTTGTATCTGTCAATTCAATTTTTCATTCCTTGTTGGTGTCATCCTATGTGCTTCCTTGTTTGGAAAACTTGCTCCAGGTATTAGATCTATATGATGATTGATGCTTCAAACTAGTGGGAGTCCATCTAGTACATTCTCTGATATGATGTCTTCATACTCTGTCAACAGTTTTGCTACTTCTGTCTGCGATGGATCAACATCCTTCTCTGCCTCTGGTCTACCACCCTTCTTTGGAATCAATGCAAAACACATATTTTAATGTCTTAATCCATCCAAGAACTTTCTTCCATCTACCAATCATAGTTTGGTAGTGCTACAAATTTCATTTTTGTCCTCTTCCTCTAAAGGTTTCAATTTAATTCTCTTGCCATTTGAAGTTACATTATAAGTATTTCTTCTTCCATCATGAATTTATTTCCTATCATATTGTCATGGTCTTTCTAACAGTAAATTGCATGCATCCATAGGCATAATATCAAACAACACTTCATCCTTATATGACCCTATATGAAATTTCACCAAACACAACTCATTCACCAATATCTTATGCTCATCTTGAATCCATGCTATCCTATAGGGGTTTGGATGTTTTCATCTTTTCAAATTCAGCTTGGTCACCATTTCTTCTGAAACTAGATTATCAATGCTACCACTATCAATAATAAATTTACATATCTTTCCTTCGGACTTACATCTTTTTTTTAACAAACTCTTGCTTTGCGGTGGTTCTTCAGTCACTTCTTCATGCATCAAAGCTCTCCTCATTACCAATGATTTTCCTTTCTTTGGTTTCCCAACTAAATTAGGGGATCCAATAGGTTCTTCATCCATATCAGTTGCTCTTTTGGTATGCTCAGTTTTCTTACCGGTACTTCCTTGATGGCATTCAAATGCTTTATGTCCTTCACCTCCACACTTGAAACAAATTCCTTTGAATATCCTCTTCTTTGATCATCCTTCATCTCTCCTATACCCATCATTGCATTAAGAATAATGGAATCCTTTGTCACTTCGGTAGAAATTTCTATCTTCTCTTCCTCTACATATGAATTACAGTCCTTCTCTTCATTGTGGTAGGGTTTTCCATTTTTTTTTCTGCTCTACATAAGGCCTTCTCTCTCTGAATTGTGATCTGCTCTTCTAGAATCTTCCTCTTGCACTTATCTGCCTTTGTTTAAACTTCTTGTTCAACTTCTCCTCCACTTTCAGTGCAAATTGGTATGCTTCTTCAACTGATGTCATCTTCACCAAGCTCAATTCTTCTTGAATGTTTATTCTCAGTCCATTGATGTACCTCACCACTTTCTCCTTGCCTACTTCACTATGTCCAGCCCTAATGATCATCTTGTAGAATACTTTAGTATAATGTTTCACAAATCTCTCCTTTTGCCTCAGTTTCTACAATATTTTTAGTAATTCAAGCTCATAATAAAAAAGTATGAATTGATTCTTCAACTCTGTCACCATTCTATCCCACTTTATGATTTTCTCCTTCCCTCTTCTATTCCTATCCAATTGAACTTCTTTCCACCATATAGCAACATGTCCTTTCAACTTTGTTTTTGCAAATCTCACTCTTTTTGGATCTTCAATTTCTTTATATTCAAATTATTCCTCCATATCATTGATCCAATTGATCAATTCCTCAGGTTTTAAATTTCCCACATAATTTTGAATTTCAATTCTAGGTCACTTACCAATCTTTGAAATATATTTCAACACCTTCACTTGATCTAAATCTTATTCTTCTTCTAGGGCTTCTTCATTGTGATTTGCAACATGATCTAATTCATCATCATCACTCTCATCTGCATGTCTAGGTTTTAGACCTCTTCTTCTATCTTCTTCTACAACATCCAATTAAACTCACATTGCTTGAATCATCTCTAACATCTCATCCATTCTTCCAGCAAAATTCGCCATAGTAGATACTTTCCTTGGTGACAACTCTCTCCTTGGATTTGGTGCAACTGCCTCAATTCGGTGATCTGGCTACAAGGGTTTCAACTGCCTCATAGTCGGCAATCGGTTGAAAACACATGTAGGTTGCCTTAGGTCAATTATTTTTTCACCATAAGGAATGCCTTTAGGACTTTCAAACTCGCTCTGATACCACTTGGTGGAGTCACAGATGGAGGGCCCAAAAAGCACTGTCCAACCATGCAACTTAAAGTCAGCACAACAAAAATAACATAAGATATTGATAAAAAAAATGTGAAATTTCATTGATTCAATAATTATAAGTATTACATGCATCATATGTGAAATAGTTAGGGCTCACGGGCCTACCGCAAGGACATTAAACCATTACAACTGGCCAAGGTCGTATTCTAGTCCACAACCTAGAAGGTTGGATCAAATTGCAAACTATTTTTGATGATCTACTTGCTTAACTACTTGAACTACTTTCCAAATGATTATAAATGATCTTAAATATGATTCTTCAGCTCCAATAATGGTTCACTTTGACCTCAAGGGTTTTCAACCCCAATGAATGATCAAGCATGTAGGTCGGCCTTAAAACATGAAAGATAATCCTTCATGAAATGAAATGTATTTTGGATCTCCAAGAAAGATCCCCTTAGACCCAAAATTCTTGTATGATGTTCCATTAAGCTTTTCACACTCTGGAATAGGTCTGCACAATAATTCTGGACCAGGTCAGCCCCAAATGCTATGATTGAGAATGACAGTGAATTTTGAGAGCGATAAATTTTTGCAAACCAATGCAAATCTCCTGAAATTTGGATATGATGTAGATGACCTTGTGTAGATGTTATATCCTTCTCTGCAAGCTAAGAAATGATAATGTGGTGAAATGTGGAATGAAATTTTGAAACAGATACAACTAAAATGCAAAAAAATAATTTTTTTTGGTTGATACAAGATTTCTTTACAACCAAGGATGCTCTCGCATCACAAATATATATTACCCACAAGGCTTGAAAAATACAAAGAGAGAGAGAGAGAGAGAAAGAGATAGCTGTGAGAGTCAAGAGAGTTGTAGACAATGTTGTGAGAGATAAAGATTGTTATAACAAGATGTAGAGAGTTGTGCAAGCAAGAGAGAAAGGGAGAAAAGAGAGAATGACCAAGAGATCCAAAGAAAGCAAATGAAATTAAAAGTTGGATTTTAAAGAGAGAATAGGAGGGAAAAGAAGGTTCTCGGGCTGTTATAAGGTGTCTCGAGTTGTTTCTACTAACAAAGGTATGTGACAAGTGGAAACACGCTCATAAATAGTCATTTGAACATTAAAATGTCACAAGACCCTAACACATTGTGCAAACATTTGTGCAACGTGCTAGTGTAGATAGATCACGCTAAAAATGGTGGGAACAAGAAAAACACAAGGTTTGATGCAAAGCTGACATAAGAAGGTAGCTACTGCAAAAGTGGTCCTAAGTATCCTAAGAGGGAAAAAGGTTGATGCAAGGGTTGAAATGAGCCTACACAAATACTAAGGGAGTGGACACTAAAGTGGATGTAAAAGTGTAGGTGAAATTGCCACAAGATGCAATTTTACAACACTACACTAATATTTAACCACCTTTCATTTAAATTGAAATGAGATATAAAAAAGAATCCTCTTAATTACAATTGACTGCATATATCTATCCTTTTAGTTGTAATAGATTCTTTTAATCAACAGCTAAATAAAATGTTCAAGTTTCCTTTTAATATTTTGAAAACTTAAAATACTTTATAATTTTTAAATGTTCATTGAAATAAAATTCCATAAAAATAAATCAAGTGTTAGGCTCTAGGGTTACAATGTCCTTTTATATATCTTCTATGTACTTGGTCAAAGATGAACATGGAGTTGGAGATTGTTGTGCCTAAGAAAATATTTTTTCCTTATAGATATGAAATGCTTTGATAACTAGAGAAATATTGTTGTGCCTTGGAATGATAACATTATTTTTTCTAGGCCTCCATATTGCCTTATTACCTTGGATATTCTCCAGTCTACTTTTAAATATTGGAAGACATGCAACACAATGAATGAGATAAATTTCAATATTTCTAAGATTCTTCATAGCTTCTATATCAAACACCTATTTTTCAAATTAAAAATTTATCGCCTTGATTTTTTTTTAGAGACTAAGCATCAATTGTGAAAATGAAGCTCTCATAAATATAAACAAAATGCTAGCATCAAAAGAACAACCAAATACAATATATTATAGGTCAAGTTAATGTGCTTGCATTAAATAAATGAGTTGAATATATAGAAGAAATGAACAAACCAAATTCCAAGTTTTTTAGGGAAAGATTTGTTTAGATTTCTCAACAAACTAGAGGTAGTTAGGAGTTAGTTTATGTAGTGTAGAAAAATGTAACCCTTTACATTTTCTCACTTGTTTGGTCCCTCCTAATTGAATTGGACTTAATAATGCCTTAATTTAGTGTTGTTAAATATACCCCTTTACATTTACACACTTATTTGAACCCTCTTAATTAAATTGATCTTAATTATGCCTCAATTAGCCCTTTAATTCATTTAAAATCCTAATTAATTACATTTTCCGAAGGGGAAACCCGACAATAATTAATGCCTAAAAATTACACTTTACATTCAACAATGTGTGTTTCAAGTATAGGGACCTGGGACCCATTCGCCCATGGGCAAGTGGGTCCTCCCTAGACTTGTGGACCTAATTTTAAATTATGTTTTTGGTGGTATTTTAATGTTTTCAAATCCATAATTCAATGTTGGCTTGTGATATTTGAATTTTGGGAAATTAAGGATACATACCTGTAAATACAAGGATATTTCACTAAGTTTTACCTATGATTTTCAAGTGAGAAAAAGTATAACAAGGTTTATGATCAAAGGCATTCAAGAGAAGTCGATATATCAAAGATTTATTGAAGCAATCAAGATCTATCCATCATTTCAAAGTCTTCCTGCATCATGCATGTTTTTGGAGCTAACATTGTGATGTAGGTTTCAAGATCTATTCAAGCATTTTCAAGTGTTAAGATGCACATCCAATTCAACCATTTCATGCAAGTTGTAGACCTCCTAAGATCTCCATTATCAAGGTTGCATCCAAGGTTTTTTTTAGTGGTAACATAGCTTTTTTCATTCTTCATTCTCTCTTTCATTTCAAGGTTTGATTACCAAAATGGGGTTTGACCAAGGCAAACCCCCATTCACCCAAAAACAAACATTTTGCTCTTTTGTGTGTATGATTGTAGATTTAGGTTGAAGAAGGCTTGAAGACTTTTTGAAGAGAAAGATTTATAAAGTTGCAAAAAGTTACAAAAAGTTGTCAAAGTTGTCAAATCAAGGAACCTAACCTACAGATCGGATTTCTGACTTTCCAACACTAAAACCTAGACAAATCGGAAGCTACAGATCTACACCATAGCCGTTTGAAATATTTTTGAAATCCTTGTACTTGGACCCATTCGCCCATGGGCGAATGAGTCTCAGATCAACTTCCAGAAAGCACTTTTGGTGATTGGCACACATGTTTCTGCCCTTCTTAGATCTATATTTTATTTTCTAGTTTTGCAAATATTGAGCTTAATCTTCAAGTTTCAAGTGTTGGATTGAATTTTGGAGTTGATTTGCTATTTTTAGTTTTTCTCCCCAAAGTGTTGTTTGACCTTGACCCCTATCCTTCAATTATAAGGAAATTTGAAGATTCTCACTTTGGGTTGATTCACCTAAGGGTTGATAATCAATTCATTGTGGGGATCTCATTTCCTAATGACATAAAGGAAAATAGGTCCCTCATCATATCATATTTTAAACCCATCTTTTAATCCCACCTATTTTTTATATTTCATTTTGGTGAACCTACCTTTTGAGCATCATAACTTGTTGATTTGGAGTCTTTTTTCAACCCTACATCTAGGTTTTGCATTGCATTGCATTGATTGGCATCTCATTTAGGGTTTTTAGCAATGCATTGATTGACATTGTTCAACAAAAACTATCAAAGCCTTTGCAGTTTTATATTTACCCTTGCAGTTGCGCCTTATTTTTCAAATGCTCACTACCCTCGAAGCACTCCACATGGCTTCCTCGCAAAGCTTTTCACTTTTCCTTCGCTTCGCTTTTCAGCAATCTCTGTCTACGTGTCGCGTGGCTCACTCTAGTTGTTTTTTGAGTTGGGCCCACTTCATTCTTCAGTTTGCTCGGAGCTCTCCACGTGGCTCTCTCTTGAGGCTTTCTATTGGGCACCTTTTCAACTTTCTGTTGGGCTTCGTCTGAGTGACATGTGGCGATTTTGTTTATGCGTCAGTTACCTTGGAAATGCCACCGGATCTTTTGTACTTCCTTGCTGCCGCGTGTTCTCTCCTACTGCTGCATGGTTTTTTGTTTTATGTCGTGGCCTCGCTGGCGTGTTGTTGACCGGTCGATGTTTGTTGTGGTGGCTCGAGATTATCTAGTCCGTCGATCACCACGCGTGGTTTTCTCTTCTCTTGATGCATCTCCAGGCGGTGGACTGGCCAATAAATAGGGCCATATTTTCTTTTATTGTGGTTGATTAAGTTTTGCAAAAACTCCCAAGCACTGGGAAATAAGCCTTCTGTAATAGTTGCTTTCAATTCAAAGACTTCAGACTGTGCCAAATAAATTCGGCCTTTCTGTTTTCAAGCATTTGTTAGAACTATTGACCTGTGTTGTTATCTTTATTTTTGTATGAATGTTTTTCAGTTTTTGTAACCTTTCATAGTTGAAATGAATACAGACCATGTTTCTTTGACTCTTTTGTGTTAAGACAAAGTTATGCTTGGTTATATTATACAAATTAGAAGGTATTTTTGCATGATAAATGTTTGTGGAGAAAAATAACTTAATTAAAAACATTTTAGTGGTTCAGGCCTTTGCATTTTACACTGTGCTCTGTTGAAATTCGTTTAAGACTTTGGCGCATCACCTGTAGTGTAAACTTTGCATTCCTGCTATCTCCCTAACCTTTTACTTCCACCCACTAAACGAAGAGTCGGCTTCGATAAAATCTCGAAGGTCACTTAGCTAGCGCACAATGTCCCCCAATAGCTAAGTTTCCCATAAGGCTGCTGCTACATGCAAAATTTTGCGTCAACAGTTCTTTTTCTGGCACACCCGGTGGGACCACGAACTAGCACGTTCGCCTAATCTTCATAAGTGTGTATGAGTCATTGGCTTGTAACTAGGTCATAGACTACAAGAGTCCCTGACCAACTTGTACCGCCTTTAGTTTCTATGCACCCGAGAGGTCACTAAGGTAGCCCTTCACCTCCTTTGTCTCCTCCTTCTCTGACATCACCTAATCCACCTCCACCCATGGCTGCTAGAAACTATGTAGCCTAGGACTCTGGTAGTCCATTAGTAGCGCTTGTGCCTCTTGCAGTATGGGCCCCCATCCCTGCTTCCACCCTAAAAGCTATCCCTAAATATTCTGGAGATGAATCAAAGACACTAATGGAGCATCTGTAGGATGTAGCAGACGTATGTCTGGTACATGGTGTATCAAACGAAAATGTGGCTCTTAAGTTACTCGCCGCCTCCTTCCGAGGAAAGGCGTTGAACTGGTATAGGACTATTGAGGCTAGAACTATTGCAACTTGAGATCAGCTCAGAACTCCATTTTATGAACGTTTCTCTAATGCTGGCGATAGATCGTCATTGTACCATCAATTAACAAACATAAAATGAGCCCCCCATGAAGCTCTGCCTGATTTCAATGCGAGGTTCCAATCGACCTGGCAGAGAGTGCCTGTTGGAAGCCGACCACCTCCAGATCTAGCATTTATGTTCTACTTAAAGTCGATCAACGCCGATATCTCCATGATGTTACAAGCTCTGGGCGGAGAGACTCTTTCGAATGCTTACGCCCTAGCTGTCGCTGTAGAAAATAATCTGATCGCTGTAGGAAAGTTGGCACTGAGACCCATCATGCCATTGTTCCCCGAGTGCAACATTGTGAAAGTCGAAGTCCCTTCCACCAGCACGCCTATGGCTCCACCCCAATCTATGAACATCTATCCCAGAAGTGTTCCAAGCATGGCCCCGATGGCAGCTCCCATGGTAGCTCCTATGCCTAATCCCATGGCTGTCGAGATGAGAGAACAGATGCGGGCTATGACTAATGAGTTGACCACTTTAAAGCGGCAGTAATACAGCTATCAAAAGCCTGCATACCAAAATTACCAAGGCAAAAAACCTCCGTACCAATCAAATCAGTGGCAAGATAGGTCACGTGGTAATACCTCGGCTCAGCCAAGTAATTAGATGGTTCTGGTAACCCTGTCGATGCAGACTATTCATCCTAGTTCGAACAAGGAGCTGGTAGTGGAATAAAACAATTTGGCTGAAGATGCTAACTCATGGTGTTTTCCTTGCAATGATGCACACATGCTGCGAAATTGTCTGTAGGGGAATTTGCAGCAACAAATCGCGGATCAACATATTCAGGGCGACGCATCTGGTTCCGGCAATCCACCATACGCCTCTCAGCAGATAAACAACACTGTCCTTGCAGCTCAAATGCAAGGGATGTCCATTCAACAGGAATCAGACATTGTTCTTGATCAAGCTCTCTTTTCTTGGATGGAAGGAGAAGAGTCAGCATTTTTGAATGACATCCCTATGGATAAAGTACCCCGAGTGCAATCTAACTACAACACGTGTTCAAAGTGTAGATTCACCAGAGAGTTCACATCCTTGCCTACCAATGCGTCAGCGCCATCGACGCCTTACCCTGCAACAGGCCTATTGCCAATCCCACCACAGGCAGAAACGGCTATTCCTGGCTCTTTGAATCCGCTTCCTCCGAAGGCAAAGGCTCCTATAGTCACCCCTATTGTTGTCAAACAACCGGACGCACCGACCATCAAGCCTGTACCAACTATCAAACTTAAGGAGCAAGCCACTGCAATTCACCAGTCGCGAACACAGTTTAACATAGTGGAACAACTGAAGAAGTCATCTGCCAACGCTTCTCTGTGGGATGTCCTGGCTATTCTGGAGCAGAAGGTCCTGCTACAAAAGGCATTGTCGGTTGAGGAGGATGTAAAGGTCTCTACTCAATCTAATGAAGAGAAAGTATCTAGGCCCGACCTAGACAAAGTGCTAATGATTCAACCGGAGGAGAAGCTCGAATCCGGAAAGGAAAGTAAGCCTAAACCTAAGCCTTTCTTTCTAACACTCATCATTGGCGAGAAGTTGCTACATAACAGTATGATTGACTTTGGTGCTAGCACTATTGTCATGCCAAAGCAAGTAGCTGATGCTTTGGGACTAAAATATGAGCCTCTGAATAAAGGATTCATGTAGCTTGATGGAAACAAGGTTGATACTGTTGGGATAATCAAGGGATTACCTATGAATTTGTTTGCTTGCCCTAGTATCATTGTAAATCAGGATACCATACTCATCGATATCCCTCCTCTGTTCGGGATCTGTTTGTCCCGAGTTCACTGCAAACGTAGGAGGATATCTGATGCTAGACTGGTTGCACTTGATTCTGAGGACTAAGCATGGGGCTATGATGAAACTATTGTCGGAAACTCTACATTCCAAACATGTTGTTGATGAAGCTCTACTAAATTATGAAGCAGCACACACTTCAATCTCTCAAGAAGAAAGGTGCAATGTAGAATTTTTTGAAGAAGAGGAGGCTACTAGCTCCCGGATAGAGGACGAAGAGAAACTGTTGAAAGAATTTATTGATACAGACCCTTTCAGAAATTACCATGCAACTGGCCTTAGAACCTATGTTATACATGAAGAAGGGTAGATCATGCCCAAAGTTACTAAAGAACCTGAGGGTGAAGAGTCTTCGAAATATGGACATTGTACTTTGATGGAGCCAGATGTAAAGTTGGAGCTGGAGCGGGGATTTTTTTGATATCCCCATCCGACGAAAAGACTTTGAGGTCTTACCGCTTCCAGTTTGTGTGCTTGAACAATGAAGTTGAATATGAAGGTCTCGTCCATGGTTTAAGCTTTACGGAGCAAATGGGTGCAAAGCAGATAAGTGTCTTCAGAGATTCAGAGCTGGTGGTCAACCAAATCCGTAGAACTTCGGCCGCAAAGAATATCCGTATGCGATCTTATCGACATAGGGTCTGGGATCTGATCGACAACTTTGAGGCATTCAATATTCAGGCTATTCCAAGGGAAATGAATTCCGAAGTCGACAGGATGGAAACTATTGGGGCTCAGTTCGAGCTGGCCTCCGAATTATTAAAAAATAAATATGCAGTGAAGGTAATTGTAAGACCCGCTGTCCCAGATAACAATCAAGATTGGCAAGTATTTGATAGCGATGCTCATATTGCATCATTCCTCCAATCATCTGGAGAATTCGCCGATCAGCTGCAACCGAAGATCGCCAAAGCTTACAAAGATCAAATCATCTAGCTGAAATCCAACAAGCTCCCAAGGGGGCTAGTCACTCTGGAAAGCCTGTTCGATTTTGATGATGCAATGAGAGATAAAAGGAAACTCATGGCTGATAAAGGCGATTATACCGATTTGCATATCGAAGAAGATAGGAAGCTAAAAGTTGGGAAAGAAGTGTCACAAAAGAATAAAGATAGAGTAAGACACTTTTGTGAGGAATATCCGAGTGTAGTTGTCTGGTCATATGATGACCTTAAAGGATATGATCCCTGGATCATCGAGCATACTATTGAGCTGTTGAGGGGGGCGAAGCCAGTTCGTCAAAAACAGAGACCTGTGAACCCAAAAATAGAATCTCTCATGTCACAGGAGTTAAACAAGTTGATCACATCCTAAATAGTGTTCCCAATCAAACACAACACTTAGGTGTCAAACTTGGTGCCAGTAGAAGAAAAATGGGGATATACGTCTGTGCATAGAATTCCGAGATTTAAATAGAGCATCCTTAAAAGATCATTACCCCCTACCTTCAATGGAGGTAATTCTGCAGACTATAGCTGGCTTTGAAATGTTTTCTATGTTGGATGGTTTTTCGGGCTATAACCAGATTCGGGTAAAGGAAGAGGACCAATACAAAACAACGTTCACCACAAAGTGGGGAACTTATGCATATGCTAAAATGCCTTTCAGACTCTCAAACATCGGAACCACTTTTCAGCGGGCCATGGATATTACCTTTAAGGGTTTGATCCACAAGATTATACTCATTTATCTGGATGACTTGACAATATTCTCAAAATCTGCTAACGATCATTTTGATCATTTGGAGTTTGTTTCCAGAAATGTCAGGAATTTAGGATCTCTTTAAATTTGAAGAAATGCGTGTTCGGAGCTCCCCAAGGGAAGCTATTGGGATATGTCGTCTCTAAGGAGGGCATTGCTATTGATCCAGAAAGAGTTGATGCGATCCAGAACTTCCGTTACCTATCAACAAAAAGGGTGTGCAGTCTTTCCTAGGTAAGGTCAACTTTATTAGCCGATTTATTGCAGATTTTGCAGGCATTGTTCATCTTATTACCTTAATGCTCAAGAAGGATCAGATTTTCAAATGGACGACGGAAGCCAAAAAAGCTTTCGAGATTGTAAAGGAGGCTATTTCTTCCACCCCTGTGTTGGTTAACCCGGACCTGTCAAAATATTTGATTATGTATGTTTTTGGTGGTGGAAATAGTATTGCCACGGTGCTTATGCAGAAGGATGATGAAGATACAAGGGAGTCCCTTATTGCTTTCTACTCACGAACTTTGAAATAGTACGAAGTAAAGTATAACTTTGTAGAAAAGCAAGTCTTTGCCATTGTTAAGAGGCTTAAGAAGTTCTGACATTTGATATCATATAATAAGGTGATTGTTTGCGTACCGCATCTTAGTGTGCGAGAGTATATCATGGAGGGAGAAATCACTGAGAAGAGAGCTAATTGGATCACCAAGATCCTAGAATACGATATTGAAGTCAGACTTGTCAAGACCGTCAAGGGAAAAGGACTGTGCGAGTATGTCACTGAAAGCAGCGAAACATTGACAGAACTTGAGGCCTCGGAACCTGTGTTTTTGAACCAAGAAAATTCTCAGAGAGACTGGCTCGATGACAAAATAAATTTTATGCAGACAGGAAGGTATCTGATTGATCTCCCATCCTTTAAAAGACGTTTCTATCACCTACAGAATAGCAAGTTTGTTATTTTGTAGGGTGTCCTATTTAAAAGAAATTTTAACGACATCCTACTAAGATGTGTGAATGAAGAGAAAGCCAAGAAGATTTTAGAGCAATACCATAATAGCCCTACCGGAGGATATTTTTCTACAAGAACCACGACAATTAAAATTATATGTGCTGGTTATTTTTGGCCAACACTTTTTAATGATGCATTTTCATTGATTAAGTCTTGCAAGGAATGTCAGTTTCATGTCGGAAAGAGATAGAATGCTGCTATGCCTTTAAGGCCTATAGTGGTAGAAGAACCTTTTGTTCAATGAGGTTTAGATTTCATTGGGATGATTAACCCTTTCTCTTTAGCTGAACATAGATGGATATTAACAGCAATTGACTATTTTACCAGGTGGGTAGAGGCAGTGCCATTAAAAAATGCAACAGAGATGGAGATTGTTAATTTCCTTGAAGAGCTGGTGGCCAGATTTGGCCTGCCTAAAACAATCATTTCTGATAATGCTAAGGTTTTTTTTGGCTCAAAGATGAGCCAGTTCGCACTAAAATATGGAGTGTTCCTGAAGACCTCCTCTACCTACTATCCCCAGGGAAATGGTCTCGCAGAGTCTACTAACAAAAACTTTATCAGGTTGATCAAAAGGATAGGCTCGGAACATCAAAAAGAGTGGGATAGGAACCTCCGGACAGCACTCTGGGCAGACCGAATCATGCCTAAGCAGATACTGAAGACATCTCCTTATGAGATGGTGTACGGGAAGGAGGCATTACTGCCTATCGCCATGGAAATTCCCGCCCTACAATTGCTCAAATCCCTGGAAACTGAACAAAACAGAGCGATGGAGGTGCGATTTTCTAAGTTGCTCGAGGTGCAAGAGAAAAGAGAACACGCCCTGGAAGCAATGAATAGCTGCCAACAGGTGGTAAACAAATGGTTCAACAAGAAGGCTTCAGATCAAGGGTTACAATGCAGAGATTTGGTTCTTAAATTTAACGAGCGCGGTGCAAAGCCCAAACAACACAGCAAATTTGATAGTCTCTGGGAAGGGCCATCTAAGATTTACCAGTGTAAGTAGTTCAACTCTTTCAAGTTGGAAGATATGGAAGGTAACGCCCTGAGTATTCCAGTCAATGGAATACATCTTAAAAGATTTTATTAATTCTGCCTACGTGATATTTTTGTACATTTGTATATATGTAATTACTCTTCCCTACTTTAAGTTTTGGATCCTCTCAGTGCAAGAAAATGAAATGAAACACAACAATGGTGTAAACAATTGAAAGAAATTTGTAAATGGGCTAAGTGTTCTAAAAAGATATATATTATATTCATAAAAGTCGAAGATTTACAATATATTTGGGGTCGAAGGCCTCGTATTAATATTTACATAGGTCCGCTACAATGCGGAGCTTGAAGCATAGGAAAGAAAATTTTTTAATCATCTTCGTTCTCAAGACATCAGTGGGAAGGACCAGCGATCATGGCAGTAGGCGGCGTAGGATCGGGAAACACCATTCTTTCAAAATCTTCGTATCACTGAAGATTTTGAAATGGTTCAATATAGTGCACACGCATCAGGAAGTAGTAGCCTACGTTGACCTTGGCACGATGCTCCTCATGAGTTTCCAACTCGAACTCGAAAAGGAAAGGCCGAGTTGGAACAATGCCTCTATGCAGTTGTTGCAGGCGAATGTTACAAATCGAGGGAATCCCATGATCGAATTGGGCCGCGTGCATAATCTGCTCCAAGCCTCTAAGGTAGCACCGTAGGAAGACCCGCTTTGTCAGCTTCAAAATCTTGCATTTGAAAACGCTAATGTCCAGCAGTGAGGCGACAAAGTGGGAGCAAATGCTGGTGTTCACCCGATACTGCTCTTCATACTCCACGCAGTCTTTCCCAAGGACCCACTTGATTTCCTTCACATACAATAGGTTCTTCACACTTGTCATGCGCTTTAGGCGCCTGCATCTAATTTTGCCAAGAAAGGCAGCCTGGGTCTTTTGCAGACAAGCCTCACTGGTGTTTCCATGTTGTCTACTTCTCTAGCTAAAAATGAAATTGCTAAGGCAAGAAGAGCTTACTAAGCTAGGAGGGATAGAAGATGTTGTGATTTGCAATGTTGCATAAAGGGTCTTATTTATAGACTGACTAAGGTTCGTCAGCCGAAGAAATCATAATTATCGACTGAGCCCAAGTGTGTCGCATTACCTCAGTTTTTAGCATTGCAGCATGTGAGGTGCAGGTACAATTTGTAACTTGCTCTGTTGAGTTGCCACATTCATTTGATAATAGGCTAGGTGTCAACACAAAGTGTCGTCGTCCCATCCGAATCAAGATGAAATCTTAGAGAAAAGCTCTGTTGGGCGACGTGCCCCGTACGGGCAAGGAAATCAGTTAATGCAAATACCGGCAAGGGGGTGTTCGCAAAGTTGCCTTGGTTCATCTTTCGAGAAAAATCCATTTCCATCACACACGAAAGACTGTCAATTAAATGCTCGAGCAGTTTGGCTGGCTGGCGATCCTTTCGCACGAATAAAAACTGGTAACGCATAATAGCAACTTGGTATGAACGGCTGACACGTCTCTTTTTTGGCCGCCTTGCTTGAGAAATCAAAAAGGCAAGTTATGGCATGCAGAGAAACATATTTATTGCAAAAGTTACCAAGGATTGAACAATTAAGGCATTCGCAAGAAGAAAGAAGTTTGCAGAAAAGCTAAGTCGTTTGTGAAAGGTTTGCAGAAAAACTCTCGCGAATATAAAAAATGGCCAAAATTGCAGAGAACCCTTCACAAATCCTGGCTCCAGAAAGTCTAAGCGAGCAAATGAGGAATGAACTTCGTGTGCAGCTTTACAATGGGGAGTCTTATGCCACTCCAGGCATACCTTTCACTCACCCAGTGAACCAAAAGATATTGAGCACGGTTCCTCACAGAGATCAGGCAGTGGTCTTGGAGGATTGGGATAACGTCTTTGATCCTGAGTTATCTTGCAATCCTAAGAGCCTTAGAGAGGCCACATGCAAAAGAATGAAGCATATGACAAACCAATTTCACAAACAGCTATGGTTATGTGGGCTTGCACAATACATGGTTCATTTGGTGCACCCTTGCCTAGAGGTTGTGGCAACATAAGCGACACGTTTCAACCCGAGCACAGGGGTAATCAGCGACAAGAATTTCAAGGTAGTCATTAGCCCTGTGGCTATTCAAGATATGTTGTCCGTCCCGCTTCCCTTGGGTAACGAGGTTGATAATTTTGAAGTGGAAAAAATGCAACAAAAGTGGGGAGAGCTTTAGTCGAGGCCACAGTTTTATCGCTCCGAGATCAATCAACCAACGAGTAGTTCAACACCGCCTCAATTCTCTTTCAATTTGAAGGCTCTGAAAGGCGAGTCTTCCTTTATCACTTCTATGCTGGCGTTGGTGTGTGGCTTAGACTCGGACAAGAGCATTTTTTAATTTCAAATGTGCCTCAGCTTTATGTTGAAAAGGAATCGTGAGGCTTCACTCCTAGAATTTTCAAGAGTTGTTAGTGACAGAATTTGGCAGCAATTACAGGAATTTGGGGTCGGCTCTAAGTTCAGTTATTCGTCTTTCATGGCTTACTTGATTTTGCACCAAAACCCAGATTACTTTTCAACGTCCATGTTCTTGTCTATTTTTGATGAGGGTGGCTTAAGGAAGCCGGTTTCGACACGGACCCCTGTGATGTCAAAAACCTTTGATTATTATACATTTTCGGATTCATTCATAGCCCCAGCTATAAGGGCTTTGGATAAGGCTGGCATAAATATGACCGAATGCATATCGCCCCGACATAAGTCTTGGTTGGGGAAGCTAACTCCTCCCTGTAACTGGTTCTTTGGTGTGGATTTCACTATGCTCCCCATGCTAAGTTTCGTCTGGGAGCCTTTCCGGCTTCCCCATTTTCTTTCCGACAAAGTGTTGGCCCTAGAGGCAATGAGGCAGATATGTACCCATGACAATGATTACTGGGGGGAAAATACTTAACCTCCTATTTGTTGCTACCAATCATGTTTGGTTCTGTGTCGCTGATTAATAAGAGGACCTCGAAGATTGATACTTCAATGATTCTACTTTCAAATTTGGGTCACCTCGAGTTGTTATTAATAGACGATTCCTAGGATTACAACCCCGACAATAATTTATTAGGAGTTGGCATCAAGATCCCGCATTCGCCTTGGCCATTTTGGAACCTCCGGAGGAATCCCGAGGAGGGAAATTTAAGTAGATATGTAGGCTTTGAGTATTTGCCTATAGTGGATGGTCGACCGCCATGGCTAAATTTTTATCACATCATGGGGAGGGTCAACCCAAAGCTGAAGGTCCACCCCTCCCTAGTCACCCAATTGAGTAGGTTCAGTTGGGCACCTGAGAAGATGCAAACCTTTTGGGTATACCGGTAGCAGATTCTGGCAGCTGGCAAGCTGCATAACGAAGTAGCCCTTGATGAGAGATTTGATGACATTTGGGAAAATGAATATCCGGATGTTGAAAATTCTCTGAACCGCTCAACATCCGTGTAGCATTATAGAAGAGAGGAGGCTACCATGGAATCTGAGGAGGAGGTAACTCAGAATTCCCCTGCCATTGTCGGGAGTCCAATACATGAGAAGAATATTGGTAAACAACCTATGCAGGAGGAAGAGTCGCACGCACAAACATCAGAGCCAGTCGCCTCCTCTAAATCAACACGGAGGCGGGCAAGGACTACTAGTGGTAAGAGACAGGTCATTCTTGACCTTGATGATTTTTTGGAGGAGAAGCGACAATGAACCGGAGAGGCCGGTGCGAAGGAAGAACAGTTGATGAAGGGAGCGGTCGAAATGTCTACGGCTCTGCATGAGCATCAGGTAACTTTTCCTCTGTCTTCTCTCTCATCTATGTCTCTGGTCTCGCCTTCATCTGCCCCTGCTTTTTCATCCACGCCAGTTCTCTCCGTCACTGGATTTGTCGGGCATTCCAATCTCGCCCCTCCTGGTTTCCCACCTTTATCCTCCACTTTCCATATCTTGCCAAGAATGCAATTTGGTGTAAGTACTGGGCTCGTGGGCCAACAATTTTTATCTCCAAGGCCCAGCCCTGCGGTTGGTGCATCTTCAGTCTTCCCTTTCGCCTCATTTCCATCTCGTCTGAGTGGCCAATTCATCCCGCCATTCTCTCCAACTATTATAACACAACCCAACAAGACCTCTGATGCGTTGGATACGTTGTCTTTCCCTCTAGCCGTCCCTCAGGAGTATCCTTTTGCTGACAGACTGGGTATCCCGACCCAAGAATATTTCTCGCAGGTTGATGCAAATAGAAGCGCCCACGCCAATCGAATCAACAAAAGAAGACAGAAAGACACAACCAGGCAGGCGAAGCCCCACTTGCAAACCGTATTCAATGAAAGTCAGAATTCCTTGATGTTTGTGAAGATCACTCCTCATGTGATCAAGGCAGTAGGTGAGATGCAACCCAATGATTATTCTGTGAATGTTGTCGGGTTAGATTTGCAGCAAGCCCACCCGCGAGATAAAGTTGAGCTGATGGAGGAGACCCAAAAAATAGTAACCACTGATTTTCTCAAGCTCAGCCGACAGGCGAAGAAGAAGGATGATCAAATAGCGGAGCTCAAAAGTAAGGTTGACATCTGGGTAAACAAGTTTAAAGCCCAGGAGAACGAAATAAGTCGGCTGGAGAAGGAGAGGGGTACCTTTGAAATTAAGATCAAAGAGTTGCAGAATTTCAGCGAAGAGGTCATTTCGACTCTCGAGCAGGAGGTCGAGCTGAGCTGAGCAAAAGAGAAGGAACTTCGCGCTGAGTCTAACCTGCTAACTGAGGGAATGAAAGAGCTCCGACAGAGCACCACTGCCGAGATTACTGAAGTGAATTCCAACCTGAAGTTGGAAATTCAAAGGACTAAGTAGGCCGAATTGGCCCTGACAGAAAAGGAAAAGGAATTTCTCACCCTGAGGGAGTAGATGTCTACATTGGACAGAAGCTTGTCAGAACTAAAGGCAAGTTTAAGAAGTTGAGAGGCAGAATTGGCTACCCTAAAGATCCAACCCCTTGCGCCCCGGATGAGCTCATTGGAAATTGCCAAAGAGTTACACGCATCATACTAGGACAAGGTGAAGGCTTTGTGCCTTACTCTTCAGCCCACCTTAAAGTTTATGGCACAAGCAACTAGCCTCTGCGGGACAGTGAGTGAATCAATACAGCATGTTCAAGAGTTAACTTTTGACAAGGTTCTAGAGGCTAGAATTTTATTGGGTAATTTGTATACTGCTTCAGATGAAGCATTGAGTGGTGTGGGCATCAATGACCGAATGATAGTGGCTTTGGGCGCGAGTAGCCTCATCTCCATGCATGAGGTCATTCAACAGGTAGCGAATTGCAGAGCTCGGTTAAACCAAGTTACCAGTGACATGCGGGCGAAGTTTTCTCATTTTACTCAGAGAGGCCTCCCTTCGCCTTTCATTGCGGACTAGTTGGTAGCGGGTGTGGAGCATATTGTTGCAATGATCGAAGAGAAGAAGCAGGACCTTTCTGTCTTCCAAACCTTTGATCAATCTTCGACTGCTGCAGATATCGAGGGAATCGTGCATCAACTGGCGCAACTTTTCTTCCAATTGGAATTGGAAACAAAAGTATCAGGCAGATTGCCCTTCAAAGCAATTATTGATCTCAGGCTGACTCGCGAGCATCTGTGAGCTCTCTCTACACTGACGAACAAAGTATGGACCAATCTGCAGGCCGCCCTCTCGAGTTTGTGAGCATTTTTTATGTTGAGCCAAAGTTTCTGGGGTTCTCCTTTCCGTGAGCAAAAAGCCCCTATGAGTCACCAAACTGTTCAATAAAAACTGCTAAAGCCTTTGCAGTTTTATATTTACCCTTACGACTGTGCCTTATTTTTCAAATGCTCACTTCCCTCGGAGCGATCCATGTGGCTTTCTCGCGAAGCTTTTCACTTTTCCTTCGCTTCGCTTTTCGGCAATCTCCATTTGCGTGCCACGTGGCTCACTCTAGTTGTTTTTCAAGTTGGGCCCGCTTCGTTCTTCAGTCTGCTCGGAGCTCTCCACATGGCTCTCTCTCTCGAGGCTTTTTGCTGGGCACCTTGTCAACTTTCTGTCGGGCTCCGTCTGAGCGACACGTGGTGATTTTGTTTCTGCACCAGTTATCTTGGAAATGCCACCGGATCTTTTATACTTCCTTGCTGTCACGTGTTCTCTCTTATTGTTGCATGGTTTTCCATTTTATGTCATGGCCTCGCTAGCGTGTTGCTGACCGGTCGATGTTTGTTGTGGTGGCTCGAGATTATCTGGGTCATCGATCACCGCGCGTGGTTTGCTCTTCTCTTGATGCATCTCTAGGCGGTGGACTGGCCAGTAAATAGGGCCATGTTTTCTTTTATTGTGGTTGATTAAGTTTTGTAAAAACTCTCAAGCACTGGGAAGTAAGCCTTTTGTAATAATTGCTTTCAATTCAAAGACTTCGGACTATGCCAAATAAATTCGGCCTTTCTATTTTCAAGCATTTGTTAAAACTATTGACTTGTGCTATTATCTTTATTTTTGTATGAATGCATGTTCTTCAGTTTCTATAACCTTTCATAGCTGAAATGAATACAAACCATGTTTCTTCGACTCTTTTGTGTTAAGACAAAGTTATGTTTGGTTATATTATACAAATTAGAAGGTATTTTTGCATGATAAATGCTTGTGGAGAAAAATAACTTAATTAACAACATTTTAGTGGTTCGAGCCTTTGCATTTTGCACTGTGCTTTGTTGAAATTCGTCTAAGACTTTGGTGCATCACCTGTAGTGTAAACTTTACATTCCTGCTATCTCCCTAACCTTTTACTTCCACCCACTAAACGAAGAGCCGACTTCGATAAAATCCCGGAGGTCACTTAGCTAGTGCACAATGTCCCCCAATAGCTAAGTTTTTCATAAGGCTACTGCTACATGCAAAATTTTGCGTCAACAGACATCTCATTTAGGGTTTTAGGTTTGCATTTTTGTATTCTTTAAAATCTAGAAAAATTCAAAAATCTCAATCATTTTGCATAGTTTTTACATAATATTGCATAATCAATTATTTACATTTGAAAATTGAACCAAAATTACAACTCAAATTAGGTGTTTTTGCTTGTCATTTGGCACTATTTTGCACTTGAATTTAGACCTCATTTTACAAAAATTTGAAGCTGCAACTTACTATCTAAAACCAAAACCTAAAAACCATAGAAATCACTTCAAAAGCTTGCAAATTAATTTTAAAAAACCCTGAAGTGAGATCCATTCGCCCATGGACGAATGAGTCCCTGATCAAGGCTTTTCCTAAAATTTTGAGCATTAAAATCATTGTTTCTGCCTTTTGTGTTTCTATATTCAGATTGCTATTTTAATTTCCTAAATTTCTATTATTTAAAATTGTTCATATTAAGCATAATTTTTCAACTTCAGTGCATTTTTTGAATTCCAAATTGCATCTAGAAGACATCATTTTTTAGGTTTTTGCATAGCATAATCAAAAAAATATCTTGCTTCATATCTGAATCTTTTTAATCTCTTTGCATTTCAAATCATTCTTTCATAATGGACATGTGCATTGGTAATATATGGAAGTCCTTAACATCTTTATTTGATGTCTCAAGTTGTGCTTTTGGTAATGATCCTAATGTAATAGAACCTAATCATGATCCACCAACCCCTAATGAATGTCCTTATGAAGTTGACATCTTAGGTGAATATGATGAAAGCATGCATAATTGCATACATAATTTCCTTGACAACCTTGAGAACAATGCATCATTTTACCTTTCCATGCAACAACCAACACCTCCTACTATTTCACCATTAGAGATTTTTGTCTTTTACATCTTGAGATTGAGTCACAAACCAAGCCTAAACCTCCAACAATGAGTGAATCTAGTTCCTTTAACCAAGTGCATACTCATCCATCCTACGTTAATAAAGTCACCAACATACTCACAACCTAGAAGAGACTTATGGCCAAGGATTTAAGATATTAGCTAAACAAGGATGTGACACAACAAATGAGCGTGAGATTTATGTGTTGTTAGAACAAATCCCAATTGAAGATACTAAAGGTTTAGGATATCAAGATCCTCCTCCCTCCATATCTTCTAAGGAAACAAGAGTCCTCTATCATAATGAACAAACCCCTCACAAGGATGATAGGATCATTTTAGGTTCCCCTCCTTTGAATCCACCACAACAAGATCCTCAAACAAGTAAGAAATCTAAACCTTATAAAGTCAAAAAGTTGTCATTCCTGCATATTAAAACAACAAATGGAGCAACTTCTTCATCTAGGATGGATTGCACTACCACCGCCCAATAGAATCAATAAGCCTAAGAGCATGAATTATTGTGCATATCGTAGAACTCTTAGACATCTTACTGATGAGTGTCGTGCATTAAAGCTAGTATTGAGTTATTTTGCTCCTCCTAACATTTATAACATAATTGGATAGTAATTACATGAGATTTTCTCCTTGCCATGTGATAGTTGTAGGATCATAGCATACTCACTATTACATGTTTTACATTCATTACAAATAATTTTCTATATTGCAAGGAGCTCATTCTCACCACTTATCTTGGCTCATCCTTGTCCTGCACTTAGTGGGGGCAAGGAGGTAGATAGCTTTGTCCTAGTTTGGCACTTGATGTTGTCCCTTTGGCTAGTTGTCTGCCTTTCACATACGATGAACAAGATTAGGATGTGGACGACCTGTTATAGGTTGACTCACATGTGCCTTACTATTCTTGTCTTTGTTTTCTTTTTCATGTTCTATATGTGATTGCATGTGTGTAATGTGATCCCCTATACTTTTTTGTTTAACCCTTTATCTTTTCTTTTGTCTTATGTTTTCCTTTTTTGGATGACATAAGGCATCGAGACATTTAAGTCTCTTCCATGTTGACCCAAAAGGATTTTCTTTATTTTCGCTCTCTATGTGTCATTCTTCCTATTCCATGAGATTTGGGGAATGATGAAATTTTCGAGCTCTATAATATCATTGGAGCAAAGACATACACTAACCTTGACCCTTATGTGATTCTGGGATTTCATTTTGGGGAAACCCCTTTTTCATGATGTAGCTTCATTTTGAAACATATGACTTGGAATAGGGATTTCCAAATAAGCTCTCATGTCTTCTCTATTGTTATAATTTATCATTTTCTACTTTAAATTAATTTCTCACAACATGGAGTTAGCAATTTTTTTAAAGTAAGGGCATACATTAGCATTATCATTTTGGAGATCTTGGACTATTTCTTATGTTTCATTGTGAGGTCTTCTTACTTTTTGCGATATGTATTCTTCTTGGTGGTGTCAATGGGTTTGATGTCCTCCAAGATTGTGACCTTTCTTGGCATACAAATTTCCTCTTAGTGGTGATGCTACATATTGCATTCCCTAAGTTGTGAATCTTTTATCCTAGACTTGTCCTCTCTTGGAGACATTAGGCACGATGTTCCCTAAGAGAAGACCTTACATGAACTAAGAAAAACCCTTTGAACATGTCTTATCCTATTTGCATTTTTTTCATAAGTGTTTAGCATAATGTAGCTTGATAACCTTATGAAGCTCAAAGTTTCAACTCTTTTTCATGGCCACCAAGCATAATGAACTTTGCTTGCCTATGGCGCCTTGTTTGTTCATAAGTGTTTAGCATAACACAACTTGATAAGCCTTATTAAGCTAAAATTTCATATTGTTTGGTGCCTTATTTAAGTTATCAGAGGTATAAATTTGGTATGGTATGGGGGCCTAATAAGATTCTCTCATTCACCACCCTTGTGGGCTCACCTAGTGGACAACATATCTCACTAGCCCGTGTGAGTGTGCATTATTGTTTGCATAGTGGACAATGGGTTCCACTTGTAAATGTTTTTGGAAAAATAGCTAAGACATGTTACACATCGCGTTGGATAGTCAAGGCTTGATCCATCTCTTTTTTTTCCTTTCTCTCTTCCTTTGAGTCTTTGACATTATATGATTGAGTATCTTGTTATTGTTGCATACATATATATGTTTAACATAGGCATGTGTCTCTTTGTGCCTTTGTTCATTTTCCATGAGATCTTAGATCTTGGGGGCTTGATCACCTTCCTTGATCTTTGTCATCTTATCCTTCCAACGATTATACAACTAGACCTCTCTTGATTGTCTACTTTAGTGTGAGTTTGACGCAGGGTCATCCTCTCACTAAAGTGGGGGCTAAATGTAGTGTAGAAAAATGTAACCCTTTTCATTTTCTCACTTTTTTGGGCCCTCCTAATTGAATTTGACTTAATAATGTGTTAATTTAGTGTTGTAAAATGTACCCTTTTACATTTGAACACTTATTTGGGCCCTCTTAATTAAATTGAGCTTAATTATACCTTAATTAGCCCTTTAATTTGTTTACAAGCCTAATTAATTACATTTTTCGAAGGGGAAACCCGACAATAATTAATGCCTAAACATAAAACTTTACATTGAGCAATGTGTATTCCAAGTATAGGGACCTGGGACCCATTCGCCAATGGGAAAATGGTTCCTCCCTAGACTTTTGGACCTAAATTTAAATTATGTTTATGGTAATATTTTAATGTTTTCAAATCCATAATTCAATGTCAGTTTGTGATATTTGAATTTCAAGAAATTAAGGATACATACCTATAAATACAAGGTTATTTCACTAAGTTTCACCTAGAATTTTCAAGCAAACAAAAGTGTAGCAGGGTTTATGATCAAAGACATTCAAGAGAAAAAACATCAAAGATTTATTGCAGCAATCAAGATCTATCCATCATGTCAAAGTATTCTTGCATCATGCATGTTTTTGGAGCTAATATTGTGATGTAGGTTTCAAGATATATTCAAGCATTTTCAAGTATCAATTTCAAGTGTCAAGATCCACATCCAATTCAACCATTTCATGCAAGTTGTAGACCTCCTAAGATCTCCATTATCAAGGTTTCATCCAAGGGTTTGTTGAGTGGTAACATAGCTTTGTTCATTCTTCATTCCCTCTTTCATTTCATTATTTCATTTCAAGGTTTGATTACCAAAACAGGGTTTGACCAAGGCAAATCCCCACTAACCCAAAAATAAACATTTTTCTCTCTTGTGTGTGTGATTACAGATTTAGGTTGAAGAAGGCTTGAAGACATTTTGAAGAGAAAGATTTACAAAGTTGTCAAAGTTGCAAAAAATTGTCAAAGTTGTTGTCAAATCATGGAATCTAACTTATAGATTGGATTTTTGACTTTTTGACACTAAAACCTGGACAAATCAGAAGCTACAGATCTACACCAGAGGCTTTCGAAAGATTTTTGAAATCCTTGTACTTGGACCCATTCGCCCATGGGTGAATGAGTCTTAGATTAGCTTCCAAAAAATACTTTTGGTGACTGGTACACATGTTTATGCCTTTCTCAAATTTGTATTTTATTTTTTGGTTCTACAAATATTGAGCTTAATCTTCAAGTTTCAAGTGTTAGATTGCATTTTGGAGTTGATTTGTTATTTTTAGTTTTTCTTCCCAAAGTGTTGTTTGACCTTGATCCTCATCCTTCAGTCATAAGGAAATCTGAAGATTCTCACTTTGGGTTGATTCACCTAAGGGTTGATAATTGATTCATTGTGGGGATCACATTTCCTAATGAAATAAAGGAAAATAGGTCCCTCATCACATCATATTTTAAACCCACCTTTTAATCCCACCTATTTTTCTTCGTTTCAGTTTCTACTTACCTCTAACTTACTAGTAAAAGTAAATACACTGAAGCAAGGTTAACAACCTATATAGATAAAATGAACCCATGAGTTAAAAATACCACACTAATACACCCCCTTAAGCATAGCTTAGGTGAGGAAAAAGATTGGGTCTCGACAACTAGGCATGTTAAGGCACCCAATTATAATGAAACCTCATAAAGAAGAGGATAAAACCTTATGGGAAAAAACCCCCCCTGAATGAGGTTAAAAATATTCTCTCTAAAATATGAGAATAAAAAACCCCATTTGAGGAAAAATTCTACCCATAAGAGAGAAGAAGAAAGACAATGCAACCCCCCCTCAGTGTAAAATCTCATGTAGTGATGGTAGATGCTCAAAAATGAATATTGAAAATGATCCAAGACCATCAAGAAACATTCCTCCCCTTATGAATAAATAGAACCACAAAAGTATGCAAGTTGTCTTCCCATTCCTGAAAGGAGTATGAGGAATGAAAACTCAACATGAATAAAGTCTCTGAACTCTGCTCAAGTTTCCCCATGTCGATGTTGAAATATTCCACAACCAAGTCAAGTGTTATAGAAAATTTTGGAAAATGATGTAGAACATAATCCAAATATGATGATGATCCCTTTATATTATGTTCAAAGATCTCTGCACCAATACCAGACTATGAAAAATGATGATGTAGAGAAAGAATGTAAAAGGGTCTGAAGATTCCCTCACAATATCTAAAGAGGATGATGCAACTCCATAGGAGCTAACATCAAAGAGAATATGAATATCCTTAATATTTCCCTCCAAGTCTACAAGATAGGACTAAAAAAATAAACCTATAGCATCTGTCAAGCACTCATCCTAATTAGTTGTATCTAGAAGATGATGAATAGCCTATTGCACACTAAAGATCTTGAAGTGACTAAAAATTTGTAGATGCAATAGTAGATGGAGGAGATGGAGTATCAATGTATTTTAGACAAATAAATTGATCATCTCATGAGGATGTGTCCACACAAGATGGGGCTATATAATTCTTCTCGTGGACAAGTGGAACATGGCCACGTGTTAGCATTCCAATCCCTCATAGTGTTCTCTCTCCTCTTTCCCTTTATTTTTGCAGATAAGCATAACACGATTGCGTGTTAGCATTTTGAGCCCCCATAATCTTCTCTCTCATCTTTCCCTTTCTTCTTACAGACTAGTGGAACATGATCATGTGTTAGCATTTCGAGCCTCTACATAACATTCTCTGTCTTCTCCATGGATGCATGAAATTTGTTTATCTAACATTGATAAGTCAACCTGGACACATGTCAACCTTCTGCAGTGTTGCACAACTTTTTCCTTCTTTCCTTTTCACTTGTGGGCACATGAAACATTGCCACATGTTGACCTCATGTAACATTGCACAATATTTTCTTGCCTTTTCTTTTTTCTTGTGGGCATACGTAAATTTTCCACATGTCAACCTCTCACAACACCACACAACCAAAAACAGGACCTGCCACAACCTTTGTGAATAAGCGAACATATGAACTGTATCATATTTGTATAGCACACTTTCCTTTTGTGTGTCACCTACCCATGCTTCCATCTAACTTTATTCCTTCTTTCTCTTTGTGTGGGCTCGTAGAAGATCACCACTTGTCACCATTTTATGAAATCGTAAGCCCAAAAATAAGGCCCATCATTTCTCTTGCGGGTGGGCGGAAGCTCGACACCTATCCCACTGGCATCATACATTTTGCCACTAAACTATTGACTTTAGGCATAGGGAAATATTTTGGAACTGAGGAAAGGGTTAAGTAGAGTCAATAAACCAAGAATGCCTAGGGCCATAAGTTGTAACTTAAGCAACTAGGAATGACCTAGAGCAATTCAACACCAAATTAGAGGATAAAGTGCATGCCCAAACAAAACACTTAGGGTTTTGGAGAATTAGGGCAGAAACCTTAGCAGAGCATGAAACCCTAACCTTGATGTAGTTTAGAGAAGATCAAGTTGCCATTGTTGAATGTAGAAAACACTCCTAGGCCATGAGTAGACATGAAAAAACCAAAATAAGTAGGAATCTCCCATAATGTAGAGATTAGAAATCAATGACAACATCTTTCCCTTTTGACATTAATGACAACAATTTGCAACATACACAAATTTATTGCCTTTTTCAAGATCTTGAACCATTACCTTCGACATCGGCTCAAACAAAGGCAAGATTGATCCTTCAACCAATTCATTGCTCTCAAGAGGAGTCAAATCACCAGAGATATCTTGAATTTGGTTTATAAACATCTATGACTCAATCCTATCAACAACTAAACTGTTATGACTGACATCCACATTGGAATCCAATGAATCCACCCCCAAATTATCCAACCTAGAGAGTAGTCCATCTAGATTTTCCTCATGCTGACCAATATCTTCCAAAGCCTCAAAGTGGTTATAAGACACATCACCCTGTCTATCCTTGAGAATTCTCTTCACGCCTCTTCCCTTGCTACATAGCTTAACATGGATACAACCTTCCTTATCTATTTACCCCTTTGATATAGGGGCTTTTCCTTTATCCTTAAAAGGTGGAGGACGAGAAGACAACTTGGCTAAAGCTCCACTAGCAAACACCCCTAAAGAGATAAGTTTAGGAAATTTTCTTTGCAAATTCCCATACTCATGATAGATCTAACATCAAATGGGAGAGCTTCATAATCAAGTTGTTAAATCCATGAACTAGATCCAACTTGAATTTCCATTGAATCTAGCAACAGGTTATTTAAATCAATTCTAATATAAATTTGGGCATATAGGATTACCTTCTTGTCCAGTGTTTGTTGAGATATAAACCCACTAAATAGCCCCTCCTAATTGTAAAAATAAGGACCCCTCTATAAGCCTTATTTTGATCCGCTACGTAGGAAAATACCACCATAAAGTGGTTATTAGCTTCTTGCATAACCTCCATATTTCCCTCTAGCTTCCAAGTCTGATGGGCCCATGATTTCAAGAATGGGAGAAACATGTATCCCCATAAACTTGCAAATTAAAGCATGGTTACATGTAAATAGTTAACATCCTCCACAACCAAATTTGGTTGAATTACCATAACTAGGTGATAAGGAATCCTCTATAGTCAACCATTTACCTTCAGATCCCAAGGACCCCTAATTTGAGATGAACTCCCTTCATTTAAATATTTGCTTAAAGAAATAATTGCTTTAGAATGGTCTGATGGGGCAATCCACTACTCCTGTCAAAATATCGAAAAAGGGGGTAAATGCACAAAGTTGGGTCCACGAAACGTGGAAGTTTTTGCCTTAGTCGAAAAAATGAAATCGACTTTGCAAAAACGAGATCCCGATTTTTATAAATGGGATCCCGAGCCTAAATGACAAATGGGATCCCGCTTTTTAAAAATTGGGATCTTGTTTGTTAGAGGGTCCCAAACTGACGAACAGGGAACGAGATCTCGATTACTACGAAACGAGATCCTGTTTCGTAATAGTATTTATTTTTTAAAATCAAACAAAGCTTCATTTTTACCAGCAGCGCACGAGATCTCGATTTCTGAGCGACAGTGACCCAGGCACAACCTCTAGGTACCATACTCTCCCATTGTTTTGGGCATTTTTCATTTCATATTGAAATTGTCAATAAAATAATTGATTTTAGCATTTTTCAAAAAAAAAAATTACGTTTTAAGCATTTGATTTCTTGTTATAGTAGAAATGAGGAATTGTACAAATAGATGAAAAAATACGTCAAATTATGAAGATATTGAATTAAAATGAAAAAATAAACCTTGAATTGTATTTTAGAAACAAAATTTAGCTTTTGAAACCTGAATTGTTTGATGAAACCAACAAAAAATGTATTTGAAAACCTTAATTGAAATGAAACAAAAAAAATTGCATTTCAAAACCCTAGAAATTGAAATGAATTAAAAAATTGCATTTAGAAATCCCGAATTCAAATCAAAGCAAAAAAAATGAATTTGAAAACCCTAGTTTGAAATGAAACTAAAAAATTGCATAAAAAACCCTAATTGCTTAGAAATTGAAACACTGAATTGAATTGAAACAATTTTTTTTGCTAAAACCCTAAATTAAAATTGAACAAATCATTTTGATTTTGAAAACCCTAATTTCAAGCTCAAGAAAATTCATTTGCATTGCTTAAATGTTTTAAATTTCATTTGCATTGTATGGAGAAAATGATATGTTAAACTTTAGTTTGAATGTTAAATTATAATTAGATTGGAAAAACATTCCATTTTTTGTGAAATGAGTACAGTATTGCTATATGAATTTTCATTTAGAACTATCTTTTATATGAATTTTGATAATTAATTATAGGTAAAATAATTAGTCCTATTAAAAAGATGAAATAAAAATAAAAGAAAAATAAAAACACACTCTAAATTCAAAATCTAGCTTCATCTAGGGTCTATGGCAACAATATCATCTTCAAACTTAAATTTTTTTAGTTTCTATTTTTCTGATTTTAGATTCAATAAATTCCAAGAGTTATTGATTTTTAAGTAAAATTAAAACACTAAAATTCATAAGAGAAAAAAATCCTTATGTAGGAAGGAACATCACATTGACATTCATGCTAGACATTCAACTACTTTAATATATCCTTCATTTCCAATATGTTTTCCTTAATTAAAGTCTCACACTTCATCATGCAAATCATTTCAATTAGAGGAAGGCTATAAAAATGATTAGTTATCTCATCTTAACAATCATCCTTGAAATCCTTTATAATTTATTAGTCTTGTTTTCAAAGATCATTGTGGAGATCCATACTCTTATTAATTACTTTATAGAAATATTTATGCAATCCTTTCATCCACTGCTTAATGGAGGTTACCACACATTTTATCCTATATAATGTAGTCTTATTGTTGAGAAATTATGATAGGAATAGTGATAAAACTATCTATTTCATACTTGAGGGCCTTATGAATCTATTAAGACAAGATGTTCAATATATGAGATATTTGAATTCAATTCTTGCTTGTTCTACCAATCCTTACCCATCCTAGATACAATAGTAGACACTATATTTTTCATCCATTGTGTTCTATAGTTTTCTTATCTATATTAAAATAATATTTATTTGATAATCTACTAGGGTTAGCTAACTATTACCTTAATCAATTAATGAGGTATTAATCTCAACAAATTTTGATCCTTTAAGTAATTCAAAAATATGGTGCATAAGGTTCTTGGTTTCTTCTTGGTTCTAAGGCTATACAACATAGTTGCAATCTAAGACAAATCCCTTTTTGGTGGCTTAATGATTCTTTTCCTATTTTTAATGTTATATTCTGGCTAAGTGGGGACAAAAGAAGGAGCATAATCTTCCTAAGAAGGAAATTGTAGTTAATTATATGGATTCCTTAAACCTAAGGCTTGTTGGAGGATGAGAGTTTGCATAGTTTCTTTTACATTGATATCTTGTATGCCTTTGTGAATCTTTCTTTCCATTGTATTCATTAAGATATCTACCTCTTTCATAGTCAAATATATGATAATTGAGTCTTAATTTTTCTTCTCCTTGGAAATCCTCAACTTCTTGCACTATTTTCTCATCCTTCGCATTTTTTATTATCTTTCTAGTGATATCATTTTCCTTAAGCTCGTATTTCATCTTTTCTTAAGAATATTTTCCTTAGTTTGATAAAATACTCTATCAATATTTAATAAGGAGTGTGGAGAATATAAAATAGGGTATAAAAATAGACCTTGTATTACTTCCTTATTTTGTGAGGATTGGGAATTAAATGTTTATTTCTTCTCCTCATGTTCTTGAAATAATAGAATTAGAACTATCATTAGTTGGTAAATATTGATATGTTAAAGAATAGTTAGAATTCATAAATTTTATCAATGTTTGTTTGCAAATTTAGTTAGATAGTATTCAACATTCATTTCTATTTTATGTTTTGATCTCTCTTAGTCTAAAATCTCAATTTTTGCACTATTTACCTAGACACTAAATAATCTAAATATTTTTCTTTTCTAAGTTCTTTTAGGTTCTTTCAATTTCAAACAATCTAAAATAAAATACTTGATTCAACATTAACTAATTTTATATTATACATTTTATATCATAAAATTCATTTAAGTGGGTTTAATATTAATGAAAAAAATGTTAAATAAAATAATCTTATATTCAATTAAAAAAATATCTAGTTAAAATATACATCAAACTCAATCTTAATCATATATAATTATGTGTTTCTATTACGAAAATAGTAAATCTATTCATAAAATAAAAAATATTCATAAACTAGGCACTAACTTGCAAGTTCATTATTCCAAGGGCCACCCAAACTTCGCCCTAAGTTCGCTAAACCCTAAGCCTTGAACTCTAAAATCTAAACCCTTAACACTAAAGAATTCATTTTGTCTTAGGACCTTAAAATGAAATTTGGTTGTCTTAGGCAACTCCACCAAATTTTATTCCCTTAAGCCATGTCATTTTGTCATAGGACCTTACTACAAAGATCCCCTTAAGCCATCCTATTACTGTAAACCCTAAACTCTAAACTCTAAATCCTAAACCCTAAAGACAACATTTTTTCCTAGGCCCTTAATGAAATTTGGTTGCCTTGGGCAACGCCACCAAATTTTATTCACTTGAGCCATGTCATTTTGTCCTAAGAGCTCACTAGACATAGATCCCCTTAAGCCATCCTATCACCCTAAATCATAAATCGATGTCTTAAGGTGTCCTAATATGACATTTCTTAATGGGATCAAAGAAGTTCTTAAAATTTGGTGAAGTTGACCAAGGCAACCAAAATTAACAATAATAAGATTGTGCAAGATTATAATATGAATGATATTTCATGATCTAGGTTGGTCAGTTGAAACAAGAGCTATCTCAATCAACTGTTCCACAAGAAAATGTTCTTCACTAACTTGCAAGTTCATTATATTCCAAGGAACACCAAAAAATCACCCTAAGTTTCGTAAACCAAATTTAACAATAATAAGATCATGCAAGATTATAATATGAATGAGATAAATCATGATCTAGGTTGATTAATTTATGATTTAGGGTGATAGGATGGCTCAAGGGGATCTATGTCTAGTAAGTTCCTAGGGAAAAATGACATCACTCAAGTGAATAAATTTTGGTGAAGTTGCCTTAGACCTTAATGAAATTTGGTTGCCTTGGGCATCTTCACCAAATTTCATTCACTTAAAATCCATGTCATTTTGTACTAGGACCTTACTACATAGATCCCCTTAAGCCATCCTATCACCCTAAATCATAAATTGATGTCTTAAGGGGTCCTAATATGACATTTCTTAAGGGGATCAAAGAAGTTCTTAAAATTTGGTGAAGCTGCCCAAGGCAGCCAAATTTAACAATAATAAGATTGCGCAAGATTATAATATGAATGATATTTCATGATGTAGGTTGGTCATTTGAAACAAGAGCTATCTTAATCAACTATTCCACAAGAAAATGTTCTTCACTAACTTGCAAGTTCATTATATTCCAAGGGACACCAAAACTTCACCCTAAGTTTCGTAAACCAAATTTAACAATAATAAGATCATGCAAGATTATAATATGAATGAGATAAATCATGATCTAGGTTGATTAATTTATAATTTAGGGTGATAAGATGGCTTAAGGGGATCTGTGTCTAGTAATTTCCTAGGACAAAATGACATGGCTTAAGTGAATAAAATTTGGTGAAGTTGCCTCAGACCTTAATAAAATTTGGTTGCCTTGGGCATCTTCACCAAATTTTATTCACTTAAAAGCCATGTCATTTTTGTACTAGGAACTTACTACATAGATACCTTTAAGCCATCCTATCACCCTAAAACCTAAATCTTAAACTCTAAACCGTAAACCCTATAGCATTCATAAATTGTCCTATATTAATAGTTAATTGTATTTTCATTCAAGTAACATGCCTTAGACATAAATGAGGCTTACATATTTTATCATATGTATTCAATTAGGCCATTTATATTGAATGGTTTAAGGGTATTTCCTAAACATGTATCTTACATTTTTAAATTACAAATCTAATGCAGGTTCACTCATATCTTAGAGATCACATGGATTGATTCAATAATATTCACAATCCACCTCCGTGTCATCCATCTCCACCACCTTCACCTCCACCTCCACCCACTCCACCCACTCCACCCACTCCACCTCATAGCCCCCCACCTCCACCACTCGAAATCGATGGTGCTCGTTTACAAGAACGAATCAATTCCAATGTTAAAACCATCCAAGATCAAATCAACATTATTCAAAATGAAGAATTTTTCGCACCACCTGTGAGGATGATTGCATCTAGGATGCAAACCATTGTTGATGTTGTCAGGGCTATGGATGGGATCTTAGATGAGCGTCGACAATGGCTAGAGGAGAGGAGAACTTCTGATTCTGAAAAGGAAAACACAAATAAATGAAGAGATGTAGTAGAGAGCCACAATAGTTTTTAAATTAAGACAATGATCTTAAATAGTTATGAATTTATGAATTTGGTGAATGATGGATATTTTGTGTGATGAATTTATAAATTTGGTTGGATGGATATTTTTAGTGACGTGAGTTTATGATTTTGGTTCTAGATGGATATTTTTAGTGACTTGAATTTATGATTTTGGTTCTAGATGGATATTTTAGTGACATGAATTTATGAATTTGGTGGAATTTATGAACTTATAATGATAAATTTATAATAGTATATATTTTATGACTATCTACTAGATCATGATTTCTCCTCATGGAAAATTGTAATATATATATATATATATATATGCGTTACACATAAAATGAGCTTTTTGTGAATGTTTCAAGTTTATTGTTTAGTATGTACACATGTATTAAAATTGCATATAGTTGTTAAATTTTGAAATATGTATGTATGTACATAGTTTAGTTTAATGATGTATGCATGCAAATTATCCATGGTATTTTTTATTTTAAGTGTATTACATGTTAAATTTTGAATTTTGTATGCACATGCTCAAGTTCAATCAATGTATATGTGTGTTTCAATTTTATATGATCTTAATATATGTATGCATATCCTATTTAAACAAATTTGCATGTGCATTTCAAATTTAACTATTTCTTGTAATTTTTTAAGTTTGTATGTTAATTTTGTATAATTTAATGTAGGTGCACACTTATATCTCATATCATGGATGATTTTAACATTGATGATATCATCAATCCACCACCTCAGCCACCTCCACCTAATATTCCACCTCCAACACCTGTTGCATCTAATGAGGCTCGCTTGCGAGCATGCATAAATGATCAGGTTGCATCCATACAAAATCAAATCAATGCTATACAGAGCCAAGCATTGATTCCACCGCATGTTAGACGTTTTGCATGTGCAATGCAAAATGTTGTGGATACCATCATGACCATTGATTCTGATCTAGATAGGCATCGATGAGACATAGAACATATGAGACAATTTTATGTTGACGGTCTCTCTTATAAACAAATATTAGACCTTAAAATAATGAAAGCCCATCTAGCCCCCTACTTTCTCGACCCCATTACTCGACAACCCATTCCTTTGAAAAAATCTAGAATATCCATGAGGTGGTGCATACATCCACAAATGAGTGCACATTTTTGGGATCGATGGTATATGGTTTTTGATAGTCCCCCACATGCTAATTGGGAGTGCCCATTGTATTTTTTGAGGAAATTGTATGTAGAGTTTGTTATGGGGCAAAATCCCAATTATTTTGATTTTAAATCATTTCAGGGTGTTGGTGGCGGCATGACACAACAGAGGTTAGGGGAAAGGGTTGATCCCCAATGCCTCGTGCATGTGCAACCCCTTATTGTTGCTCCTGGTCCTCCCATTCTTGCACCAGTGCATCATCGAGCTATGGTCTTGACATTAGGTTCCCTTAGTACACTCGCAGGAGACCTTGATCAACATGCTTTTGCGATAGCGGGTGGGGAGCATAGAGACGATGATGATGGAGGAGTGTTTTATGGAGCTGGTCTGAGTACCACTCCAGGAGTGTCGAGGCCCGTCCCACATGTATGTACTAGTTTCCATCAAGTATGTTATGGACTTGATCAGGCCACACCTAGTTCGGATGGACGTGGAGATTATAGTGGTTCATTTGGTCACCTTAGTTCATTTGCAGAGTTTCTTACAACAGACCAACACCCTGAGGACACTGCGACACAAGTATAAATATGCATCTACACGTTCATTTTATAAGAATTTTGATGAATGTATATATCAAAGAAAACTTTGCAATATATTTTAACAATCAAATTGTTTGGTGTAACGATGACAGTAACGATGGGGAAATCATCTGTTCCACAAGTACATACATCAACACCAGTCCTACTCAGCAACCCTTATGGGGTATTTTGATTTCAATTTTTTAAATTATAAATGAAATGATTTTTAACTTGAGTTTTAAATTTATAATTGAATAACATATATGTTTGAAATATTTATGTTGGTTTAGGCGAGTCAATCGACTTCCATGTCGATTCCACTTGAGGGGTTGTCAAGCACTCCTTCACTATCAGGTGTCGTAGATCAGGGGCAGGTACATTTATATTGTAAATTGTTTAACTTACATTAGTATAGTTACAATTATGAATTTTGAATTCACTATATATGAAATGTGCATGTACACTTGTAAATATTATAAGCGTTAAATGTCTACATGTATGTCTAGGTTGATACCACAATGAGAATGGGCATTGGGCAAACATTAGATGTTGCGACTACTTGTGAGGCCTCTGATTTTTAGGTTGTTTAAAAAACTTTCTACACAAAATGTGCAAACTTGAATATATATATTAACCCAATTTAACTATACATGCTTTAATTTTGATCTTGTAGGACTTTGTTAGTGCAACTTTCAGCCCTAACCCAGACATAGTTACACCTCTAGGAGGACATGCAAAGCAGGCTCCAAATCAAATGGTAATTTAATTTTTTTATTATATTTAAATTCAATTATAAATTATATATTGTGAATATAATTTTAATTTTAAATTTTAAATTGAATATATATAATATGAGCTAATACATGTTTTAAATTCTTTTTCTTTTATAGCATGAGACACATCTTGTAGTTGAGGATGTAGAAATAGGTCCTGGAGAAGAGGGTGCACAACCTCAGAATATGGTACAATTAAAATATGATAAATTATAAATTAATTTCAATTAAATAATTTTTAATTGTAGACTTGTGCATCTAATTTCAACTTTCTTTGTCTTGTTTATGTAGATTGATTTAGAGAATGCAGAGGTTGCTTCAGGTGCACCAGAGCATCCAAACCCAGATATGATGGTAATTTAATTTTATGATGAATTATAAATTAAATTGTCATTAAATAATTTTTCATTGTCTTACATATGATTTCATTTTTCTCTTGTACAGAGTGTTTCAGGTCATCCGCATAGTCTGCATGGCGTGAAGAGGTCTCTTGATTATAGAGACAATACATGACCTAGAAACATGATTTTGTGGGTTAATTTGTTTATTTCATAGACTATATTTCTTGTTTGTCATGTACTCTGTTGGACTTTATATTTCATGGTTCAAGTATTTAGTTGGAATTTAGTTCATGGGTTGTACTCTGATGGACTTTATTTCATGCGCTTAATATATTGGTTTCATGCACTTAATATATATACATAAATTATGGACTTTATTATTGTTTGAAATTTTAATTCACACATATACATTTATGCATTTTATGTTCATAGTCAAGATATTAATATAGGACATTAATGTGAAATTAAATATAAATATGAAATTAAAGTTGAAATTAATAAGACATTTTAATATTCATAGTTTACAAATTTAGTGATCTCATACATGATATACATGATATGTACATTCAATAATTAGCGATAATTAGTCAATGAACTTATTCAATTCATGTCAATCAATAATTAGTTAATAAATCATAATTTACAAACAAAAGCAATCCATTTATATACCAGAAAGGATAAAATTTTAAGAAATAAACAATACCATACAAGATTAGAGAACAAAAGCATCGAGAGATGGCTCTGTGCGCGTTTTCCCATGGTCGAGCTAGGGCATCCGAGCCCTAGCTTGTGAACTATCTAATTGTCTGCTTGTTGCGCTGGTTGGGAGGGTGCTAGTCTGTTTTGCGGGGGGTCCTTTTGCATGCTCCTGTGGCTGGTTGTTGCGGGATCTTCTGTCTGCTGTGTGTGGGGGTGGTCGATGACCTCTCTTTTCCTTCGGTGCACGTTCCTGTGGGCTGAAGTTGTGGTGTGAGTCTGTGTTTGGGTGTTGTGGGTGGCGAGGAGTGTTCTTCTCTACCTTTATAGGGTTTGGTCCTTCGTTTGGTGGGGGTGTTGCGCACGGCCTATGGTGGGGTGTACTCTGGCGGTTGGGTGAGCCGATGTTCCCATTGCATGGCCATCTTGGGCAGTATGGCAGCCAAGCCTTGTGGGGAGACGTCTAGGGCGTTGCCCGATCTGGATTTTCGTGTTGTGGTTGGAACGAATTCGCCAATCCAAGGAAAATGTTTTGACAATGATCTTTTTTCTCCGGATACGGGGTTTGTGAGGAATAACATGACAGGGGATTCACGCATTTTGAAGATTAACAGATGCCTCGAACGATGCAAGGAGAGACCCAAAGTGGTGATCCCGATTGAAATGATTGCTGAGGACATAGAATATTATTCTCGACATTCTCTCTATTGAAAATTTCTAGGAATGAGAGTTTCTTTGCAATTCTTGGAATCTTGGGCCCGAAGGACTTGGGAGCCGGAGGGTGAAATGGATGTTACGTTGCTAGCAAACAATTACTTCATGGTTACATTTAACTACTTAGCTGATCGCAACAAGATCTTTGAGGGAGGGCCCTACTTTTACAATAAGATAGGGTTGTTCATCAAGCCTTGGCATGCAGGATTTAACCCTTCTGAGGAGCTCCCGAATCGTGTTCCGGTGTGGGTTCACTTGCCTAGGTTCCCTGTCGAATGTTGCCGTGAGGATGTTTTGCACATGCTTGCCTCGATGCTCGGGAAACCAGTGGGACCTTCGACACAAACCCTAGGTAAGAAAGTTATGACTTTTGCTAGAATATATGTTGAAATTGATCTGATTAAGCCTTTGCCAGATGCTCTTGATATGTGTGTGGGTCCCCATTCTTGGGTGCAGCAACTGGATTACGAGACCCTTCCCTTCCAGTGCCGCCTCTGTCATGAATATGGCCACTTGCTGCGTAGATGTCCGAGGGCCAGGCCTACGGAGACTCACCCTCCACTGCCTCCCCACAACTATCCAGGTGTTGATAAGGGGAAGAATCTTGCTTCTGTGGAAGGGGCTGGGTCTGAGGGTTTTGTTCCTGTTAAGGCTCGCAACCGAAATAGAGGTCACAAGAGGACTCTAAACAAAAGACAAGATGAGGATACTTTTAATAGATTCGAAATCTTGGATGATCTTAGAAAGCAAGAGGTTAATCTTGGGTTAGTGAATATGGATCAGGGAGTGGAGGGTTCTGGTGTGGAGGATCACATTTCGGGTACCCTTGTTGTTCCTCAAGCTGCTTCTTCCTTGAATGCGGACACTGAAATGCATGTGGAGGCTCAGGTGTTGTCGGCTCCAAATGGTGAGTGTGTGAAGGCGACTGGGGATCCTGCTTCTACGACTCAGAGGACAGGCTCAGATGGGGTCAAGGGCAACAAGCCCTCCCCCCACTTGGGAATTTTACAAAAAGATGGCAAGAAGGGGGGTTTGGAAAAAGCCTCTAAACCTGGTCGAAAGAAAGATTTGGAGAAGATTAAAATGATAGGGGAGACTTTGGTGGAGTCAGGGACAGTAAAGACCTTGGATTCTCATTTTTTGACTCCTTCAAAATGATTGTTATTTCATGGAATGTAAGGGGCCTAAACAGTGGCCCTCGACAAAAAGTTGTTCGTGAGTTGGTTAGTCGTCATTCTCTTGATGTTCTGTTCTTGCAGGAGACTAAGCTGTCTGTTGAAGGCATGATGGGTTTAGTGCCTAAGTTGTGGAGGACTAGTGAATGCTAGTGTATTGGGGCCCAGGGATCCTCGGGGGGTATGGCTTGCTTTTGGAACCCTCGAAAGATTAGACCTCTATGGTGGCTCTCCTTTAAATCCTCTCTTTCCATGGTGGTTGTATGGTCCGAGAAGGGGGAGGCTATTTTACTCTCTAATGTTTATGCACCTGTTGAGTTCCAAGGTAAGCAAACCTTATGGTCCAATATTCGTCTGGTTTGTAGCATGGCTCCTTACCAGCCTTGGATTATAGCGGGAGACTTCAATGCTATTACTGAGTTAGCCGAGAAACGGGGGGGTATTCCAAGATTGGAGCCCTCTGTTGTGCTATTCCAAGAAAATATATCGACTCTTATCTTGTTGACATCAAGCCTAGCAATGGTTTATTTACTTGGAACAACATAAGGGTGGGAGACAGCTGTATTATAGAACACCTGGATCGGTTCTTGGTGTCCTGCTACTAGGTTGGGGGTATGTGGTCCTCTAGCTCAAAGATTTTAGATTGGAGGGGTTCGGATCATTGGCCTATTCAGTTCGTGGTATCTTATGCTAGGGTGCCCAGGACCCTGTCCTTCAAGTTTCAGTTAATGTGGCTACGTGACTCGGACCTCCATGGCTATGTTGCTGAATGGTGGAGGGACGGTAGACCTGCCTATGGTACTGCAATGTATATTTTCGCTAAGCTTCTTCAATATGTCAAATATCAGCTCAAACGATGGAACCGCCATTGCTTTGGTAACATTTTATTCGAGAAGAAGGCTGCTCAAGCGGAGCTGGATGGAATTACTAGGCTGATCCGGGAGAATGGGATGTCCGAGAATTCTTTGAGGGATGAGGCTAGAGCCTTGAAAGCTCTGGAAGAGTGGGAGCTCAGGGAAGAAGTTTTCTGGAAACAAAAGGCTCAGATTGATTGGATTCAAGCGGGGGATAAGAATACCGCCTTTTTCTTTAATTTTGTGAAGGCTAGACGTCATGGAAATTCTATCTCTACTTTGGTTAATGATAGGGGAGAGACTCTTTCGTCTACTCCGGATATCACAAATGAAGTTGTGCAGTATTTCTCTTCCTTATTCAAGGAGGAAATGGATGGCAACTCTGTTGAGGAGGCCCAGGTTCTTTCTTGTATCCCTTCTTTAGTCTCAGAGGAGATGAAGGAGCATTTGATGAGGGAGATTTCGGTGGAGGAGTTGGAAAGGACTATTTTTCAGAGGAAAAAGGGGAAAGCTCCGGGTCCGGATGGTTTCCTAATTGAATTCTTTCAAGAATTTTGGGAGAACATCAAGCTAGATTTGTTAGCCATTGTTCAGGAATCTCAGAAGAATAAGTAGATGTTACGGGCAATTAATTCTACCTTCCTTGCTCTCATTCCAAAAGGTGATGATGTGGATAGGTTAAGCCTCTTTCATCCCATCTCTCTTTGTAACGTTATTTATAAAATTATCTCTAAGTTGATTGCTGATAGATTGAAGAAGTGGCTTCCGACGTTGATATCTGAGGAACAAAGTGGTTTTGTGGCGGGGCGTCAGATTTTGGATGGTGTTGTTATTGCTACGGAAACCATTCATTCTATGGCTAAATCAAAAGAAAAGGCGATGTTCATTAAGTTGGACATGGCAAAGGCCTACGACCGGGTCCGATGGTCTTTCCTACGAAAGGTTTTGGCTGCTTTTGGCTTTGAGGAGGAGTGGATCCGATGGGTTATGAGCTATGTGACTTCAGTCTCCTTTTCTGTTTTAATTAATGGGGAGCACTTGGAGCTTTTTGGTGCTTCTCGGGGTTTACGGCAGGGTGACCCCCTCTCCCCCTACTTGTTCCTTCTCTTGGCAGAAGGTTTGGGTTGATTGATAAAAAGGAATGTTGAGATGGGCCTCATTCAGGGATGGAGATGGGGAGGTGGATTACCCCCACAATCTCATTTACAGTTTGTGGATGACACTGCTCTGATGGGTTCGACCACCATTAGGGAGGCTACGAACGTGCGCAAGGTGCTTGATGTGTACCTTGGTGCTTCTGGTCAATTGATTAATGAGGGAAATCCTCTATCCTCTTCTTCAATACTCATGTTTCCATTCAGAGGAGGATCACTCACATTTTGAGATTTCAGATTGGGACTCTTCCGCTGACCTACTTGGGGATTCCCATTTCGATTGGTAGACAGTCTCGTGATTCCTGGGAGGTGATCTTGGATAAATTTCGGGTTAAAGTCACTCATTGGACCCATCGGTGGCTGTCCTTCGCTGGCCGGGTGTAGCTGATTAAGTCTGTTGTTCAGGCCCTCCTATTCTATTGGTGTATGGTCCTTGTGGCACCTGTGAGCTTTGTCAAGGAATTGGACTCCTTGGCAAGATAATTTTTATGGGCTGGTAGCTTATTGTCATCTAAATGGAGCCTTGTCAGATGGGACATTGTGTGTAGCCCAATGTAGTTTGGTGGCCTAGGATTCAGACAGTCGCTTTTGTCAGGTACGGCTCTGGCTGCTAAACTGTATTGGCAGTGGTGTGTGGAGCAGGATCATGTGTGGGCTAGGATTCTGACTCAGAAGTACTTTCTGGGGTCCTCTCAGGGAGATATCCCTCAGTACTCCTTGATGGGGAAGGGATCGGCAATTTGGAATACTCTTCGAAAAGGGGCTGCACTCGTCAAAGACGACCTTTTCTGGGTTCGTAAAAGTGGGAATGAGGTGCATTTCTGGCATGACTCCTGGGATGGTTACTCCCCCATTGTCTCTCAGTATCTGCATTTGTTGACCTTGAGCCAGAGATTCTGTGAGAGGGGATGGACCAAGGTGAGTGACTTCAAATCCATATCATATTAGGGGCAGCTGGTGGTGGCGGAGTGGAAGACCCCGAGTGACTGGCCGATTATTGGTATGGTGGAGGAGTGTGTGGAGCTTTTCAACATTCTCTCCCGCCGGAGTTGTAGTTACCTTGTTGATAGGGATGTGCTTTCCTGGTCTCCTAACCCTAAAGGGGCGTACTCTGTGGCTTCTGGATATCAGGCGCTGCTCTCTCAGCAGTTGGAAGGGGAGGAGATTCAGTGGTGGAAGAAAGTGTGGAATAAAATCTCTTGGCTGAAGTGTAGCTTCTTTATTTGGGTTTTGGCTTGGAAAAGGTGCTTGACTTGGGATAATATTTGGAAGAGAGGCTTCTTGGGTCCGTCCAGATGTGTTCTTTGTGGGGATGCTGAGGAGGACTCTGAGCACCTGTTCTTCCGTTGTGCCTTCACTATTCGGCTCTGGCATTTCTGGTGGGGTGTTTGGAAAAGCCCTTGTGTTCATGCTTCTTCTTTGGTGGACTTTTGGGGAAGCCTGGGGAAACCCCCCTCCTCGACTGTTCTCTTGCAAGACATATGGTATGTTGGGCCCATCTTCTTGTTGTGGCAGGTCTGGATGGAAAGGAATAGGAGGACTTTTCGAGGTGAGAACTTATGGTTACAACAGGTTTGGTTTCGAATAATGGGCATGATCCAGGAGACAGTGGAGGCCAAATGTGAGGTTAGGTTGCCTTTGGAGAGAGGGGATGCCGATGTGATTGGTTGGTTGGGTATTCAAGGGTTAACTCTGGTCTCTGCTTGTGTCAGAAGGGCAAGGCATGCGAAGTAGAGAGTCCAAAGGGTGGGGAGGTGGAGGCCCCCTTCGACTGACTTTTTGAAAATTAATGGGGATGGTTCTTCTAGAGGAAATCCTGGTCCCGCTGGGATTGGAGGGGTTGGCAGAGATTCTTCAGGTTCTGTGGTTTTTCTCTTTTCTATTCATGAAGGTCTTCAGACTATCAATAATATGGAAGGTCTGGCTATCCTTTACGCTATGAAACAGGCTTATTTTTGGGGGTGGCACAGGGTTATTTGCAAATCTGACTCTCAGGTCTTGATCAACTTGCTTAAGGAACAAAAGATTGATGATGCTAGCTGGCGGTTGGCTGAGGTAGTGCAACAGATTCTTCAAGTTAGTTCAGTGATGGAGAGGGTGGTGTTTGTCCATATCCCAAGGGAATGGAATAGGGCAGTTGATTGTTTAGCTAAGTGGGCTTCAGAGAATGTGGATGGATGGAAGGTCGAGGGATGGGAACAGGTTTCCCAAGACTATCGTCAGGTTCTGGAGAGGATTCTTGCTGAGGATGGGACTGGTATTGAGGTTGGCTGATTTGTGTCTTTGTCCTCTGTTGGTCTCGGGGGTTAGGCCCTTTGACGTATTGTAAGGTTCTGTTTTGAATTTCAATAAAGTTTTTACCCTCTTTTTATAAAAAAAAAAAAGAGAACAAAAGCATTAATAAATTCTATAAATAATAACATCCAACACTAATTTATAAGTTTTCAAAACAAATAATGGCATCCAATACTATTTTATAAGTTTTCAACACAAATAATGGCATCCAATACTAATTTATAAGCTGTCAAAAAAAATAATGGCATCCAATACTAATTTATAAATTGTCAAAACAAATAGGTACATTGAAAACAAACAAGGGGATGTCTTAAGGGGTCACAATACAACGTCTTAAGGGGATGTCTTAAGGGGTCACAATACAACGTCTTAAGGGGATGTCTTAAGGGGTCATATTACATCTTAAGGGGATGTCTTAAGGGGTCATATTACTTCTTAAGGGGAATGTCTTAAGGGGTCATATTACGTCTTAAGGGGATGTCTTGAGGGTTTATAATACAATGTCTTAAGGGGATGCCTTAAGGGGTCATAATATAATGTCTTAAGGGGATGTCTTAAGGAGTCATAATACAATGTCTTAAGGGGATGTCTTAAGGGGTCATAATACACCGTCTTAAGGATATAATTGATTTAACAATAATATATGCATGATATTTAGTGATTTGAAGACATAGTAGGACATATATGTACATATATGTCATCTCAAAATAATGTTTACAAAATTTGGATATGCCATCTCAAGAACATCTCAAACTCATGCCCAAAATGTAGTAGGTCTTCACACCACCTGATATCAAAAAGGTACAAGCAATATCAATGAAATCATCAAAACATACATATTTTAATTTATATGAAACTATCTATATGTACACAACTCAAGTACCTGAATTTAAAAGTATTCCACATGTGTGTAGGTTGAATCCAAGCATCCTCTCCTTTTTGTTTCAAAGTATGAGATCAATGCAATGATGGCTTAAGGATACAAAAAAGGATAATAAATCAATTTTAACTATTAATGTACAAGCAATATCAATATTTAATCGAAACATGTATTTAAATATATTTTAACTAATAATTACCTCTATTTAAAAGGACATTAAAAAACTTAAACTATATTTACCTGTATTTACTTATTCCATTGTACCATTTGCATCCTCTCTTTTTTGTAATGCATATATGATTGTCTCATGCTCTTCCATAGAAATTGTCCATAACACTTTATTTGTAGGTCTTCCGCAATACCGATCTAGTTTTATATTTGTTGCCACCACCAAATGTGAATAATGTATATTTTTTTTATGCGGTTCATAATCTTCGAATGCAAGTAGACCATTCTTCCTTGCCAAGTATTTTTGTAGCCAAGTGCCAACAACCACAACCGATCCTATTGGAAAACATGAAAACCATCATCAAATAAGTTCTCAAAATTTTCTTAATGGGATCAAAGACTTGTTCTAAAAAAATGCTTAAGGGGATCAAAAACTTGTTATCAAAATTTCCTTAAGGGGATGTCTTAAGGGGATCACCGTACCTGTTGGATAATGATAGACATCATCATCTTCTCGAGGTGATATTAACTTATGTTTAGTCTCCACACAACGAGCCAACCAATATTCTGTTTGCTCTTCATTCCCCTCAGGTGCAACAACAACATACACATATTCTGCAAACAAAAAATGATTTAATAACTTGTGCATATCCATATAAATAATTTACTATTACAAAATAACTTAATAAAGTGAAATAAATTGAATTAAATTACCTTCTTGTACAAGGTCTGAAACATGGTCATAGGCTTTAGATGCAAACACTTGATCATTTTCTTCAATAGTTCTTTCATATTGATCATGTGCTTGTGCAGGTGTCAACGATCTTTGCTTCCACTGTTCAACCCATTATGTATTTTCACATGCTTCCCAATCTCCTAAGATACAAAACTGGCAAAAAAATTGCAAGCTCCCTTGTCCAGATAGTCCATGTGCTTGTTGTCAAACTCCTAAATGAATGCCATTTAGTAGATCCACTGATTGTCTCACAGTTAACTCTAGGTACAATGTTCTCTTCTTCAACCAACCAAAAGAATCAATGAACTATAGAGTACTCACTCGAACCAGGTGTAGATAATCTTGTATTACACCAATCCACAATCCCAAGTGCATCTTTAAATTTTAATTGTTCTCTAGCAAGAATTCTTTTGACTCACGCACCAGCTCCATCGTGTTCTTCTTTACTATGCCCAGCTTAAAAAAAACTCCATATATGTTGGATATTAGGTTCCTTGTGAACCCTACTTAAACAATAGAACATTCGAGCATTCTTGAACTGCCCCGTACAATTATCTGATCATATGAGGTGTTAATTCATATGGATTCCTCTTTCTCTTAAATTCCTATAAAATATACTAAAATAGTATTAAACAAACTCTAACGAGTGTAATCGGTTGTCACTCAAATAAAAATGATACTCCCTCAAAACTTTTCTATCATCCTCAGTGCTATCATCTGCATGTCTATAAACAATATGGACAAACATAGCTACTTGCATTGAATTATAATACTGTGATTGAATTTCCTCTTGCGGAGCTAGAGTATAATTTTTCGCAAAATTAACCACTAAAAGTATAGTACCAATTGAAAATGTGTTTCTACATGCGTGAAATTAGCCATCAAGCCATCGAGCATGTTGAGAGTGCATGACATATTTTGGTACAATCTTATTCTTAAATTCACTCATGAATGCATGCACACTAACTTTTTCTGTAACTAAATCACAACGCTTTCCTATTTTTTCATCTTTTAAAGAATAGTGAACATTCTTAAATCTTTTAAAATCCACTAATTGTTGTCCAAAATCATTATCAACACTTTCATGCATATAAATTCTTAAGAATGAAAGATTTCCACAGTCAATGCATTGTCCAGAAATACAAGAACTTAAATAAAAAAGATTACCATTAGATCTTTTACAAAACAAACCTGAAATAAACTCCCTTATTGCTTTAGGTGGCATATTAATACCACATTTGTGTATAATCATGTTAGTATGCAAGATACAACGTATATATTGAAAAACATCATAAAAATAACGAAATTGAACATGCATTTTACAACAACAAGATATTCGTTGCTTATTAATTTTTACATACCATGATTTACATTTTTCAAAAGACCTTTGACATATTTTAATATTACCAGGTAACACTAAATCACCACAAAATTTTCTATAAAATTCAGTTTGTGTTGTATCTAATAGGTGTTTTGGGTGAGGATCGCAAACTTTGGACCCCACCCTTAATTTTAAAACATCTCTAGCATTAGATGAAACCCTAGTATTATCATGCCAATATTTTTCGATCAAAGATTTAATTTCAACATTCAATTTCATATCAGACCTCGAGAGTCGACTACTGAAACTCCAACATTGGTTGATAGGATTATTTTCTATACTTTCTCTTCTTTTTGCTGATCTTAGTAATGTTTTATGATGTATTTTTAAAACTTCACTAATATTTCTTACCATTCTTTTATTCAAAGTTATTTTATTAACTATAGCAGTTGTTGTAGCTCTTCTTGCTGCATTTTTATCTTTAGATCGACTATTTTTCCCAATAGATTGAATGGCACTAGCAACAATAGACATAACATGTTTTAATGATTGATCTTTTCTTTTCGGTTTAACAAAAAAGCCTAACCTTTTCATTATTTTCCTCATTTTTTGCATTCTCATCAATTACATCATTAGTTGACATTGAATTGCAATTTTTTTATGATAAAAAATTTGTTGTATATTTTATTCGCATGTGTTCTTATTTGCCTCCAAGAAATTTGACAAGGAAGATTATTGAAAACACCACTTTCAATTTAAAAAAAAAGTATTTTCATTAAATTCAACATCACATTCTAGATTTTCATCTTCATCTTTATTTTCATCTTCATTTTCAACTTCAAAACGATTTACATTTTCATCAACAAAACGGTTTTCATTTTCATTTACATCAACAAAATAATTTTTGTTTTCATTTTCAACAAAAGGATCATTCTCATTTTCATTTTCAACAAAAGGATCATTCTCATTTTTATTTTCAACAAATTTTATAAAAGTTTCATCTCTCTGAATATTATCAATTTCAACATCGTTAAGTCCAACATCTTGTAAAACTTCTACATACGAATTTACCATTTCCCTAACATGTGGATTTGAAGACGTACCTGGATTTGTGCATATTGAAACATTCTCCATAGCATTGAAAGAGGGATTTGAAGAAATAGTAAGACTTGCTTGTATAATCATATTCTTCTCCAAATTGACTTCTTGCAAATTTGCTTCATCTACAACCATGGTCTCCTCAATGTTTTCATCTTCAATAGTTGTGGAATTGGATGCTCCCCCATCATTCATTGATTTAATTCGCATTCTTCTTTCTCTTTGTCTTTGTCCCTCCATCTCTTTTTTGCTTCAATTTCTTCAGGAGTCAATGTCTTCCTCCTCTTATTATGAGCTTTATCTCCCATGATTATAAAATTCTTAAGCACAAATGAATGTCAATAATGAAATTCTTCAAAAAATTCAATTCAAATTGGAAGTTGAAGACCTATAAGGACAAAATTATTCCTCTTGTGTTCCTCAAAACAAGTAGAAAACTAGCACAACTCCACTTAAAAAATCATTTTCTTCATGCCTCCTTTGAAAAAATCAATCCATATTGCAAGTTGAAGACCTTTTGTTCCTCCAAACAAGTACAAAACTAACACAATTCCACTTCAAAAATGGTTTACATGATGCCTCCTTTGAAAAAATTAATCAAAAGTGCAAGTCACCACCTGTAAAGACAATACTTGATGAAAAATAGCCCAATTTTACTGCTCTCGGTCGTACATGTGAAGTTGCAGACTTCATGGTAAATTTTGATAGTAAATTTAAATAAAACGGTTAAAAAGGAATGGGATCCCGTTTATTAACAAACGAGATCCTATTTTGTAATCGAGATCCTGTTCCCAATTTTAAATGTGGGGACCGTTGACAAAGGAACGAGATCCCGTTTTATAAACAAGATCCCATTTCCCTGTCAACGGTTAGGACATTAAATATTAGGAATGAGATCTAGCTTTACAAAACATGATCCCATTTTGTAAACAAGATCCCGTTTTCTAAAATTTGAATTTTGATTTGCTTTGTGGTCGGGTTTCTGCCTTGTATTTTGGTTCGAGAAAAGCATTGGGAATCCAAACCTAGGCCTTCAACCTAGTTTGACCTGCAAGTTGAAGGTCCTAGCAATGTCAGAGAAAAATACCGAGTTTGGACATATGGCTGACGACTTTTTTTGTAGAATTTTTTGACGAACTTAAAACCCATTTTAGACGAGACAATGCATATTCCAAATATGTAATTTATTTTACAATTGGATTTTTTTTCTATTTTTTAATTAATTTCTGATGAAATTGGCCCATAAACTTTAAATATCAGGGTTTTTTACTATTTTAATAACTTTTGATCAACATAATATTTTGACGAACGAATTACATGAGAACAAACCTTAGACAATTATTTTCAATTTTAAAAAATAATTAAAAAAATGATAAGTTTAGGTCATCTTATGCGTGTCGTACATGACGATTTTTCAAAATGACAAATATGCCTAATAAAAATTTAACAAAAAAAAAATCAATAAAAAATTACAAAAAAATATCGAGAACAAGCTTCAATGAGTCACAAATCTTTTCCCAAAAGGATTTAGAAAAATATGATAATTTAGGTCAAAATATGGATGTTGTACACGTGCATGGTATGGTAAAAAAAGACTTTTAAACAGTGGTTTTTAGAAAAGCCTATTGAAACTCAATTTGTACAATCTAGGTATTGAAATAAATTACATATTTGGAAACTAGACTCCGAGTACTACATTTTATGATTAACAATTTTTTTAAAGATTCCATCTCTAAGTGCTTCAAATTTTACGGTCAAATGTGTCAAATTCTGAAAATCAAGGAAAATACTTCCACTTTTTGGCCAAAAAGTGGACTCAACTTCTTGCCAGCACCCAAGGACAAATTATCATACTTCCCCAAACCTTTAGTTGATGCCATTAATTCCACAAACAAAATCAAACTAGGAAAAAACACAACCCACTACCGCAACCTTTTCCCCCTCCAAACCCCTCTCAAACCCTACACACTGCCTCCCCAAAAACCCCACACAACACCTCCCAACTCCCCCTCGCATAACTAAACATCCCAAAATATCCCATTGCATGCCACCTTTGGAGATGATCTATAGGAAGAAGACAAAAAAGAGAAGCAACAAGCTAAGGGTCGTCGTGCCCTAGCTCATGCCAAAGAGAGCTCTCCTCATGGCTCCCTTCACCATCACCTAAAAAACATCTAATTATTTTATTCAAAGTTAAATTATACACTTCTTTGTATTTAGTTTTTTCAATTTTATACAATTTAAGATAATGAGTTTCTTATGGAATCATGATGTACTACAATTAATATTAATAGGAAAATGTAAATCAATTTTAAACATATTAAGTCTCCAATATATGAATATATAATATTAAATAGTTATCAAATATATTTTGAAAAATCCCTTCCTAGTTATGAATATATGACAAAAAATTGTAACATATACCATTGTATGGATTAGATGTATAATTTATTATGAATTCTTAAGTAACTTGTGGCTTGCTTAAATCCATCATGACTACAAATTGTCATTTTTAGATCCCGTAATTCTAGTAAGAAACTAGTTTACATCATAATATAGTATAAACTAAACTGATTTAAGCTAAAATAATTTTTACAATGTGCCAAAAGAGTATTTTTACACTCCTATAAAGTTCAAATAGAGTAGATGATACTTTTCCTCTACTTCACATTTGTCATTTTCTAGACACTTTGTTTTCAATCTCTCTCCACACAAGTTCCACTCTCATGCTCACTCCAAATGATGATTTATGGACCATATTGAACTTACAACAAACTTTAAATAACTGTGTAATATAAATAACTTTTTCATTTGCGATTTCAAACTTTCAGGCTGCACCAATCAATATCAAACCACAATCTACACATTAGTAATTATGACATTAATTCATTATAACTATTCAAAATATATAACATTGTATTCAAAACACTAACTGTTATGATGGTATTCTTTTAACAAAAAAATGAGTGGGTCAAAGTGCAACAAAAAGGGAAAAAATTCCAAGAAAAGTGAACAAGTCAAAAAACATGTGACTTACTAAGGAGAAGCATGGCTCTCTGATTCAAAAACATTTAATGTCGCTCTAAAGTGAATCAAGTTAGAGAGGGAGCAAAGAATAAACACATTAGTCTCTATCTCAGTCAAACCTACAAAACCTTAAATGAAGAGTGACATTCCCATTGGGTGTGGACATAATACACTTGTCTTAAAGAATGAGGTGAAAGAGGATTACGTGCATCTACATCCTACCTGCAAATTTATTGTATTAGACTCTAATGGAGAAGAAGAACCTGAAGAGGTTCCACTATTTGATAGTGATAAGTAATTATTAATCTTTTAATATTTTATGTTCAAACTTTGAGATGATATATTTTATATGAAACTATATAATTATGAATTTAACCCTAAAAAAAATAGCTATAAACTCATTTTTATAAACTTTTCATTATTTTGATCAACTATTCTCTAACCACAATCATTTCAAACCAATTCATGTTTACTTATTTAATTAAAAAAATTACTTTTCATTATGAAACATTTAATACTTCTTGTAGTATTAATTATAGTCAATGCTTGCAATTGTAAATCATTAAATAATTTAATACCATTCATAGATTTAACTAAATCAATATATTGCTATATTTGTAGTTCTTTGTGGATCCTATCCATACCAATCTCAAGAACAAATTGCAAGAGTATACACAAACGTTATATTTGCCAATGCCAATATGAGACTGTGAATGAATGTTTAAACCATTTACCAAATTTCAATTTTTTTGTCATTGTCAATGAGTCAAGACATGAATTGATTGGAGCTCACAAGAATAAAAAAATGGAGAATAGTTTGCTACTCAAACTGCCATACACAATTTGGCCAATAAATAATCTAACTAGAAATTTGAGGTAACTTTTGTTACTAATTTTGCTTTACCAAAAAACTCAAAACAATCTCCTTATGGTAGATTTCAATGATGTCCCATATACAAAACTATGCCAAAAGACTCCTTTCAAAAATTCTTCTATAGATGGGTATGTGTTCTCCTAAATTTTCTTTTACAAAAATAAGAATTGAACACTCTCTAGATTTAACATCAATAGTGCAAATTGGAAAGACTTCCTATGTTGGCGGTATTGTAAAGACTAAGAGAGAAGCTAAAACAAAAGCTTCCTTTCTAACATTCGAAGCCATCAACGAACAAGTCGGTAAATTCTATAATTATTTGTGTTTTCATTAGCCAATTGCATATATATTATGTATGATCATTGTTCTCGTGACCTCATTACTAATATTTTTAGTCATTCACCCCACTAACCTATTCAAATCTGTTGCAAACGATCCTCACTTCCAGCTTCAACTTTAGGCTAACCAAGATAATTTTGAACAAATAAGTGGAAAGACACAAACATGAAGAAATTAGAAAGAACTACACGACGATTTTCAACAACAAATCAATGAACAATTCACCCTATTACTATACTAATTTTTTTTCCACATTTCTTAATATTTAAGTTTTCACACACCACTCAACATTTTCATAAATACATAGCCTACTACACAATTTTAAAAAACATTAAATTGCACATCATTATAATACCTTGAACCTTCTTACACTCCCTACTAGTTGCTATATTTGTTCTTTACTAAGTTTTTATGTTTCATGCTATTGTACATTTTCTATGGCTTCTAATATTATAAATTTTTAAAATTTTAATAGAATTTTATATTTACTTAAGCCTTATCTTTTCTAATTATTACAAAAATTACAAATGCATGCCAAAAAACGTTCATAACAAATTATAAAATCATCAAACATTCCATGCCTCAATCTAATATTGATCTTGTTATCTTTAAAAATGATCAATTTGAATCATTAAAATATTTGAAACTTTCAAACAAATTTTACAATATTTAAGAAACATGACTATTTGTATATCCTTAAATTTTTAAAATTTATTTCAGTAACATCATTAAATAATATTTATATCTGTAAAATCTCTAAGTCAATTTAAAGACCTATTTCTAAATTTGAGCATATATATTTAAAAAAAAACTTATCTCCAACTCATTAGATAACTAAGGTTTAGTTCTTACTTGTGTTAGCATATTTGTTCACCTTAGTTTATTTCCCTTATTAATAATATATTAATTTCAAGTACTAACTTCATCGTTGTATAAAATAATTCAGCAAAAGCCCCCCCGCCAGCGCAGAGCAAAGATTCGCAACACTAAAATGAAATCAGCTATTTAGCAACCTGCATTGATAACGTATGTGCAGCAGGATCTCTTAGAGCGGAGATTGATTTGAATTGTGTGTATTTTTCACGCCAGAAACATGAACGTTTATAGGATTTTCTCCAACGTTCTCATAACAGGGTTTAGACGTAAGAAAAATAAAGTAATGTAGGTTTTTGATTTTTGCTGGCGTAGTTTTTTAAAGAATCTTCGGGATTCAAATGCGTAATAACTTTTGAATTATTGTGGTTTAGGCGGAAGAAGAGGGCTGTCCAGTGCTGTAACGCCTGAAGGCCAGTCGGATTCTTTTTTTTATCGCCATCGGTACTCATTGTCAGCTTTAGTTCTCCTAAATGCGGGCATTGGAGGTATAAGATGTTTTTCTTTTGCTCTCTTGTTCAATTGCATTCTTAAAAAAAAGAAAGAAGAAACATTAGGGTGTGGCATCGAGATTGTGGAGGCAGTTGTTGTTGTTGTTTTTTACTCTCTTTCTTGCCCTTCTTATTAAATTAATTTGCCTTAAAGAACGAAATTAGGGTTTGGCGCTCAGATGGGCTTGTTCTTTTAATTTCTTTTTAACTTAAGGTTTGGCTCTCAGACTGTGGACAATTGCTTTTTAAGTTAAGGTTTGGCACTCAGTCTGTGGGCTGCGTGACAGTGGTTTTAAGTGATGGACTATGAGTCGTGTCAACGTTGGGGATTAAAACATGCTATATATACTTTCAGTGTACTTTATTTTCAATACTTTACAACGATCTCTGTATCTTGTTGTTTAGATTTGTTGCCAAGTAGCGAATTGAACACCAGTCACTCTCATACAAAGGCACGCCCTTACCATTATTGTACACAATCCGTGGAATTGTTTATCTTCAGACTTATTCGATTATACTATTAGACGCGGAACTCAGTATCTTGTCTATGGCAATTTCTTTTAAGATTTTACCATGCCAAATGGCCAAGGCTGTAACGGTTCTGGATTATATAACTCAAATTTTAGCCGAAGATCTTTCAGTGATGCGAATAGGTTTTACAGTATCTTGTTTAGTGTAAACAATTAGGCTTATGAACTATATACAAAAGGTTTGTACGATCTGGCTGATTAGGTAACAAGATCATTGTTTATGCAACAACTTAAATTCTTGCAATGATATCATTGATCCGGCAACAACTTGAATGTCAATGGACAACACATTAACAGAATGATCAATGTGTTACGAGTGGAAAATGGTTGTTCTAGATACTAGTTAACAACAATCAGAGAGACTTGACTGTTGACAATGAGAAGAAGATTACATTGAGTCCCAAATTAGTAACAACCAAGAAAGAGCTACATATGTGGGACTGTAATAGCAGATTTGTTATTGTTTAATTTGTTCTGTACAGATTCAAGATGTCCGATCAAAATGTAATGACTAGCTAATAATGTAGGTGCAATCCATCATGAAACATTGTAATACATTACGCAATTTGCAGCGAGGAAGGTTATGCAGAACCTTAACAGAAGTTTTTACAGTACACATTCTGTTGTTTCCTCTTCCAGGCGAAAGCAGGTGCCAGCATCTAAGCATGTTTCTTGGGAATGGTTCCAATTAGTGTGAAGAAGGAATGCTTTCTTTGATTAGTGGTAGGTTCTGTAGAATGTTAATGATGGGAATATTCCCTAAACATTGACTCTTGACTAGTAGACTCCCTGATCCATCTGGATCACAATCTTTGCCTTCTAATTACATTGGCAAGAACAGAAAGGAGAAGGGATTTGATTAGCTAACCACACACATGGAAGGCCAGAACCAGGAGCTAAATATGTAAAATTCTGATAATTCTAATCATAATCTTTATCATAGCCCACCACTTATCATTAGAATTTCTGTCAACAAGTTCTGCTTGATTTATAAAAAATGAAGAGTACTGGGGAAAATCAAAGCATAAAAGAAGTAATATTAATGATATCAAGTTTCCACAATCCATATCAAATTCTTGCAACGGTTTCTGGTTTAGATTGCGTGAGAGCTTTTTGCATCAAGAAACTCTCACGCAATCTAAACCAGAAACCGTTGCAACAGAAGTAATATTGTTACCCTGCTTTTGCTTCCCAAGTCTGCTCTGTCTTCAAGACTTCTCTGAACCCTTCATGCTGCAGTTGGTGGATTGAGATCAACCAGATAAACAAACGAGGCCAAAATTGCTCATTTTTAGAGACTATAGCTACAAATTGACATGTTTCACCTTTTATTTACCGCAAATATATTTGTGTACCTTAATGCTGATAACATTCTCTATTTTTCCCTTGGTGGTTCATGCGAATGCCTTGTAGCGAGCATACATCATACTAATGTTTCTGCACAAATCTGCGGCATTCATCCATTCTTTCTGTGGTCACAGTATTTATTATTTTCACCATATTATTTTGGATTTGATTGTTTTTCATTCTGTCATTCTGTTTTACAACTAATCTCATTCTTTCCCTTTGTCTACTCTTTAGCTCAGTTTCTTCTCTTACATAGTTGAGCCTCCACCTGTCTGCTACCCATCTATACATACGGTTTATCAACATTTTTGTATCTTAGTGCACTATAGTCAACAGATTTTCTTTTCTTTTGTTCTATCATGCTCAAGATAATAACAAGCATATAAGTCAAAATCATCAGAAGTATTGTGTCTTGGCTGGAATAAATTTCTCAACTGCTGCAACAGTTTATTTGGGCATCTTGGCTGAATCTTATAATCAAATTTTGCAATTTTACAACTGTGTTTTCTCTTGCAAGTCCATTGGCCAATGAATATTCTTTTCAACCTCGCTCCATTTTTTATTTAATAGTTCTGGTTTGGTAAATTCCACATAAATATAGTTCAAAAATTTAAATTTTATTTTAGCAATTAGAAGCTGGGTTATATGCTACAGGGATCTGTACATGGCTGTGCTGTATTCTGCCATACCATACAATCTTGTGCACACAGCAGCAAACTGCTTGTAATGGACAGCAGGAGTGCAGAAGAAGGTTGCATCTATTTGTTGGATGGTGACTAAATGGGTTTCACTTCAAACTGTAGACTGTAAGATGGTAGGACAATAAAGTCATACACTCCCTAGATGCAGACATACAATTTGGGTTGCAGTTGTACACGTGGAGGGTGTAGAAAGGCGAGGAAGACTGACATTTGATGCCTTATCTACCCTTTTTTAGGTGTTTTATGTGTATAGTTCTTTCTATAAGATTTAACTGTCCATGATGCACTTTGATTTTCACATAACATCAATTTGATTGTCCAAGTAATTATTTTAAGGAAAATTAAACTGCTCCCCTATCCCCTCTAGAATTGAAATTGAGTCTTCGAAGACTCTCACAGAAGCCTCTGTTCCCTATCCAAAGAAAAAAAGACCCCCTTTCTGTAGAAATTTTACAATAAATAACATCTCCCTCAACTCCCACGGGTGACCCTTCAGTTATCCTAACTGTTTCTTGAAAGTTAGTTATGAAATATAGAAACTCTTCCTCTTCTTGCACTCAAACGGTCTACCAATGACCACATGGACCATTTACAAAAGATTTCTCTCACAATGTAAATTCATTAGCCTCTAATTTTCTTTTCTGTTTAACGAATCTTCAGCTTGAATTCATCACCAAGCATATTCTTCTGAGTATTTATTATCGCCTTCTATGTAATCGCCAGAGTATTAAGTGCAGCTTTTCTGATTTCACCATCCCTTTCCAATTTCCATCCTTAGCAACGATCTTCAGGGCCTTCGATGGCTCAGCAATTACTCGAAGTACCTCTGTCGTCTAATATTCATAACACTTTCAATCTTGAAATGTAAGCATTCAATGGAGAATGTGAAATCAAGACATCATCCTCTGCTGCGATGTTTGAAAGCTCCTCTTTTGAATACCCCAAACCAACCGTGAATATGATTGCAACGTAAGTAGTGGACTTTAATTATAATTTTCAAAATTCTATCAACAAAGCTCTTACAACGTTTGAAGATCCAACTTCTTATTCATCTGAGCCGTTCCAATTCTACTTATTGCAGAGGCTATCAAGCAATCGTTTGTATTACCAGAATAAGGAAAACTATGCAACTCTTGTATATTTTCAATGTTGATTCTGAAGCTGAAACTAAACTCTGTTCTGTTTTCTGATGTAGTATCAGTATTCCTTGTCATTCATCTGATACTGAAGCTCTGAACTCATAGGATGGCAGAAAAACAGGCTCTGATACCACTATAATGTACCCCCTTAATTTTTTTGAATTTTAACACAATGAAACCAGCATCAAAACACTGATTAGCGTTAGCACCAAAACCAAACCAGCTTGTAAATAACCTTCACCAAGAATGTTCACCAAGATCCTAGTGTGGGCGAGGTGATAGCATATGGTTCGGGGATCGTTAGCAGCAAAACTGAACTGAAAGTACATTCATCTGCTAATAGTAGGCATCCACAAGACAGTGGGGATACTCCACTTATTTAGTGGGAGAGATTATTACAAAACGAAAGGCGGCAAGCCAGCCATGAATCCTCACTTCCACTTATTTAGTGGGGGGAACTTATTCCTCTCAACCACTTATTTCATGGGGAAAATTCACAATAATGAAAGAATGATTATTAACTCAACCACTTATTCGTGGGAGTGTAAAATTTAAAACTAAATTGCAGCAAATAAAGAAATAGCTGTTAGTACTACTAAACCAGCTTTACAATGAGAGTTTCCAGCTGCAAAAGAGAATAGATAAGCTTCCAAATTCACAGTAAGTTAGAGTAATTAGTCTCTAACAATTACAATGCAATAAAGATATAGAAATGAAGCTCAAACCAACATTATATCAAAATCTAACAAGTCTGATCAGAAATAGTGTATACAGAAAATCAGACCAGCAAGATAGAATATCACGAAAATGGACAAATCTCCTCTGAAACAGCTCGGAATGCCTCCAAACCATAGTCAATCAACAACTAGAAGCAAGGCGTTCAACTTCCATTAATTATTCGAGCCAGGAACAGAGAGAAACAATTGGCACAAATTTCTATGCAAGCTCTAAATGGTACGGCCCCCTTGAGGAGGTCGACTTGACTCCAAAAATCAGCAACCCAACAATAAATTCTGAAAACTTGCACAAAGGGTCGCCCTTCACAGAGAAACAACATGAGCGAATTTCACCTAGAATGAAATAAAATTCGATGGCGAAGCTATCAACAGAAAACTACTTCAGCCATGATGTTTAGCAACAGAAATAAACAAGTTATACAGTAGCAACCTGTTTATTAGCTTCAAAAAATATGCTCAATCTGTACTTTTGTGTGAAGCACAGTCACAACTAACCACCTAGGAAGCCATAGTTTCAGGCCCGAAGGATGGATTGATTTGCTAAGCTTCCCCTTTGTCAGGTTTTGGATTCAGTCCAGCAGCATAACTTTACTTTCAAAATCCAACCTAATCAACTCTACTCAAAGCATCAATATATAGGCTCGAAAAGGCAAATGAAACAAACTGTAACTCCCAACAAGAAACTGTTCCAATTCCTCCAAGGGACGCCACCTCTCAAACCTTCACTTTATTTTGAATTAATGAAATATTATTCATCTCCCTTTTAGGCGTCCATCTTAAGTTGCACAATAAACATTTAAAATAAACATTAAATGCTCAAATAGTCGACCCCTTTATGTCCCCTCTTTTAGAACAACTTGAAGTCATCAAGCCTAGGCGTGGGGTACAACTTCAAGACATGAGAATTGACTAAGTCTGGGACTCAGTCCAAGGAGGGATAGAATCCAAAACCAAAACAAACGCTCAAATTGATTCTACCAGAAATAGAATGATGACCTGAGCAGAACTACTGATGATGCCACTACCAAAATTAGACTTACTAAAAATAGCCAATGCCAAAAATAGTAAGTTAACTTCACATCCATCAGAAAGCCAAACTGATCAGCCACATTGAACTGTAAATGATTGAGTTGTTGCTAGAGAAATACTGCTATAAATTGACTTACCAAAATAGCAAACTGCTATAAATAGTAAGTTTGCAAAAACATCAATTGGACACCAATTGAGCAGTAATCATGACTTACTATAAATAATAAGTATTTCCAAATATCTTATGAGCACAAACCGGGCGGCCAACATGACTTACTATAAATAGTAAGTGTCCAGAAAGGTTGTCAGATTCAGATGCATGTCACACCACCCTGGAGGTCTCTGAAAACCCAAAAAAACCCAAAAACCTTTCCTGCATGCAAGGTACCTGCCAAAATTGCATGTCATTATCTTAACATGCATGTTACCCCATCCTGAAGCTCTCCAAAAACCCAAAAAGCTCCACCAAACATGCGTCAGAAAAACACACATGCAAGCCTTCAAAAATGCATTTGAAAGTGGAAACCCTAATTTCCATTTCTGCTTAGCCTACGAGTTTCTGGAAATAGGCTAAATCCTCAAGAAGAGCATAGGGCTAAAATGGGGACATTACAATTTCATCACAGGACTTCCCAAGGTGCAAGGGAAGGATTGTATTTACGTTGTAGTGGACAGTTGACTAAATTTGCCGATTTCTTTGCTATATCAGTAGGGTTTTCAACGTTACAGGTGGCAGATTTGTTCTTCAAGGAAGTGTTCAGGCTTCATGGGGCACCTAGGAATATCATAAGTGACAAAGACAACAAATTCATGAGTTTGTTTTGGCAGGAATTATTCAAACTTTGTGGTACAGAATTGACTCCCAACACTAGCTACTACCCCCAAATAGATGGACAAACTGAAATTGTTAACAAATGGGTGGAGGGTTACTTGAGGAATTACGTTTTAGGGCAGCTGAAGGCTTGGGTTAGATGGCTGCATTTAGGGTAGTTTTGCTACAACTCTACCTACCATATGTCCATCAAAATGTCACCGTTCATGGCGTTGTATGGATATGAGGCTCCTAGCTTTGTTGATTTGTTATTTGGTGATTGCAGAGTGCCAAGGGCTAAGGATTTCTTGTAGGAGAGTTAGGATATCATGAGATCATTGAGAGAAAACATTCAACAAGCTCAAAATCAACAAAAGATGTACGTTGACCAGCATCGGATTGAGAGGGAATTTGAGGTGGCTGATATGGTTTATGTCAGGCTACAACCATACAGATAGTCCACTCTCAAAAAGAGTGGAGTAGAGAAGCTAAAACCACGTTTCTATGGCTCGTTCAGAGTCACCAGGAGAGTTGGTGAGGTGGCTTATGGGCTGGAGTTACCGGAGGATAGTAGAGTGCACAATGTATTTCACATATCACGCCTTAAGAAGGCACTGGGACATAACGTGGTACCTTTAGCAGTGCCTCCTCCATTGGATGAGGAGGGGAGGTTGGAGCTTATACTAGAGGCAGTTATTGACTTCAGAGAGAGGACCGTCAGGAGGAGAGTGATCACCAAGTACTTGGTTAAGCGGTGGGACCTACCTGTTGAGGATGCGACATGGGAGAGTGAGCAGATACTTCAGTATCCAACGTTACAATTGCTTGAGGGCAAACAATCTTTGGGGAGGGCAGATTGTAATGTCCCCTTCTAGCCTCTGTGCATTGGACATCACCTCTAGCCAATTCCTGAGTTCTTGTTGGCTAGGTGGTTCAGTTAGGGGACTCAGTTTCTAGTTTGGGAGTTGGGTTTGTTGTTTGTCGGGAGAATTTCTATTTTTAGTAGGGCCAGTTGGATGCTCATTGCCTACAGTGAGCCTTGGTGCGTTGTCAATTACTCTCCAGTTTGAGCCTTTGGACGATAACTTACTATTTTTAGTACTAAAAATAGTAAGTCTATTTTTGGAACACTGGACCAAACCAGGCTTGTCAGTGCAGCATATTCAAATGATTAAGTTGCCTTGAGGAAATCATGTAAATATTGGAATTAAGCCTTGAAATGTGTGCTTAATAAAGGTGACTTAATATTTTTTAATTAATTAAAGGGGACATAAGGGGGACACTTTATAAAGTGACCTTGGACGCCTAGCATAACAACTTCAAGTTGTTTTTAAATGTCATATTATAATATTTGCTCCATGGGCGCCCAAGTTATGAGGCAAAGTATTAAAATTAAATTGAAAATCAAAAGCTCTTGAAGTATGGCATTGAATTTAGGGTTGGGGGTTCGCCCTAACTTGAACTTTTGAATAAAAGTCTTTTTTGGAGGCATTTTTCTCTATGCTGGAGTTTGAAAATACAGGGATATGCTGTTGGTTTGAAACCGGAGTTGCAGAACGGGATTTGGGGATGTTAAACCTCTTATTCTAAGACTAGCCCTGGCAGTGAAAGACCTTGCTCAGGCTGGTGTTGGGTGATTTCATACAGGGATCACAGCTGTGCTTCAATGATGAAGATTTATCAGCATTTTTGAGTGGTTTTCAGTTAGTTTTTGGTGTGGTGTTATTCTTCAGTTTTGGTGTGTTTCTGACCATTCCTAGGCGTGGCTCCTTTGTACCTGTAACCCTTATATTTGCTCATAAATCAGAAATGGAGATAGTTTTCGAAATGGGTATGTGATCTTTGGTTGAGTCTTGCAAGGGCGACTCCAACAAGCATTGGACCAAATTTTTTAGTGAAGGATTGCATTTTCTTGAGAATGTCGACCTTCCCAGGTGGTACGGCCTTGTGCTGGTGAAGAACAGGTTTGTGGGTTGCTGGAAATGCCCATTTTCTGATCACGTTGAGAGTCTTGTTAGCTGGTTTGGGGATGAGTTCAAGCCTGGACATGTTGGTTGGAGTCTTGGTGTTTGGCATAACTATCCAGGAAGTCATTTGCTGCTGTTAGACCCTCTTTCCAGGTCTGAAAATCCTACAATCCGAGTTTAAAAACATAGTTTGATTTGATTGTAACTTTGATGCTCAAAATCTGATTATTATAGCATTCTGAAAGTGATCTCTTTCAAGTCTATTTCGCTTATTTATATTTCTGTTCATGTACTTTAATGAAATACCAAATGCACATGTAAAACCCTATGAAAGCATTGCAAAAAACATCTCATAAACTCACAAACAGCAAGCAGCAAACTCAGGGAAAAAAAACAAAAAATATTGAGGTTGTTTATTACAGTTGTTTATATTCATATCTCAACAGCAGTTCAAGTCAATCTCAATCAACCCATATTTGATGATTTATCTCTACTAGAACCCATCTCTCATGACCATGAATGTTCACAAGGGTTCTTGTGAACCACTACTCTTGAAATATGAGTAGATTGAGACTGACTCAAAACTATGTAGTTGAATCCCATTAAATCATGATGTAAATTTTTTATTTTACCAATCCAATTAATTTGTTAAATAACTTGTAATGGGCCAAAAAAACCCTATATAATGAAGCAAATTGGCATCTATAGATGCAAAGGAAAGCACAAAACCATTTGAGAAGCACAAAAGTGCACCTATCAATTGACCAACTCTAAATAAGGTTCTCGAATAAAAAAGAACATAGGTGTCATGCCCCTGCAATTGTAATACTAAGTCTTGACCGACTAGTATAGTGAAATTAATTAAATTAATAAAATCAACCTAAAATTCTCATAGAGGGCCAACCTTGCTCATGCTTATGCAAAATAAACTTAATATAACCATGGGAGGCCGACCTGAGTTTATATACATATATGGCATAAACAAATTAGTATATAGGGCAGTGATCGAATGAAGAGTCGGGGGATCATCAGTAATAAGTGCAGCAGCGATTTATGTGATAATGAGCAGTGATTAGAATTAGTTATATATAAACAGCATGGGCCAAATTTACCTTATTATTAAGGGCAGCGAAAGATATATACCTGGCAGCGATTTTATGAGCAAGATAAATGAAGACAAAATGAAGAGATTCCATAAAAGGGTAGTATTTAGAAGCAACGATTAGAAGAGGAGATAAAAGGCTGCAGTGCTCAGATTAGTTAAACTAAAAGCAGCAATTAAGGAGGATTGAAAGGATGTGTCCTTTACCAAGGAAAGGATGCAATTAATAATTAGATAATGCTCTGATCAATCAAACCAAAAGACATCTCTCTTAAAATAGCAATCAAGATAAGGATTAAGGGTAGGGGACTTTCTAAAGACAAATCTGCGATTCACCAAGGAATAATGTTAATAAAATTAATTATTCCTATCTGCGATTAAGGAGGCATTAATTAGCTATAACAAGGAGTCATGTCCCTTGGCGAATTCATACCTTGAAAGGTTATGACCCTCAGCCCTATCGTGGTTATAAAGAGTAAACAATTCAAGGCAGAAAGACATCGATTGAAGGAGAAGAATACTCAGATCAGCGATCATTTACATGGGTCAATTAAATAAAAGGAAATAGAGCTCTGCACCCTCTAATTGGAAATAACTGATAAATTGGCATGTGCACAACAGTCTGATTTCTTGAATCGGTGGTATGAAATCTGATTTGCAATAATGTAGTTGTAGCACCATTTAATATATGTGATTGCGATTGTTTGAGTAGAAGATCAAGGTGCTAATGATGCATTACTGTTATGACTGTTTCCTTATATCAGTAAATATGATTAATATTTGTTTGCCATATTTCTTGAATGTTTTAGCCATGATAGAGGAGGTTGAGATTACAAGAGGGGAATGGTGATGGGGCACTCTCCTAGGTACACCACCTCAAGATGGGGGACCAAGTAGTACCAAGGAGGCCAAGGGGGGGTACCAAGGGTACAATGCTTTGGGCTTAGGAGAGATGGCATTTTCAGGGCACCCATTGTAATCTCACCCCTCCATCACAGTGAATCAGCACAAGAGGTCAAAACCATAGAGAGGGGGAAATGGTGGGCAAGATGAGGGGATAACGGAAAGGGGACGCCTCCTAGGTAGACCACCTCATATGGATGGCATGGGCCACATGAGGCCAAGGGGGATGGTATAACCGCTCTTGGGCCTAGAGGGTCCTAGGCACCCCATCAAGTCACGTTCTCACATGCTCTCCTATGGTTGAGCCCTCCAAGGATATTAAATGCTTTGTGATTGGATTAGTAATTTGACTTCGAGTTTACTAATATTTAATTATGATAATCGGCTAATTAGTATTATTGTGGTAAATGGTTATAATCTGCTAATCTGTGTGATTGTGGTAAATAGTTTCTAATTTGTGTGCAGGGCTTCAATCAGGTGAAAGGTGCTCTCTAACGCATTTATTCATTTAAAAATTAAGGATTTAGGACAATTTAGGGCATTCCCAATTAGGGGACATTACAATAGGTCTATAGAAGATTTTCCAAGAAGATATTGGCCAATGTTTGCATCCTTTTGCTTTGTTTTTCTTATTGGTTAAAGCAATGAAAATGAAAATAGTTGATGGGTAGGAAACATCTGTGTACTTCAAAGAAAATCATGTTACAAATAAAGAGCAAAATTTTATTAAAATAGGTTGCAGAGAGGTGCCAAAATTTAACAGAGATTTTCCTTGTTATCATATTTGTTTTGTAAAATTACCGTTTTCTTTTTCTAATTGCCATAATCAGTATGACATAATTATAGTGATAACGTTTCCTAGCCATCACTATAATTATTAACAAAGATATTGTTTCCTAATATTTTGCATATTGTATAGGAATATCCACAGTAATTTTACAAAACAATATGCAAAATATAGGAATAATTCATTGAAAAGAATCTTTCTGGATTTTAATGTTTATTGATTGATTATGTTGCTGTTCCATATACAAAATATAGGAAAACAGTTTCCATGTTCTTGGCTTTAGCTACAAAGAAAACTTTTGTCAATCTATTTATATTTTATAGCAAATTACTAAATATTAAATACTCTATTGGAGAGGCTTGCATTTTAGATAAGATACCTTAGGCTTAAAGAACAAAAGGTGCTGTTCTTCCCTGCAGGCTACAAATGCGTTGACCTCGCTGTTCTTCCCTGCAGGCTACAAATGCATTGACCTCACTGTTCTTCCCTGCATGCTGCAAATGCATCAACCTCGTTCTTCTTCCCTATAGGCTGAAAGTGCATAGACCTCTCATGCTTTATCGCGGCAATTATGACTTCTAAATCTGAGTTAAAAAAACTCCATGCAAACAAATGGTAAATATGCCACATGAAAACACGTATAAATGATAGTTGTGGATTGGAAAGTGTAAAAATTGTGCAGGTAAAGCAGGTGATTTTCCCCCAATTTTTTTCTGATTTTAATGCATTTACACGCCAAAAACTCGTTGAGAATTGCAGGTCAACGATTTTGCTAAAAATGTGATTTAATGGGGGAAAAAATTGGCAAACTTGGTGATTTTCAATTTTTGTGGTTAATCGCGATTTTTTTTGTGATTTCTGTTTCTATGCATGCTACACTGCAACATCATCACATGTTAGTCAACACAAATGCTAAACAGCAACACTTGAAAACTCATTGCATATCACCACAATGTATTCAACAAAATCTTCCTATAAAGAGTCTTTGCAGGTGAATATTACTCAAGTCTTGACATTCTTCCACTTGATATTTACCATAGGAGAAAGTGCAACGTTCAACCCAAGAGATTAACCTCATGCTCAGGAATGGGATAAGCCCATCTCATCATTGCGTCACATGAACTTGGTAGTACTTACAGGCTTTGTTAAAGAATCTACAGTGTTTAGCTGAGAATCAATTTTTTCCACACGGACTTTTTTTCTCTCAACCATCTCCCTCACAAAAATGATATTACTCATCAATATGTTTGGTTCTCACATGGTAAAACATAATTTTTTGTCATGTCCCCTTTTTCGAAATAGATCCATGGAGAAGACCTCTAGCCTATTCACATTTCCCATAGGCTAAAGGGCAAAGCAAAGCAAATAAATTTTAATATTGTTGGGCTTGGTAATTTTTAATTTAAGGGGCAACTTAAATAATAAAATTTAAAGTGTTTTTAAACACTATATTAAAATAAAAAAATATTTTAAATATTAAAAATAAAATTAAATAAAAATAAAAATGAAAAAAGTATGGAGAGAAATTTAATCAAGGGCCCACATTGGAAAAGTATAAAAAGAGGGTGCCTAGTCTCATTTGGCATTTGCATTGTGAGTTTGACATCCAAGGACAAAAACCTTAAGTTGTTTTTAGTGATTCGGAGGACAAAAACTTTTGGCTGCTTTCAGCAATCTGGGAGGATGAAAACCCTCTTGGCTCTTATTTCCAGAGGTGAGGATGAAACCCTTCATCTTTGGCATCGGCAAATTCCACCTAGGGTTTGCATGTTGAGCTAATCCAATGAATTGTGCAAAATTTCAAGGATCTATTGGTTAGATTTGCAAGCAAGTAATTGTTTGTGATTTTTGGAGATTTTTCAACAAGGGCATATTGCTGGTTTGACATCATTGGAGGATTTATACACCTTTTTGGAGATTGCCTCACTTCATAAAAATTCAGAGATATTTTTCCAAGAAGGGTGAATCATTTTGAAGACATTGTTGCCTTATTTATGGGGGTTTCAAGACTATTACTTTCCAAAAAATTCGGGAAAATTTATCAAGCAAGGCGACTCAAATCTTGGGTATTTGCTGCTGTTTGAGTTGGTTTTCAAGGTTGTACATCATCCACAAAATTCAGAAATAATTTTATGAGTAAGGCGAGTTACAAATCTGATGGTTTTAAGGAGTTTTTCATGCATTTAGAGCAGCCGTATCATCTATTATTGCTGCTATTAATTTCTGCACAAGGGTAAATCAGTTTGGAGGACTTTGATGCCGATTTCTAGGGTTCAGCAGTGCATTTTATTGATTTACATTGTTGTACCTTATTTTCAGCACTTAAAATAAAGTTTCAGAATTTATATGTTGTCTCCAGTCTGCTGCTACATCATTTATATGTTCAGATCCAATTGTGTATTGATCATAAAATAAGTAAATGAGGGTTTGATGATGTTTTCTATTAAGTTTCCAGCCCTAAAATCTATTTGATTTTGCTGTATTCAGTTATTTATTTGTTTAGAAATCCAGAAAATTATAAAAAAATCAGAATATTGCAAAAATACGTAACTGGGGATATTACATTCTTAGCCAGTTTGTGAATCACACTTCACCACTGTTTAACTCATTAAACCAATATTGTCACACAAACTGTTTAACCACACAACTTCCTTACAAGCATGTGTTGTGGCCATACATTCTGCTTTAGCAGTTGACAGGTAAGTTGGCTGCTACCTCTTATTCATCCAACTCACTGCATTTCCAAATAGAATAAAGACATAAACATTTGTTGACCTCCAATTATCAAGATATCTAGCCCAATCCGAATCAACAAATCCCTAAACACTTAACACTTTGCCCACATCATTAGTACCATTATAAGCTAAGCTATAATATATAGTTCCCTTCAAGTGCTTGAACACTCTTTTCACATGTGTCCAATGTTTTTAACCTGGCTTCGACATGAACTTATTTAGAGCTCCCATTGCTTGGGCAGTTTTTGGTCTTGTACAGACCATCACATACATGAGACTTCCTATTGCACTAGCATAAGGAACATTCCTCATCTCCTCCGAACCCTTTGTAGATTCAGGACATTGTTCCATACTCAATTTTGTGCCAATTAGTGGAGGCGAACTTACTCAATTTTATTGCCTTACATTCAGGACATTGTTCCATACTCAATTTTATTGCCTTACATTCGAAACATCAGCAAGGTTGTCTCAAGATATTTCCCTTGGTTTAGCCATAGTTTCCTATTGATCCTAGCCCTACATATCCTTTATACTGAGTATGTGTCTAGTAGCTCCTAAGTCATTATATCAAACTTACTAGACAACTGAGTTTTAATTTCTGGAATTAACGTTTTATTGTCACCAATTATAAACATATCAACAACATATAAAACAATAATCAAAATGTGACCATTTACATGTTTGAAGTATACACTTTGATCAATATCACTTTTTCCAAAACTCAAATCTGGAACGTGTCAAACTTTTGGTTTCACATTCGTGGGGACTTTCTTAATCCATAGAGTCACCTTTATAGCTTGCAAACCAATTTCTCTTTACCTTTCACCTTGTATCTTTAAGGCTATTCCATGAATAATGTTTGAATGCCGTCTTGTAGCAATAGATAACAACATCCTAATGGAACACAATTTAGCAATAGGGGAAAATATCTCATTGAAGTTTGTTCCCTTAACTTGGGAATAACCCTTTGCCACCAATTGTGCCTTGTAGCACTCAAGTGATCCATATGCTTTGAACTTCTTGAGAACCCACTTGCAGCTATGGGTTTCTTAGCCTCAAGAAAATCAGCCAAATCCCAAGTCTCACATTGCTTCAATGTTATCATCTCTTCATCCATGGCATTCTTCCAAGATTTTTTGTCTTTGGAAATGAAAGCTTCCTCCACATAACTCAGTTCACTATTAGTGCACTTAAAAGCAAACACACAATAGAAATATGGTGGACTTTAGGTGATCTTTGTTGTCTTGCAGACCTTCTCACAGCTATTAGTAAATAATTTCTTGTCGCATTTGCACCCTGTTTTTCTTTAGAGTTACCATTAGATGTGCTTGCCTCTTCTCCCAAACTGTCTTGTCCACATTGTTGTTTAGTTTCAAGTACATTCTGTAGTTTCAAGTGCATTCTGTTGTTCCAATTTTGTCACCGAATGCACCTTCTCACTCTCGTTCTCCTTTGACTGTTCTTTTAGAGTTATGTGATTCTAGAGCTTCTAGCCTTTAACATTTTCACCATAATTGATGAAAATACACCTTTTGTGTAATACTACTTTTCTCTAAGTATAAAATTGGATGGATTTAATATATCAGAGTTAATTTTATATGGAGTGGATTTATTGGTATTGTTATTTAAGTTTAAATATTATAAAGTATATCTATAATTTAGATACAACTACACAAAAATGCTTATTTATCAATATTAACTAGCTCAAGACCTAAGCAAATTAAGATCACCATCATTAATATATATAAATTGGCATTCAACAATATGAATATGATCAAAGAGGAACAAAGAAGATCTTTAGAAAATTTAGTTAAATCAACTTCATCTCATTTATAATTGTAAATATGTTTGAATAATAATAAGTTCAACACTTATTTGGATTAGAGCACTTGGATAGGCCACTCTCACCCTAGGAATATTTTAGTGATTTTGGCCCTCATAGCTATGGCACATGCTAGAGAACTTGTGTAAAAACACATTTGCCTACTTGCATCATGCTCTAGCTGAGACAACCCAGGTGTACTCTGTACGCCAAGTTGGATACACTTTATGTGCCCCTTCTCTAGTGCCCATAGCCCTCCAAACCACCTTTTTCTTCCTTGAATGATTTCCATGCCCTTTCCAAGTCTTACATAAATGCTTTATATAACTTTTAAGAGGTGGTTTCTAAACCATCACATCCTTTCACAAAGGTTGCCTTTAGTTATTATTTAATAAATACAATTATTCCCCCGCTTTAAAAGAGTTTTTATAAATATTCTTCATTAATCTCCATTTTAACTAAAGGACCATATTATCTTTTATTTTTCTATCTCCCTTTACTGCTTTCATAACTTTCTTTTCACTTTGGGGAAATGTTTCATAATATTTTGTTGGTGTTTCCAACTAATTCCTAAAACTCTCTAAAGATAAACCACTTTTTATGCTCAAGAACTCTAGGAGGTTGGCCAACGAATAGAAAATTATCTTGCTGTGATAAATTTCTTTGTATTTTAGGCTCTACAAAACCTAGGTGGGTGTCCCCAATGATATCATTTAGACCATAGTTTGCAAACTCGGACTCGCTACGGACTTTGCAGCCCAAAAATATGACTCGGACTCGGGAAAAGACTCGGCAAAAAAAAAAACCATAATTTTACAAAAAAACAAGAACAAATTAATGCATTTAGAGAACATAAGAGCCTAATTTGATTATCAAACACTCATAATTCAAAGATTACACGTCATATGATCATCAAACACTCAATAATTGAAATTTAATCATTCATAGTCATCAAATACTCATAGAGTCATAGTTTCAATGTATAACAGCATCATAAGTTTATAAATGTTTACATATAATCATGTCAAAAAGAGGAAAACATTAACAACCACATGTAATCTACATCTTTTTAGCTCGTTCCCCTGGCTTCTTTCAACCTGAAATCAATTTGCAGACCTGAAATTCACAAAGTTGAATGTTAAAATGAAAGAAAAAGTGAAAAAAAACATGAGTTTTTAATCCATTTTAACTCCCAGCCACGTAGGAGAGTCCTGGGTTGGGACTCTCGAGTCCGACCCAGGACTCTCCTGGACTCGACTCCCAAGTCCGTGGCGAGTCAACTCAGCTGGCCAACGGACTCTTGAGTCCGCTGAGTCCGCGGCGAGTCCGCAAACTATGATTTAGACATTTCCAATATGATAAACAATGATATTTAGCAGATCAACTCTCATACATCTATGACAAGAATTCATTCAACAAAATATTGCAACTTTGGAAATTCTTGTTGTCAAATTAAAACTTGGTATGAGATAAAACAATAATTAATAATAATTTACATATGGTTTTAGATTTGTCATTATGAAAAGATTTGTTCTAGGATTGGTAAGTTTTATCCTAATCTGATCGGTGCCTACCTAGGTAACAGAGTCTCGAAGCCCTATAAAGCTTTTCTTACAACAATTTCAAGTATACTTTGACAATTACTAATTTGTCATTACCTTATAAATAACAAAACCAACGGAAGACTTTAAATATGATTCTTCTTAGTAATCCATTTATAACCTCAATACTACATTATACTAATGGTGTCTTCATTTGGAGTATAAAAGTAGGAGACTTGTTTTTCAAGTAGCATGCAGTGCAAATTGCCTCAACCCAAAATTCCTATCATAGATCTGCACTACTCCACATACTTTGGGCCTAATCTAGCAAGGTTATATTTAACCTTTTAGCCACTTTGTTATGTTGTGGTGTATATGGTGTCATCCTTTACTTCACAATCCCGACATGCTTATAGAATATGTCAAACTCCTTAGCACATAATTCTAAGTACCTTTATTTTCTTACTGGTTTGATTCTCAACAAGAGCTCTAAACACCTTAAACTTGATAAATACTTCAGACTTCCTCCTAAGAAAATACACCCAAGAGTACCTAGAGTAATCACTAATCATCAATGAATGACAAATAGTATAAAGACTTACCAATGGAAGGGACATCCATAGGATCAAACACATCATTGTGTATCGCTTTCAAAATCTCCACTGCTCTAGTGCTTCCAGAGTTGAACTACACCCTAGTTTGTTTTCCAAGCACACAATGCTCAAAAAGTCTATCGCAACAAAACAATCAACAAGACCTTCCACCATATCTTTGCTTACCAAGGCTTTTAGATTGTTCTCACTCAGATGACCCAATATAAGATGCCATAATAATCGTAATTTAGATAAAGTTACATTAGCACAACTAGATAATGCTGATGCATCTAGCCTATATAGAGTACCATTGCACAACCCTTTTGCAAACACCAAACTAACCTTAACCAATCTTTAACCTTTTCCATCAAATGTGACATGTATTCCAAAGTCAACCATTTTAGACATAGATGTAAGGTTTTTGGCCAAACTTGGAATGTGCAAAATGGTCAAGAATGCTCGTACTCTACCATCCATGAAGACAACTTTCACCTTTCCTCAACCAACTATCTTCAAAGAGCTGTTATCACCAAGGAACACTTGCTGTTCATCATACTTGGTTTAATCTAAGTACCACTCCCTATGTGGTGCCATATGAAAAGCACATGATTCCATCAATTAGGAATCATCACCAATGATGTTAGCATAAAGAAATGCATCTCTACTGTACTTAGTCCGTAGTTATCGGGATACGCAGGGTACTGGTACTGGTACGGGGACGGGGACGGGGCACCAATCAAATTAGGGTACGCGAGTTAAATGAATAAGGAGAGGGCTATTTTATATGTAAATGATTCACCGGAAATTTTGGGTACGGGAATTGGTACGTTATCTATGTTCCCATAATGGAGTTTCCTGGCAACTATAACCCACCATTGGCATAGGACCTATCAAAGGAATTGTCCTATTTGGATTTACACTCTTTCTTTATGTGACCTTTCTTGCCATAGTTCTAGCATTTCACTTCAGATTTACAGGAGATTTAGACCTGTCCTTACCTTGAGACTTCTTATCTCTAATCTTCTTCTTACCTTTCTTCTCCTTAGACTTGCCTAACAACTAGGGCATCGGAAGAATTACCATCCATGGACCTTTTCCTAATTTCCTCTCTTAACAAAATGCCAACAACATTTTCCAAGTTCAGTGACATAACATTGATGTTGATGGATATAATGAGGTTTTTCGATGAATTTGGTAAGGAACAAAGCAATACAATGCTCTTGTCTTCTTGATCCATCTCGACTCCTATTGATGCAAGTTCACTTAAAATCATACTAAAACTATTTAAATGATCATCTATTCAGTCTTCCTCCCTCATTTTTAAAGAATATAATTCCTTTTTCTAAACAAGTTTGGTAACCAGATTCGAAATGATATGATGTATCTAACTTCTTCCACAATGAATTTACTGTTGTCTCCTCAAACACATTCATCAACACATAATGTATCTGGATTGTACTTCCTGCTTTCTTATCCAGTTTTACCTAGTCTTCATCAAACATACTTGAGGGTTTGGTCAAATAAGATTTTGTAGTCCACTGATCTCTTCCCACCATAAGATCCTCCATTTTCAACTTCTATAGTTTGAAGTTCTGCCCATTAAGTCTTTCAATTTCAGACCTTGACATGCTAACCATAGATTTAATATTGTTCTTCTTTCTCACAAAGTCCTCAAAGTTTTCTTTTGTGCCTATTTAGACATTAATTACAAAAAACCAACCACTGTAGGGTTTATTACCATACATGCTAGGGTTTTGATTCCCAACAAAGTAGTAACCACCCACACAACAACCTATGCTCCGATACCAAATGTTGGGGATTTTAACCCTTGTTGTAGATAATTGATAGTAAAAAACAGTAGTAAAATCTATCTAACAACGTAAATTAAAGTAAATTAAAGTAAATGGAATAGTATGCATCCACAAGATTACACACATGACTCAAAGATTTACATGGAAAACCCACCACCAAAATACATTCACAGTTATATTATTCAAAATAAAAAAATGATTCAATACAACAAGGTCTTTGGACTTTTTATAGTCTCAATCTACAACATACTTCTTTTGCAATCACTCTAATTACACCATACATCATTCAATCAATGTTTGTCTTTCAACATTCAAATCAACCAACCTTGGCACATTCACAATGTGATATATAGATGTACTCATGGGAATACTGACCGTCTAACTACTCACCCTACTCGAGGAATACCAAGAGTCATGTAACTATAATTTGACCATACATGACATCAACATACCACATAAATCGCCAAGTATGATGATTCCACATGAATAATCATCTTGTTCACTCTGCCACTGCTGCACAGTATGAAACCGATAGTTACAACTTCAACACTGTTAGTATGCATGCACGTTTTTGGTATGGCCACCACTACTAGCTCCCCACTTGTGCTAGCTCGCACTAACATAGTATTACTTCTAACTGCTTGTTGTACCTCGTGCCATCTTCCAGAACATTATCTTGCTCTCAGATTGTGCTGCATCAACTTTAGTTCCGTCCCATGTGTGCCTACATCACTGTTCATGCTTCCAATAAACACTAAATGCATATGCAGTTGTGAGTTGTTCTTGATGACTTGCATTTATTGTCACAACACCACTGCATGTAGGCAAACCATGTATGCTACACCACGATTCTCTGTAGCATATCACATGTTAGTCAACACAATTGCTATACCTTGTTCTAGATGACTTGCAGTTATAGTCACAACACCACCGCATGTAGACAAACCATGTATGCTGCACCACAACTCACTGTTGCATCATCACCATGTATTAGTTAACACAAATGCTATACCACAAAAGTTGAAATCTCACTCCATATCACTATAATGTATTCTGTGGACAAACTCTTGCTAATAGGATTCTCTACAGGGGAATATCAACCAAGTCCCAATGGTTTGATGGTAAAGGTGGTAAGAAAAGACATGTTAATTGGGACATTTGTTGTAGACCTAGATTGAAAGGTGGTACGGGGCTTAAGAATTTCTTTTTGTGGGTGTCTCTTGCAATTGAGTGGGTTCTTAAGGTTCTTGATGGTTGTGGTCCTTGGAAGGTCTTGGTAAGAAACCGTATTGAGGGTGGCTTTCCTAAAGGTAAACCATTGTGGAAGGGTATTGGTCTTGTGGACTTACTGTTCAGTAATTTTAACAATCATGTTAAGGCTTTAGTGATTTTTGAATCCATTTGAAAAGCTTGGGAGAAAGTAAGTAAATATGCGGTGGATTAGAATGTCAAGGATATAAAAATGATCCTTTTTTCCCATTTAGATCTATATGTTGGTCTATAGAAATTGATTGTAAGCCCCTTGCTCTACATAGGGGATGCTTTGCTCTTAAATGGTTTAATAAAGGTATTAAAGTCTTTGGTCACATTATTGATGAGAATGGGGCCTATGGGATGCACTCAACGGTTTGTTTGATTTACTTATACTCGGAAGAGAACTTACTCAATTATTTTTGCGTTTGGTGTTTATCATCCAGTGCTGGAAAGGAATTATAATTTGAGACTATGGGATAATTTCTCTTGGAGCTATGGTGATAAATTGTTAGATACTATAGTTAAGCATGTTTATGGAATGCTCTCTAATATTGATAAGTTTCATGTTCACTTCAACTCCCTTTGGAGGGTGGATGATTCTAAGGTTAGATAGATAACCAGGCTTGGATTATTTGGTCTAGTGTCATTGAGACAAAAAAGTAATCTTCAGATGGTTTTTAATTAGGAAGAGGTTGGCTGTGGGTGTAATTCTTGGGTTTGGTAGAAATTTGTGTCTTGTGAGTGTGTTTTGTGAGTCCTTTGAGCACCTTTTCTTTGAGTATCCTTTTGCCAAAGCTGTTTTGAACTGTTTTTTGCCTCTTTGGGCCAAATGTTCTGGGGTTAAATATGTATCTTGTTGGGATACTTTATTTGGCTGTTTTGAGAAATCTGTTATTAAGCTGAGTAATTGTTCAAGAATGGTTGGTTCTGTCTAGTGAAGTCTTATGGTTTCTCTGGTCTAATAGGAACACACTTGTTTTCCAAGGAAAGAGTAGAGTGGTTGCTGAAGTATCTACAAAAGTCAATTTTTTTAATTTACTTGCAGGTCTGTGAGCAGGTGAATTTAAAGGGGGTGATGCAGTTGCAGCAGATTCTGATGATGTGATTGATGATCTTGGTGATTTTGATAATGTTCCTGTGTATGCCTTTCCAGAATGGTGAGTTAGGAGCCTCAAGTACACTGTGGTTGACCTTGCTTAGAAGATTTATATAATCACTGAAGTGGAGGAGTTGGCAGAGAAAGACAAGGAGGAGCATGCTTCTGTTTAGTTTTTTATATTGGATATGCTTTTGAAGGCCGTTTGAGCTTTGCTAGTATTGTTGTTATAGTTTATGAATATGTTATTGTTTTGGATACTGCTTATAGATTGGTACTAGGATGACTTATAGCCTAGATACTGTTTTGTTATAATTTTGTATTCTTGGTATTACAGCTTCTGTTTGAGACATATTTGTACATATTTTCCACTATAAATAAAAAAAATAGATTGCTTGATTTTTGAGGTTCATCATGTGTCTCTTGCCTTTGTTCTCTATTTAGAGAAGATTCTTCCTCCAGTTTTGGTTTGCTTTGGCTGCTAGCAACCCATTGCAATCCACAAAGTTCAACATTGAACAACTGGGTTGCAATAAGTAATAACAACTTTTGTCTCATGAGCAAACCCAAGATTTTGATGCCATCCTTGTCTGCACCAAGAAGTTGGAAGGTTGCTTTGGCTGATAGCAACCCATTGCAATCTAACAATGCATTGTTACTTGTAAGCTTTCTTCTATATGGAGATGGACACAAAGTTCAACGTGAACAATTGGGTTGTAATAACAACTTTTGTCTCATGAGCAAACCCCAGATTTTGATGCCATCCTCATCTGCACCAACAAATTGGAAGGTTGGGGGCCAAATGGTTGGCTTCCCAAGCTTTCACCATGTTTCCTTAAGAATTCTGAATAATACTCATGCTCGAGTCTCCATCTACAATGTTGTTAGTCTATGCTTTACGCATCATCTCCATATGCATGGGTTTTTTGTGCAAGATTCATCTTATTGAGCATTAAGTGGATTGCCTTGTCACTAGAATGTGGGGGCTTGAAAATTGGTCCTAGATTTTTTTTTCTTCTTGTTTCCAATGCTTGTAGTGGCCTCTTCTTGGTCAATGTTATCCTTGGTACAGTTGTGGTAGTAGTAGTCTTCTCCTTTAGATCAAGAATGCGCAATTGCAAGTTTGCTACCTTCACAATACAATTGTTTGCAATACTTTTCTCAATTCCACAGTCATTGCTCTTTCAACCACTACTCTTGCCTTAACCAACCTCTCCTTTGTTCTCGGTTAGGGTTCTATACTCCCTTGGATTGTGACTGCATGATTACTATTACTTTGTTCTCTACTACACCAATCATATTGAATCTCTCTCCTAAAGCTTGCTTTGGGCAATTCTTGTCATTTTGATTAGCCTATTCAATCTGTAGACAATTCTTAATAATCAGTGTTCCATGGGGTTTTGGGGATGGGGGGACGGTAGGGGATGCATTTCAGGGATGCGGGGATAGGGGGTCTAAGTTTGGGGGTGGTAGGGGAACGATAGGGGGGACGGCGGCGGGGGGGCAGCAGGGTGCTGAAATACATTTAGTACTTGAAAAAGTAGTTATAAAAAGATGTATAAGTATAAGAATTATACATCTTGGAGACAACTAGGAGTCCCCTAGACGTCTTGAGGACACCCCAACATCCTCGATGTCCTAGCGACGTCTTGGAGACAGCGACACTGGTGGTGTTATGGTGGCATTGGTGGTGGGCTGGTGGAGGAATGTCCCCCCCAAGTCCCCAAGTCTCCGAGATGTCTCCGTCTAGGAAATGCGAGGTTTTTTGGGGGGGAAGTGTCCCCGTGGAACACTAATTCTTATATTATTCTGATTGGTGGAACAATATTGTGCAAATTGTCCCTATATATTTCACTTTCAATCCTATATATTTTGGCATCTGCTATTATTCCTTTGGCTTTTGGCATTAGGCATGGTGTATGGTTCACCTTCAGTGAAGAGCACCTGAGTGCTCCTCTTATTCTTCAAATTATATGGACAGTCTTTAATAGAATAACCTGCTACTTGCCAAAATTGCTGGAGATCTTCTTGGGTCAATTTGCTTTAGTATGCCCTTCAGTCTTTCAGTCTGTGCATCACAAATCTTTTTCATCATTTTTTGTGTCTTCTTTCAGCTCTCTCATCATTTTTATTATGTCCTTTTTTAGGGCCTGTTATAAGTGTGGGTGTGTCTTCATCATTTGCACTAGAGTTGTTGCTTTGCATTCTTGGGCGCATGGATGTTCTGCAATGAGGTTACTGACCCTTCAATGAACATTTGCATGATCTTTTTTTTCTAACTGGATATTCCTTAAGTCTTCTATTCTATGCATGTACAGATACATTCTCACCTTGCTGAGTGTTGTGTATTTCTGCAATAATTCTATTAATATCTTTCAACAACTTCAAAAGTCTTGTCTACACTAGTCAATCACCACTACTCTCAATATGGGCAGAAATGGCTGCAATCAACACTGCCCATTAGTTTGCCTGTTTACACACCCGACAGTTATGCAGTTTCTGTAGTTAAGACTTAGAGACTAGGATCCACCAACCCATCACCAGTGTTTATTTGTAACTTTTGCCTCTCTGCATCAAGACTCTTTGGATTAACCATATTGGCATCTGGACACAGCTTTTCCTGCATGATTTTCCACCTCTTGCACATTTCAATAATCTCACTACTTTTGAGCGTGTCTTGACCTCCAACTCTTTCTTCAGCCCAATTAATCGGCGCAAGACTTCGCTCATCCTGTGACCTCCTTTGGTTCCCCATTCTACTCTGTGCTCTTAGTTGCCATGTGGTTTTACTCTGTTCTTTATTGCTTATAAGCATATTTTAATATGTCTCATACAATCAGTGAAAGCATCTCTTTCTGCTCTTTTAATTCGTCAAGCTCTACCTTGGGACAAGGAATTCCCTTTACACAAGAGGGAAAACACTCAGTTGACTTCTCTGTGACACTTTCTGGCCTAACTTGGTTAGCAAGATCTACTCATTCTTGGTAGGAAGGGGAAACTGCTGCTCAATTGCAACCCACAAACTGTTAGTCAGTGGTGGACTTGGTATCTTTGTTAGGATTCTTATTTTTCAGTTTCAACTTCACCTTTGACTTTGTATTTGTTCTTGATATTCTAGTGGCAAATTTGCTCTTTAATTCATCAGCTGAGTTGATATCCTTATCTCCCATTGGTAGAGCATTCATCTACCTTTACTTGGCCTCGAGGTCATTAATTCTTTCATCTTAAAAGTAATTTAGTAATTTACTCTACCCGAATTTGTAAAGGCAACACAAAAAAACATGGATAGAAATTAGTCATTATTCATATATCAGGCTGTGTACAATGCTTTGTCGCATTTTAAATATATGAATCCATGAGAGCTTCCTTGCTCTGACCAAGATCCTTGTACAGAGTGGCTTGGGCTGAGAGGTGTGTAGGTTGACCTTCTGACCATTATTATCTCATACTGACCAATGCTGAATAACATATAACTAACTACACTGCCCAACTGACCCATGTAATAAGATAAATCTATGCTTAGTCTGATGACAACACATAACATGGCAATTGTCACAAAATACTTATGGACATTGTCTATGCAGAGACTCACAAAGCATTAACTACTGGCTATAAGACAGCTTTTGTGATTGTCATGGATAAGCCAAAACCCAAGAGATAGTGGATGGACATCACTATTAATTACTGAAATTAGACATCTATCTTAGTGGGTGCAATGCGATCAGGATCCAAATCTGATGATTCCGATTGCTCTGTTACATCTGATGTATCTTACAGAGATCAAAAAATGGGTGAGATGTTCCATGTTGAAGATTAGATCAAGATGTAAACCAAGCTAGGAAGGAAATTGAGTTCAAAGGCATATTCCTCTCCTTCTTGGTGATTTTATGGGGTTCGTAGAAGGGGTACTTACAATCTTTTTGTTGGTCTTTTGAGTCCTCTTTTTTTTTTTTTCTTTTCACACAGATGAAACCTTACCTTATCACTAATCATGTTTTTGGGTTGCATCTAATGCTGGTAGTGTTAGTCATATTTGCCATTGGGTTTTTGCAAAATGTCATTGACTTGTTTGTTGAATATGCTGAATTTGTTCAATGAACTTTATTGCTCTGTTTCATTCTTCCTGAGCATATAAAGAGTCCCTTTTTAAATCTATTGGCCCAGCTACATGAATGCATGCCAATGGTTGGAAACTGAGGCACACCTAGAATGGACTGTGTTTGGGCATTGGTAGAGTTGTGCAGAACTCTGATATAGCTATGTTGTATTAAGGGCTTTCATCCCATGTGTGAGGATATTTTGATTTGTACATTTTTAGAAGATTCACTATTATCTAATTAATGACCTTTGTCTGCTCATCTATTTGTGCATAGAAGATGGTAGCCATTTAAAATTTTGTATCCATTATGGTCCGGAGGCTCCTTAAAAATGTACTCAGAATTATTGTATCACTCTTTGAGATAATGGTTTTTGGAAAAATAAAATAGGTCCACATATGACTTGAGAAATAGTTTGTAGTCTTTAGCTTGCTGAGGACCATTTGAAATGGTGCCAAAATAGCCATCTTTGAGAATCTGTCTACCACCTTAATAATATTTTCACAACCATTCTTGGAGGCAAACAAACCTGATAGGAAGTCCATTAAGATAAAATCCATGCCTTCATTTGACATGGCAATGCATGGTGCATACCATGTTTCTCGTTTTCAAGCTTTATGATGGTGCAACTGGTGCAGTATTTGATATAGCCGGTGACACCTGTTTGAATCTTTGGCTAGTAGAAATGTTTCTGCAGCACTATCAAGGTCTTCACACCAAAGTGGCAATTTAACTGAAATTTGCCTTCCAAATCAACTTATAGCATTCACTAGCTGGTACACACGTTGGAGTGTATTTTGCAAATAGAGATGAAGAATTTGCTTATGCCTATGAAGTGCCTGATATGTCTCTGCAATGTTCGGGTTTGTATCATATAATTAAGGCCAAGTTGAGTTGCTTTTCCATAAGAATCAAGATTGGTGATAACTGCTTATTATTAAAGGATAATGTTAACACTAAACCTGGAATTCTAGCTGTCACCTGAGTCACTGGGTCATTTAATCCTCTGGCAATATAAATATTTCTTGCTTCATGTACCCTTTCTCCACATGATATAATCTTAGGGTTGCCTTGGAGTTGGTTACCTATGGTTTATGGAAATTCAGAGATGCATGGAAATCATGTCCACAACAGCTGTAGTAGTGATATGGAAATAATGTAGGAAAGGGGAGTAGTACAATGCTTTTGCATGATGACAACCTTGTGGTATTTAATTTGTGCCGCATGATACTGCATCGGAGAATGATACCATGGTTTAGCCTTCAAGTATTTTGTTCTAGAAAGCATTCTACTGTAGACCACTTTAATTGCAGATTACCAGCTAAGTCACAACTCAACAATCACCTTTGCATGCAAAGGGTTATTAACTTATTCTTTGACTCTAGAACTTTTGCAATTGCAAGCGTACATGATTGAAAGTAAGGGAAAGACAAACAAAAGTTGTGCTTAAAGGGTCAATATTCTCAGGGCTGTTAAACTGTATAAAATTCTCTTAATGCAAAGAAGGTGACAACAACTATTGTTATGTATTTGTTATAAAATGACTGAGTATTGGAGAAAGGTTGTACCTTATACAGTGTATGTGGATTGGATGTGGCAGGCTGTTTGTTATCTTTGACATAATGGGACCCAAAGACTAAACTTGTTTCTGGACGAATTAAAATCTCAATAACATGGCATAAAGGCTGTCGTCGACACACTATAGAGGGACGTAAGAACTACAATTTAAACTGCAAACTGCTCTAATATATCAAAATCCTTCAAATGATTTTAGTATTTTACAAGAAAATAAACATTTACACATGCTAAATATATGATAAAGCTTAACCCTAACCAAAATTCAGGGTTTAGGGTTAGGTTACACTAAAATAAAACATTAAACAAATCCCTAACCTTAACCCTAAACTGCAGAAAAATTAGAACTTTATGGTTAGGATTAGGGATTTTTTTTTAATGTTTTTAGTATGTGCCGACCTTAACCTTATACCTGAAAAGAATGCAGGGTTTATGGTTAGGGTTAGGGTGTATGAAAGCATAAAAAATCAGGGTTTATGGTTAGGGTTAGGGTGCATGAAAGCATAAAAAATCAGGGTTAGGGTTAGGGCATACTAAAGCATCAAAGAAAAACCATAGTCTACCATTAAACCTTGAAAAATTCAGGGTTAGGTTTAGGGCAGCATAGTGTACTACTAGATGCAAATAAAAAACCTTAACCCTAACCCAAAACCCTAAAAAAATTCAATTTAGGGTGCAAAAAATTAAAAAACCCTAACCCTATTACCAAACCCTGAAGAATACTGAAGTGTTCAAGATTATTGTTAGGGCAAAATGCCATTTTCAAATACTATTAAAAATTTGAAATGAATACAAAAAATAAATTTAAAACAGTTAAAAGCTTAAAACGTTTACCTGGATTTTGAAGCTGATACCAATTCCAAAGGAGGGTGTCATTTATCTGATCAACGTGCCCTCAAAATGGAATGAAATCCTTGGAAGTTTGTTGAAAACTATTTCCAAAAACCCTATAATATCAGACAGAAAACTTGCAGAAAGAGGAAAAAATCAGAGCTGAGGCATATATAGAAAAAATAAAAACTTGCCAAAATATTGATGTAAATTGGGAAAGTATCACTAAAATATTGGATTTTCTTAATCAAATTCTCACAGATTGATATTTTCAGAATCTTGTGTGTTACTTTTGGAATTTATTGGCAAGTAGAGCAATAAACATGATATTGTGTTTTCTCACTATATTTTGGCGATACCTACTTCCATGGTCTTACAGGCTTCTTAATTTATCGGCAGGTAGAGCGATAAATGAGATATTGTGATTTCTCACTATATTTTGGCGATATCTGCTTCTATGGTCTTACAGGCTTCTTAATTTATTGGCAGGTGGAGTGATAAACGAGATGTTGTGATTTCTCACTATATTTTGGCGATATCTGCTTCTATGGCCTTACAGGCTTCTTGGACCATAATGCCCCTGCCTTCATAAAATGCTCTACAAAGAAAGTTATGAGTGTATCTTGCATGAATCAAAATTCCAGCTTCCACCCCATGGATGTTACCTTGGATGAAGAACAACTTATTATTTCCAAACTCAGAAGGAGGATAAAGATGTACTCTTTTGCTATCACTTTCTTGGTATGTTTGTCTTGGTACAGAATAGTCAGTACTTGTGATCCAGTTTCCTATTTGATTCCAGGGGTTCTGTTAACCTTGCTGCAACAGAAGCATTCCACTCCCCCTTGAAATATTGTCCTCTACATCTAAATTCTGTCTTGAAGCTCCTCCCTTTGTTGCCAACAGTTTTGGGTTTGTTGGAGCTTCTACACAAGCCTCTAAAGAAGATGGTTTCTGCATCACAAGAGCTGTAATGCCCCAAGTCGACATGCTCAGAACAAAACCTGTTGGAACAACTTTTTTTTGAAACAAGGACAACAATGCCGATAATGCAACGATAACATGTCGCACTTGCACAACAATATGCACACAAGTGTCGCAAGGACACAACGACGAAGACAATGATACAACTTCACCTTTGCATAAGTAAGGTGACAACGTTGGAAGACTAACCAGTTGTGGGATAAATCCACCACAATGAACAAACGAAGAGAGAGAGGATAACACCTACATGATGATCGATTACTAAACCCCAATCGCATTCTCTCGCAACACCACACTGGAATAGGATGAGGGAATCATCAACCTCCAATCCACATCCAAACACACTTCGCAACACTAAGCATAGAGGCAAACCTTCACAAGAGGTTGCCTAACCAAGAGGCACAACTCTCCATTAATTGGAATGACGATGAGTCACTTCCAGACAACCACACGCTTCCCAAGACATCTCAATGCAACACGACATCACACAAGTGGAAGAATACTACTCCACAACACCCCATGACATATGAGGAATGTTGAGGATACCAACAAGGTCAGCAACGAAGGATTATAACCTTCCCAAGTCTTCACAAGACTAGGTGCACAATCTCCCTAACCCTAGGTTTGACAACCGAGCAACTTCAGAAGAAGGCACACAAAACAAGGCAATAGATGCCACAAGTCCCCAATGACAACACATAAGAACATGCACACAACACCACTAGACTCATGGGACCATGAGGAACAACTTCCATTCACATGGTTTTCCGATACGAGGCCTTGAAACAAAGAAGAAAGGTCAAGTCCTGAAACAAAGATACTTGACTAGGTTTTCAAGGGTTCCAATGACTAAAATGATTGGAACGGGAAAGATACAAGGCATAAAAATTATCTGTTAGTGGCATCAAGCTTAGAAAACCATTGGTTAGCTAAGCTTAAGAGGGTTTACTTTTTGTTTTTTGTATGGGAACGAGGCCGACCAAACACATGACCATGCTGCCAAAATAGAGATAGGCAATTTTGAGCCTGTCATCCCTCAAAACCAGGCTGCCCCAATATGGTACCGGTCCGCCCCACTGCTGACACGGCTGCCCAAACTAAGATAGAAACATTCTGAGTGAGTTTGGATACTCTTGAGTAGACCAGGCCGTCTAGATGCAACACCAAGCCACCCAAACTCATTGGAAGACTCTAATGTTCATTTTAAATCCAAAATAAATGTTCCTAAGTTCATTTTCACTTTCCAAGACATAAATATAACATAATATAAGTACGATCCTCGACACCAACATCGAGAAATGTAATTAGGGCTAATACACTAACATTTACAAATCTTACATCCATCTCAATGAGAGGTCCATTAACAGCACTATTACATTTGCATAAAGGAAGAAAACCATGAATAAGCATAAGCACCTTGCCACACTAATGTCGTTCGTCTCCACCACAATCCTCCGATCCCCAACGGTGGTTACCATGCCACTCGACCTTGTGGAATCAAACAATCCACTCCCATCGTGCTAGGAGATAGTCACATGGGCCACAACCACAACACACGCCAAACACATGGGGAGAGGGCTACACACACCATGCACGATGAAAACACTCCACATACACATCATATATCAAACAATCATCCAAATCACATAATGGATCTAAGACAAGTCATCATTTGGTACAATCACAAATGGCATAACGCAATCCACATTGGGCAAACTCACCAATGTCACATCACAAATTCACATTGGCCAACTCACCAATGCCATACAAAGGATCATACTTGGGCAAACTCACCAAGGGCATAACACATGAAATCCTCGTTGGAAAAACTCACCAATGACAAACAATACAAGCACACGGAAGGAAATACATCATCCTTCAGGTACTACTCAACTACACTAGGGTTAGATATTAGAGAGCAAGAGAGGGAATGTCATCGCATACACTCGTGTGGGGCTTAGTGCGGAAACGAGTATCCTCTAATACAAACGAGGGTACTTGATCTTACAAGTCTTACGCTCCCTGAGCAGTTTGTCTTCCTCCATCATCCTTAGCTTGTACAAGCACTCAAGGCATGGGAGGGATGTCCATTATCTTGGTTAATTAATTACCTATGCTTCATTAATTTTCACTTGTTAATCCAAAAATCCCCACACCATGATTGTCTACATGCCACTTTGGGCTTGGGCCGGGATCATGTTGGGAGCCATTCCCATAACTCTCTCTAATACCTACACCCTAAGCTCATCACATCCTCCAACGAATGTGGCATGGTAAACAACGCACAAAATTCAATTTCATTGAAATTTTCTAAAAAAATTCCACAAGCACTATTACAATAATTCGCGAAGGATAGTTTCGTTAAAACACTAAAATTCATTATTTTTTCGTGAAAAACTTACAAATTTTCTTCATATTTTCACAAGCCAAAAACCAGAAAAGGCCCAAATTTCCATTAAGATTTTCTTCAAAATTTATTTTTCAAAATTAAAAAATCTAAAGATACCTCTTTGCTTTATATACACCCAACAACAGACTTTTCACATAAATTTCACTTTTTCACGCATTTCTCAAAAAATTAGGCATTATAACCCTGCATTTTGGAAAATTTCAAAAATAAATTGAAAACAATAAATTAAGTCATATTTTATAAATTGAATTGCTTTGGGAGGTGTCTACACTCCCCCAATCCTATTCTAACCTTTTGCATTGAAAGAAATTGGCTAAATTAAAATAAATAAACAAATTACTTCAATTAATGTTCAAATTTCAAATGGAGAATACCTCAAGCACGCCAAACGAACACACAAAACCACTTGTAAGCATGTTCCCCTTCCCATTCCTATCCCGTTGCTTTGAATCCCATTCAAATCTGTTTACAATTGCATTCCCAATCTCATTTTCAAAAAATTGGCAAGAGAGGGTTTTTGAGAGCAAAAATCTTCCAAATTGAACGATTAATTAAAATGCCAAGTCTTTTTCCCTTTTAACCCATTTTCCTTTTCATATTTTCTATTTTATTTATTTCCAATTTCTCAAAATTTTTAATTGAACACAATTAAACATTCAACACAAATTCCTTTTTCAATCTTTTTTATTAAATGTTTAAATTGAATCTAAACACATTCCCACTGCAAGGCTTTTCTGAAATTAATTAACATATCTATATTTTCATTTTCCCGCATTTTTCCCAAAACACATAAAATATTTCGATGATCACTATAGAAATCATTTAAATTCCTAGCATTACATTTACGATAAAAAAGGTAATTTAAACTATTGTTTAAATTTTCACCTTAATCCGATTCCATGATTAAAATACGATTAAATCATGCAATTTGCAACTTATGAAATATTTTGTGGAAAAACATGAAATTAGGAAATTATTTAAATCAAGCATGCACTGGCATTTCACAACACATAGGGATTCCAGAATAATTCCTAACTTGGATCTGGGTTCATCACATAAGGTCAAACATGACACATACCGCACTTGATTCGAGTACGATTGGGGAATGGATAGGGAGGTTCAATGTGACAACTCCGAACCACTGTTGGGGAATAACTCAGACCTGTGTAGCTAGGTGGAGAAATAACCCTATACCTATAACCATTCAATGCACATCAAGAGTACCTACTCAATATATAGATAGCCGAAGCACAACATAATTGCCCAACAGGGTCCAATAGCATAAAGCATAAATAACATCCATACATCTGTCACATAAATCATTTTTTCCAAACATCAATAATCAGGATCACATTTAATCACATCATAAACAATGCATATCCTTGAATTGAAGCATAATGATAAACCAAACATGTAAATAACATATAAAATGCCAACAACCGACATGTTAAGGAACATCATCTCAAACATGCGGTGGTTCATACACACCATTCAGAGCCATAAATTAATCACCACAGAAATCACGAGGAAATGGTGAAGCTAAAACATTGATCTCACATTAACAAGATGGAAACGAGAAGGGTACTACAAGAGCAGATGAATTTGGGTGCCTTGCTTCTTTTTGTCTTTCCACCCTGTTGGAAGGGATTATTTTTAGTAACCAGCTCTTTGGAATTTTCTACTTTTCCGGCAATAGTCACCAGCTTCATGGAATTGAATGGTAATGAGGACTATTATGATCAAAATCATGAATGAAAATGATTTGAAGCAAAAATGCAGAAAATTTCAAAATATTCAAGAATAAACAAATTATGAATATTTCTATATAAAATTTTAAAAAGGAAACATTTGGATATATGCCAAAATCAGAATTAATCAGAAATTTTGATAACATCAGTTTGGAAACCAATCCACCTCTGTTTAGCAGGTTTTTTTAAAGATAGAGGTTAGTTTAGTTAAAATCATCTAATTTTTCTTTCCACTTTCAGTGTATCATCTGCCCCACATAATATAAAGGAAGTCTCATCTAGTTTTTTTTGTCTTAACACTATACTTTGATTTACAAAGGAACTGAGCTTTTCCATTAATATACATTTGTGAAGCATTCTTGTTTTTTATTGGAAGATCCTGGTCTTTGGGTTTGAATTTTCATAAGTTCTACCTGAAGCTGATTCTAAGACTGGGCAGTCATTTTCCCATGTGCATCAATTAGAGTATGTTGTAGAAGTCTTAATTCTTGAATGTGGCCGCACTTCCCTGCTCTCCAGATTCACCAAGAATCTCATTTTTTGGAAATTTTTATTTTCTTAAATCCAAGGGGAGAAAATGGCAAGTCAGCTTTGGTATAACCCGTTATGAACTGATCTTCTCAGCTTGGAACTATGATAAAACAGAGTAGATTACAGAGCTGGTTTTTGTGCCTGCAGTTCTAAGAAGACTCAATGGTATGCGACCCATCAGCTAGGCATTATGAATCCCCAAAGCACACTAGTAGGGAAAGATTTATGATCATATAGAATCAGCTCCATTTATTTTCCTTGGCACTCCATATTTCATGGTGGCTCATCTATGGCTCCAGTAGCTCTATCATAACTCTATTGGTGAATGATAACATGCTTCGAAAAACTGGAAAACCAGGCATAGCTGTGCCAAACTACGCATTAGGAGAAGTGTCAAAGAACTGTTTTGCTCTTTCTAGTTGGTCCTGCCCACTCTGAAGACAGTGCATTAACATGCATAAAACATGAAATTACTGTTTTTAAATGTATGTGCAAGGCCCTATGAAAACTTGCATCCTACCAAAGGGTTGTAGCTCAATTGGTTGAGCACAAGTGGTGAGAGTGATAGTATATTCCTTGATTACATTGTTCATCGAGGTCAATCTCCCTCCAAAGGTGCAATAATTAAGGGACGAGGCCGGGATTGTGCCCTGGACGAATTTGGCATAGTGCATACCTCCTAGTACTTGACCCTAAGCGAAAAGAATTTGATTATTTGTGCAATCTAGGCTCGTGCTTCTGATAGCAATGGATTTTGAAAATGACCTGAGATTGTCATAGAACTTTTCAACAAGGAAAAAATAACTAATGGGTTAAAATTAAATGTAATGCTGTAGGAGCTGTCTGTGCAGAGCACAGACATTAAGACCTTATGCACTAGCAAGAAGCAGTCCCTGTGACCAATGTGGGCTGTTAAATCCTCCTCTGCCAGGAATGCTTATATCCCGTTCTCCTCTTACATACAATGCTAGCCTAAGGTTCATTCGGACACCTATGATTTAGAAAAGCACAGATGCATATAAATATTATAAAAAACCACAATAATAATCCAGAAATGATTTCATTATTATGCTATGCTATATGCCATTTTTGTTGTATTACAATATGTACTTAGATTTGCTTACTAGCTTTCATGCTATCAGTTAAATCTTAATTCTGCCTACATTTGTTAAAGACAGATTTGTCTAAACTGGAAGTTTCATATGCCTTCATTTTTGAGTCTGGTACACTTTAGATATTTTTCTATTTAGCAAGAAATCAGAAAATGATGTATAAAAGGGGAATAAAAGAAGATTCGTTTTATGAAAGAAGGAATACCTTAAGAGTAGCACACAACTATATTAGTAGGAACTGATGATGGGTGGTACTTGCAAGGCCATTGCTTTTCTGGTGATGATTTTGATGAACACATTGGTCCGCTTTGTTGATCCTTTTGGCCTTTGGGTGCCTCCCAACATCTTTGGTATTATGTGTGATGATGTTTACTGGGCCTTTCGTGTGCCATTCCTCTGAAAGTTTTATCAGCTTCTGAAATTATTAGAGCTGCCTATCAGTCAAAATAAGGAAGTGAGGAAGAGTTACATGAACTGTTCTTTGTTTAATTTATCCCTAAAATGGACTGAATACAATAGATATATGGTGAAAATGTGAATTGGGACACCCAAAAAAGAAACCCCTACAGTTAGGGCTAAAAACCTACCAACTCCTGTAGGACTCGAACAGCGAAATTGTCTGTAAACTTGCAGCAATTCAATGTAGATCAGCAATGTCAGCTAATTTTCGTGTCTGATCTTGTATTCCAATAGCTCACATATAGGAAATCTATTATGTGATCCTTATGGCTTTTAACTTTGTAGTATCTTGTGAATCTAATAATCTTATAACAAGAATAATTGGTCATATAGAGTTATGATATTTATTAAATAAAAATACTTTGCAAACTCTATCCTCATTAGAAATTAGAATTATCATTTTGCCTTATCAGTTATTCTCAAAGTTTAATTGTGCGACTGATTGAGCTCTTGTGCAATCTTCAACAAGTATTAGACTATAAGTTTGTGCCATGAATGGGCAAATGCAAAACGGACTGAATTTGATGATCTTTGTGTCAGGTTATATCTTTTTGGAAAATAAAAAGAGGGCTACGGATGTAGTTGAAGTTGTAGAAAAAGTTCCAGATGTTGTTGAAGACAAGACTGTTGTGAAGGAGACAAAGAGTGAACCCTTACCAAGTACCAAAGTAGTGATAACAACTCCACAAATTTCGGCAGAAGAACAGCGCCAGCTTTATAAATGGATGTTGGAAGAGAAGAGGAAGATAAAGGCAACAGACCCAGCAGAGAAGAAACGTATTGATGAAGAAAAGGCCATTCTCAAGAAGTTGATTAGAAGTAAAGAAATACCCAATATTTAGAAAATGTTGCCCAAAAAATATTTGATTTTACTGATGAATGTTGTATATGGTTGCATGTCATGTTTTAATGCCTGTTGAAACTATATGATGCTATTTAGTAAGCGGTAGGAAATACTGGATAGCCAAATATTTGGGAGTTTATTTGGTATTGAGAACCTTATTTGGGGTTTATATTACATGTTTGCTCAACTATTTTTCGGTGACACTCTTGTACTTAGTTGCTGTACAGATGTTAATTGAAATGAAAAAATGCAGTTGATAGTTGTTATAGAGATCTTTTTGCCCTTTATACACGTGATGCTTATTCTTTTGTAACCTATTCTGATTCACAAAGCAGTACAATATCTATGATTATGATTGCAACAACACTTGATAACTTTTTAAGATCAATTTTTGGATTAAATAAACCATTTGATTTGTGTTGTCATATATTCTATCACTTTCGGCATATTTTCCTCTAGAGTGGCTTTTCTACAAATATAATGGGGACTTCATGCAGGCTGCAGACAAGGAAGGTTGATACATTTTTCCATTATTAAGAATTGTTGGAAGACAAAGTTATAATTAAGTTGTAGGTCAAATAGGCTTTATCAGAGAGGTTATGCGAGTTCAAATATTTTCACTTAGTGAAAAACATTTTATGGCTAAAGACATTGCAAAAATGCCCTTCATAGCACTGATTGGACAATATTGGCCCTTATTACTTGCAGGACTGTAATACAGAGTTGGGTGATCATTTTCTTTTTGTGAGCTTCCTCCTTTCCCTTGCATATCTCAATCAACACATAAAACTACTCCAGCATATGTAGCACAGTAAAGGGAAATTCAGGATCATTTTTAGTGAATATCAAGGATTTAAGACACATTTTAGTAAGAAGTTACTATCCAAATGAATCTCTTGTTTTATGACTATATCTGCGTCTAAATATGTTAAGTATAAAATTCAAATAGTCCTAGTTACCATTGTTTGGTCTAATAGTGGGTTACCAAGATCTTCATGATGAAATGAAAAATAAATAAAAAATAACAGTAAGTTTCCTTGAGATCTCGTTCAAGGTCAAATGAATCCTCTTTATACAGTGCATTACATGCAACAAATTGGCTGTAGAAATTTGCAGTAATAAATCTTGATGGTTTATATTTCACTTTTTTGAAAATGTTAATACATTATGTAGGTCGCAATAGCTCTTTTTAAGTTAGTAGAGTTGCAAGGATTTTTCTTCCAGATGCACGCCCAAAGTGAAATGCTTTATGTTTTGGAGGATTTACAAAGATGCGCACTGTCAAAAATCGATGCCAAAGAAAGCAAATACAAAGATTTTGAATGTCTTAAGTTTCCCCTTGTGTTGGAATATCAAGATAAACATGTGGTTTCAAGTGTCTTGGAAAAATAATCTTTTCATTATATTCTCAGGTGCATACTGTCAAAAATCGATGCCAAGGAAATCAAATACAAAGATTTTTAATGTCATGAGTTTTCCCTTCTGTGGAAATAATAAGATAAACATGTGGTTTCTAAGTGCTTTGGAAAGATAATCATTTCATTACATTCTCAAGCATAAATTGCAGCCAGCCACATAGATCTCGATTTGGGTTTTGAACTTCCCAGCTATCATGAGCATCGCTTTTTTGTTCATCTTGAAGCTTGTACAAGAGGAATTGTGGAATTTTACCATGTCTCAGTGGGAACTAATGTCCCTCTCTTATTGAACATTTCCAAAAGAATGATGATTGTGTCAGGTCTTTATGGTTCCCCAAACGTGTAAAATTTAGAAGAGCCACATTCTTTTGGGGTGTTGTCTTATGGCCTAGACTTGTAAATTCAGCTTCCCTCCACCTCGAGAGTGTTGCCCCGTGACCTAGAGTTGCTAATTCTCATTGAACTGTTACATTATGATGCAGTCTTTCTGCACGTAACGTACACAACCGTTTGGAGGGTGCCTTAGTTGGGATTCAATTAGCGATGCAGGTGGAATAGTCTTAAAAGGGGGACTCAAATTAGCAATCTAAGGAGAATAGTCTCAAAAGGGGATTAGTTGAAATATATAGCGTAGGTCCATAGGCACCTCCTTTATATGACATTGGGAGTGCAAACATACCATAGCAAGAATTGCTGTAGCATTGCAGTGGGATGAAAATAAATTGCAATTTTCCTCATTTGGATTGCATCCATTAATTGCATTCTAGAGAGGGTTAATTTTTTTTATTGTGCATTATCTTGAGAATGACATTTGAATGTACCAAATAAGAGGTGAATAATATGTAAGAATGTTTTTAGATTCAATTGTGTATATTTTCTGAACACTATTTGAATTGAGCCTCTCAATAACCACACACAATAACAGAACTAAAAAGATAAAATGGAATATTAATAATATTAATAATATTCAAGAGGTTATGGGCTAACATTATGTGGTAATTTTTAGATGCAATGAGTGCTAAGTGGACCATTCATTATCATGAGAGATGGGTTCTTGTGAACCACTACTCATGAATCATGGGTCAATGAGTTTGACTCGAAAACTACACGGTTGAATCTTGATAGCAATATCATAATTTGATACGCTGTGGAAGAAACCTCCTACTTATCAATTGATGAGCGAAAGGGGCTCTATAGTGAATGGTTCATAAGGCATAACACTTGCTGAAGGTTTTGCAAATGGGGTAGCAAGCTACGTGGGCTTAACCTTGGGGGAAACTCTGTGATTATGCGTGCTTGAGCTGGAGTAGTATTGAGATGGGTGACCTCCCGGGACGGACCAATGCTTCACCTCTGTGAGCATCACCTAGATGTAATGAGTGCTAAGTGGGCCATTCATTATCGTGAGAGATGGGTTCTTGTGAACCACTACTCATGAATCATGGGTCAATGAGTTTGACTCGAAAACTACACGGTTGAATCCTAATAGCAATATCATAATTATGTGGTAATTTTACTTAATTACATCAAGAGGTATTTCAAATTTGACAATTATTTAAACATTAATTAATAAATATTTAAAAAAAAGTTAAAATGTAATGTATATATAAATAATATTTACTACACTTTTTGAAGTAAAAACAAAACAAAAGAATCACCAAAATAATGAATAGTGGGTTTTTAAAAAAAAATAGATATAAAAGTAAAATAATTTTTCAAATAAAAATAAAGTAAACAATGTAATGATTCTAAAAAGAAAAAAATCAAAATTTATGTGTCAATATAGAAAATAAAGTAACTTTAAACTCTTAAATAAATAATATAGCTTTTGAATGATACTAACGATTAGAAATGTTTTCTTCCAAGTTTGCATATTGTAACGTATCTAATTGTCAAGTATGTACTATTGCTTAAAACCAGCATCATTTATATTGGGCAAAGACTTTCACTATTATTCACTTAAAATTGACATGAGTTTTCAACAGTCCATGAAGTAAAACTACCACCGGATATTAACCCATAATCTCTTGAATGTTATTAATATTCCATTTTATTTTAAAATTTTGTTACGAATGTAGTTACTGAGAGACTCAATTCAAATAGTATTATGCACACCATACCCATTGTCTTTGAAGTTACATTGAGGGATCTGAACAATTTGTAATACAGTTATTTTCTACAATTGGCCTCAGAGTTGTTAAAAATGCTCTGTATCTTTGTAGAGAAAGCTATGGTGTGTACTCCAACTCAGGAGCCAATGGTTAGTTCTATCCTGTGCATTGAAAGGTAAGCTGTACAATGGATTAATTTTGCATGGGTTTCGTCACGTTTGCCGTTTTTCAAATGATTTTGTTTTCTCGTAGTACAAAGTCAAAATAAAACACCATGCATGAGCTTATTTTGTTTGTCTCTGGCTGTTGGGTGGTGTGCTTTTTCCATCCATCATATGTTTCACCGTCCCTTGGGAACTTTGGGTCAAAAATTGCATCCTAAGAAAAGGGCCACCATACATACTTAATCAAAATAACAAAACTTTCAAAATATTATATTATTCAGATGGTGACCAAGTGATCTAAAGGGTGGGTTGTTGGGTCCTACAGGTTTGAGTATGCACACTCAACTTGTTTCATAATGGGTGTGGATGCGAGTATGTTCATTCTATGATTGCTTGATCTTTGACTAAAAAGATTCTTGAATAGATGATTGGGTTACAATGGGAGTGGGATAGGGGAGTACAATGAATCACATCATTTGAATGCATGTTATGGAAGTGAATGTTTTCAGGTGGTTATCTTCAGACTTTTGTGAATGTATGGGCTTGGGTTTGTCGGTCTAAAAGGGTATTGGCTCACTTCATAGATAACAATATTTCTTTAAAGTACTCATTCAACTTATTGACATGGTCAAATTTTTGAATATGATTGTGTGTTTCTTTTTCCTTTTCCTATCATTTCGCTCCTTCCTCTGCAGTCACTTTCCACACATGGCTTGTCAGTGTTTCTCCTAAGCAATGATTTCTTTTCTAAATTGCATTTGGATTTTTTAAGTTTCTGCAAAGGAGGATGTTTGCTTTTAAGCAATTCTTGTAACCTACACCTTTGGCACTTAATTACACTTTTGGTTGGGGCCTTTTGAGGCATTGTTTCATGATATAATAAGCATTGAGTGATGCTATTATCATTCAGTTTAGGTACATAGATTTTTATTAAATATCATGTTGTATAATTTTGTCTTTTTATCAATGGACATATTGTCGTACACCATCAATGTTTATAAAACATTTTTATAGGTCAATAATTTTAAATTTAAAGTGTATAACAATAGGGTATGAGTTCAATTGTTAGATTATGAATAATAATAATGATGTAAAGCGGTTTTGATTATTAATATTTTGAAGATGATATTTAAAGCATGTTATATTATGATAGTAATGATTTTGGTTGTTTGATAGTAATTCTAATGTTGATATTTTATTTAATATTATATTATATGATTATGTGATTTTATATTGTTTAGTTTGCAAATTATAAGAATTTGTAAAAGATTATGTCGAACTGAATTAAGATATACAATTTTATAGGAAAAGTGACTTTTGACAATATAAATATAATTAAAAAACAAAATATATTTTATTCAAAAAATGAAAATCAAATAATAAGAAGTTATATATTAATATCAATTAACTCTGTTTAAACTATATTTATAAATTATAAGAATAGATTCTAAAATATATATATTTATTATATAAACACGATTATTAATTTAAAAAAAGAAAAAACTCGTTCTATATGAGCTTGAACTCATAGTATATTTATGAAAGAAAAATGATAAAAGATGAGTCTTAAAAATATTTTTTAATTTCTATTATCATTATTTTGAAATCCAAGCTTTCATCGAGAAAAGCTAAAATCTTGAAAAAGATAGAGGGTGGTGGTAAACACTTAGTGAGGCCGCCTCTTTTAATTTTGGGAAGATTAAAATCTGCATAACTTAGAAAAAAAGAGACTCCAAAAAGAAATATTAGGTAGTATGGTGGGCTATCAGGTTTCCATTTCTATGTTGTTCTTTGGAGGAGGGCATCGGGTTTGATGGTGGTGCAGGTTCTTATGTTTGGTATAGGAGATCATAATTGAGCATCATTTTGAAAAAAACTTTTGTTAAAAAAATATTATTAATGTATATATTTTATAATGCATTTAAAAAAAATTATGTTGTAAGATATTAATATTTATCATAAAGGATCTATTTATTCTTTAATATTAAATGTTTATTAAAAATATTATACATATTTGAAATTAAATTTATTTAGTTCAAATATACATCAAATTTTGTTTAAATAGTGTTTTATCTTAACATGTGCAAGTGTGAAATGACATATTCATTTTGTGTTCAAATATGTCAAAAACTCGAATTAAATGTCACATATACATCTACTAGTAATTGCTAAATTCCTTTCATATCACAAGATATAATCCTAATATCTTGATATTATATTTCTCACTATCCTATCAAAAAGACAAATTTTGTTCAAGAGATCAATACTACCAATAAATTTTTTTAATGTCAATGTGCCCAAGTATATTCCTTTCCCCAATTATTACATTGAATGCCGACAAGAATAAAAACAAACATGTAAAGCTCACGAAACAAAAAAGATTTATTAATGACAAAATTCAAACTTCCATCCATCCATTAATTGTAATATTAAATGCATTGATCATAACTTCCTCATACCAACCAATCAAATGCAACAACATTCAATATCATCTAATCAAATGCAAACTACACAAATCAAGAAAAATATATCTTATGGTTAAGATAGTCATAATAACAATTTTTTTCAATCAATTTGTTTCCACATCTTCAAATTGTGCTTCTTTCATTTCTCACATCTTCATTTTCAGTTGTAAGTTGAAATCATCTATTTTTTTCATTTTCAATTGTAAGTTGAAATACTTCATTTCTATTTTTAGTTCTAAGATTTTTTTCTTTCAGTTTCAATTGTAAGTTGACATTATTTTCTATTGTAATATTTTGAATTTCATAGATAAATTTTATTGTAAATTATACATACATACATACAAACATACATATATATATGTATACATATGTATATATTATACATATACATACACATACATATACATAGATATACATATATACATACATACATACATACATACATATACATATACATATACATATACATATACATATTGTATAGGAGCGAATTCGCACCCCTCACACAATTTCCCCTTTTACACATCCTCACCTTAGAAAACCAAATCCGAAGGTAGAATTCCACATCAACAAGCTGCCTTCCTTCCACTTGGCTTCTGTCCTTTGTGTTGGTAGAAGAATATTTATCCAGGACGCGCGTGTGACACATAGATGTCCGTGCGGCGTGCTTACGTCCCTGATGAATTCTTGCGTTTGAAGTTGGCAGATGTGTCACACTTTCGATTGGTGTTGATTTGTAATGTCCCTCTTCGACCAACTGACCCCGAAAATGGCAGATTCTTCCCTCTTCTCCTTAAAATTCATCCCTTCTTCATTTAACTCATCTCTTTTTGCAATCTCAAAAGCATTCAGTCCATCCTTCTTTCACATTCTCAAGCATTTTCCAGCATTCTTTTCACTCTCAAACAACACTTCAACACTCCATTGCAGCAACAACACTCCATCAACTCCGCAAAGCAAGTGTGAAGTAAGCCATTTCAGCGTGGGCTTGAGGTCTTACGAGACCTCCCTTCATCACAGTCGAGGCTGTGGTGACTATTCAAGCCCTCTTTCTCCCCCATTGGCTAGTGAGCTCTTGGTGGAGGTGGTAACGTTTCGCTCCTCTCCTTTGTGATTTGGTAGAGTAGCTCTTTACTGTTTTGTAGTGTTATTTGCATTCCTTCTTTCTTTACTTCTTTATCACATATTTCTCTCTCGTTGCTATCTAGCTGTCCGTGGAGGTGGAAACACCAAAACAAGGGTTTGACTGAGGCAAACCCTATACAACCCCAACAATTTTCCCCTCTTTCTTATGTGTAGGTAGACGTGCTTTCAGAGCTAGCTGGAAAACTGGTGCCTTGGTGAGATTATCTTCGTTATTTTAGCTCTCATATATTTACTTTACCATCTCTGCTTGTACTTGTCATATTTCATAGTTTTGTTTTGTTCATTTAGGAGTAATTAGCTAGGCCCTCAACTCTTTTTCTAGAAGTTCATATTTCCATTTTCTGTCCTTTGGTCGTACAGACACCAATGCATCTATGAGACGCCAACATGTCACATTGTCATCCCAGAATTGTGCTTTCATCCTCGGACAAAGAGTTGCCTTAGGTGCAATATCAAATCCGAAAACGAGCTCGCCTAGCCCAGACTTAGATTTTAGGTCTGAAGAGTGATAGAAGGACCTTATAGTCCTCATCATTCTCGCCCCTTGATTCATAGTATTCCTTTAGAGTGAGGTAAGTTAGGGTAGCTTTCCGCTCTCAACTCTCCGTGACCTAGGGCCTTGACATGGTTGGTCCCCCTCTCTTACATTTTTGGTGAATGCAACGTGAACCAACGTCTACCCATTCGTTGGTGTTGAAGCTTTTCCCTTGTGCCTTGTGGCCATTGTGCCCCTGAGTGTTGTGAAGTTTTATGAGCATCACAACCCAGTCCACAACCTCAGGGTATATTGTTAGGAGAAGTGTACGACATCTTCTGATGGAGAAGACAAGGGTCACTTCTAGTTTCTCTATTGGTATTTTTTTCAGACCTGTGATTGGTCTTTCTACCCAGGAGCAATTGTCGCGGGGCGAGGTAGGATTATCTGATGAGACTGACCACATCCCCACTCCTCCTACATCGCCTACACCATTGTCAGTAGATGAGCACGAAGCTGTTCACATTCCTTCAGAATATATCGCTACCCTTAGAAAAGGGTTGGGCGACTTGGAGAATCACTTGGAAAAGGACCTGAAGATGGCTAGAGTCGCTAAGGTTATTAGAAAAGTCAAGTATATGGTGGGAAGAGATTGAACAAGTATAGAGATCCTAGCTAGCCTCTCTAGTTTGACTGAAGCTTGTGCATCTTCAAACAATGCTAATCTTGTACAAGGGACTGCTTTCGAGTAACATGAGAGATAATTAGGAGTGTCGATGCCTCCCATGTCTGTGTACATGGCAGACACAATCCCTTCGATCAATGTCCCCCTGCCTTTGAGAGATCTGAAACTATCAAAGTAAATAGAATACCCTTAGGTTTCAGTTTCACCCCTCCTATCACCTCTAGTGGTGGAGGTTTTGGTGAGCTGAGTGGTGGGAGCTTTGGCAGTGGTGGTGGATATGGCGGTAGGGGCGGTGCTAGCGGAGGTGGTTCCAGTGGAGGCCATGGTGGTGGCTTCGAAAGCGGAGGTGGCTCCGATGGAGGACCTGTCGGTGGCAGTGGCCCTGACAGTGGCTTCGACGACAACCATGTTGGCGGTTCCAGAGGTGGCTCCAACAGTGGTTCTAGAGGAGGTTCCACTAGTCCTATGTCATCTAATGACCCTTTTCTGAATACCCTTCTTCAGAATATGGGAAAAATGCAAAGCCAGCTGGTGATTCTCTCCCAAGCCTCTGCCCAACCTATCTTTCAGTCCTTCTTCCGGAATAGCCCATTGTCAGTAGCAATTCTAAGTACTCCTTTCTTGCAAGGAATGGAGATTCCCAAATTCAAAAAATATGGTGGTAAAGGGGACCCACAAATGCATGTGTCCACCTTTAACACCCTATGTACATATTTCTTCCATCATGACACATTGATGGCAAATCTATTCCCTCAATCTCTCAAGGATACAACACTCGAGTGGTACTATTCCTTGCTCGATAACTCTATTTTCTCATTTGATCAACTTGTGAACCAATTTTTACGACAGTTCCAAGCTAACATTGGGTCGAAGATGACCTTTTCAGATCTCATCCGATGCAAACAAGGGGATAATAAAAAGATCACTGATTTCATAGTGTGGTACCAAGCGCTCTTCTCAGAAATCTTGTACCCATTGCATGACTCTGACGTGCAAAAGGTATTCATAGGGAACTTACAGAGGCCTTGGCAAGAGAAGTTTGCCCTTATGAAATACCCTTCTTTCATGCATCTGTGTGTAGTATTATGGGAATATCAATAGACGGTAGTCTAGTTTGGAGGATCCTCCTCGTGCTCTCATTCAAAAGGGAAGTCCATTGTATCAATCTTTGGAAAGGGTAAGGCTGTTGTGAATGGAGTATCCGCTACAAATGATAACGACCTCAGACATAACCTAAAGTTCACCAAGTTGGTAGAATCTTATTCTTCCATCCTACAAAGGTTGTTGAAGGACAAGATCATAACCTTGGAGAACCCTAAGCCTCTCAAGGAACCTTACCCTAGTTGGTATGATGCGAATACCTTCTGTCAATACCATCGAGTTAACGAACATGATACCGAATGATGTATGCACCTACGTCATGAGATACAAGACCGCATCGAGGACGATACTATCCGTCTTGATGGAAGCAAACAAATCAGCGGCGAAAGAGAACAGTGAGTTGTAGATACACAAATCCATTTCTATTGCATTCTGCCAACATGATTATCGATCCCTCCGATTCTATCACTCAACTCGAAGCATATGCTAACATGGTTACCATTACTCCCTATGGACAAGCTGCGATTGGATCACCAAACATGACATTCACACCGTAGGATGTGTCCTTGAACAACAAGTCCTCTCCACTTTACATTCCCACTCGCCTCAATAGGAACATTGTGACAGGGGTCCTAGTTGACCCTGCGAGCCAAGTGAATGTCATTACAGAAGAGACATTGTGGCTTAATTCATTGCATAGAGAGGAGTACGAAGAAACAAAGTCCATCATCCGTACGCATGATGGCCTTGCTCTTAAATCTTATAGTTCAATAATTCTCTCCGTCCTAGCTGGACCTAGGACCGTAGATACAATTTTCGATGTTATTTCAGAGTCGGATTTGTTCAGAGTGAAGTTAGGCATACCCTGGCTAGCTTCCATGAATGGAATCACCTTTGTCATTCACAAATGTTTAAAGTTCTCCCATGAAGGTGTTGTGCATGTAGTGCATGATACTGGATATCAACCTTAGGTATCTCACAGGGGATATTCATTGGATCAATATTGGCCTGCCTCGGTCGGTCCGCTTCCCCCAATGATGGAACTACTTACAAAATTTATGTGAAGTATAAAACTAGGGGCAAAGGAAAGTCGAATTTGACCCTTCCGGTAGGATAACAAAAAGTTACCTCCTCTTCTCGAAAGGGAAAAGAGAAGTTGCCCCATTCTCGGGATGGCTCTCCTACTCCCCTTTTCAAAGAAGAGTTCTGGATGAATATGCCTAATTTTTACCCTCTAAGTCCAATGATATCGGCTTGGCGAAAACCCAAGGTTCAAATATCGGATCTCCCTACCAAACCTCCTAGACCTTGGTACTACCTATATGGCAGAAAGAAAGGTCCCTGTGGGGAATCTTCTATGTATCGGCCTCTGCGGCCTCCCACTACTTCTGCTCCCAAAGTAGTAAACGAGAAGAGGCATGCTATCGAGGCACTAGAGCTGATTCCCCTAGTTGTTTCTCAACTTGATCCCATCCAAGAGTCTGTCCCTCCGTCGGAAACAACTATGGTAGAAACTCCCATGACCGAGCAGGAGCCTTCTGTCCCCTCATAGTTTTCGACCTCTAGCTCAAAGAGTCATAGAAACTGCCTTACACATGAGCGCAAGCGCTGACGAAAGGATCTTGCGGCTGAGCAGACCACCTTGTAGAGAAAAGATGAGGAGATGACCGCCCCTGCTTCAGGGCCTCCTCTTGTGTCCTCCTCTCTCCTTCCCTTTGCTTCTGTTCAACTGAACGCCGTATTGCTTCTGACTCTTACTGTGAGTGCACCTAATCCCAAAAGGGTGTAGGTGTTCATCGCCCCTTTAGCTGAGCCACCCTTGCTGATGTCCCTCCTTTTTCGAAACCCGTAGATATGCTGAATACTTCGGTGGTATCTGCTGTGGTTTTCTCCTCCTCCTCTTCCTCTGCACCTCTTTCCTTGTCTATGGGGAGTTCCCATCCTCCGATGAGAACGAAGGTAGAGAGTGTCCCTTCCAGCAATGAAGGACGTAATATTTTCCCACCTTCTCCGAAGGGTGGTCTTGCATTGACTTGTTCTGTCCTAGTGAAGGAACCTGCTCCGACTTCCCCTGAGTTCGTCATCGCTACTAAATCACTCAGTGTGCTTAGTGGTGAATCTCAGGCACAACCCTCTCCATCCAGTGAGGTACACCATGACACTCCAGTAAAGTGCATGTTTAACTCCTTGGATGAAGTTTTGGCCTTGTCAGCGATCTTCACAAAATCGCTGACCCTAGCTCCATAAGAGCTTAGCGAAGGAGACCTTGCAGGGGCTTCTTCCTTAGCCCTTGTTGTGGGAGGGTCAAAAGCTCCTCCCCTTAATATTCCACCACTGCAGGCTCATCCTTCTTCCCCTTATGATGATCTAGTGTGGAAAGAGTATGACTTCCTAGTCGATTAGTGTTAGGGGGAGGCCTCTTCTTTATCTTTATAATAGGTGTGTGTGTGTGTTGTGATGTGTTCCCACGTGATTGTGTTATGTGTTCCTGGATGAACCTTGTCACCCTTGTTGGTGCTTGGATATATGAGTGGTTGTTTATGTCGTAAACCTTCTTCTATTTGTATCATCATTCTTCCATGTTTGTGTTTGAGTTTCAACAAAATTGGGGACGATGCAAATCATTGAGGGCATTCAGGCTTTCCTTCCATGTTGACCCAATTTTTTTTTAAAATTTTCTTCTCGTGCATTCTTCACATGGTCTGATGTAGTAGGGGGTTGATGAAGGTTCATTTATATACTACTATTATACTTATATTTATGAGCAACTCTGACCCTGAAATATTAGATCACCCCTGTGTCTCTTATTTGTTAGCTTGCTTTTTCCCTTTCGCTCTTTTCCTGTTCTTCTCTCTTCTTCACTTGAGTTGTCCCTCTCGTGTGCGACAACGCATTTCTATAAAAACTTGATTTTCAGAAAATGCATTCGTTTCCAACATATCCTTTCTCGAGAATCTTTGCAAAATTTTTTGAAAATCGCATTCTTGACATGGACCCCTAATAGAACGTGTTTCCTTCATCATGGGTTCGTAAAGAAAGAAATTGAGAACTTTCCTCTGAGGTGGAAGCAAATTTGTCAGGGATGTGCACGTGACATGTAGACGTCTGCGTGGAACACTTACGTCCTTGACATATTCCTGCGTCTGAAGTTGGCAGAGGCATTACACTTTCGATTGGGGTTGATTTGTAACATCCCTCTTTGACTAGCCGACCCCGAAAATGTCAAATTCTTCCCTCTTCTCCTTAAAATTCATCCCTTCTTCATTCAACTCATCTCTTTTTGCAATCTCAAAAGCATTCAATCCATCCTTCTTTCACATTCTCAAGAATTTTTCTAGCATTCTCTTCACTCTCAAGTAGCACTTCAACACTCCTAGCACTTCAACACTCCATTGCAACAACACTCCGTCAACTTCGTAAAGCAAGTGTGAAGCAAGCCATTGCAGCGTGGGCTTGAGGTCTTGCGATACCTCCTTTCATCACAGTCGAGGCTGTGGTGACTATTCAAGCCCTCTTTCTCCCCCATTGGCTAGTGAGCTCTTGGTGGAGGTGGTAACGTTTCACTCCTCTTCTTTGTGATTTGATAGAGTAGCTCTTTACTATTTTGTAGTCTTATTTTCTTTCCTTCTTTCTTTACTTCTTTATCACATATTTCTCTCTCGTTGCTATTTGGTTGTCCATGGAGGTGGAAACACCAAAACAAGGGTCTGACTGAGGCAAACCCCTATATAGCCTCAACAATTTTCCCCTCTTTCTTGTGTGCAGGTGGACGTGATTTCAGAGCTAGTTGGCGCCTTGGTGAGATTATCTTCATTATTTTAGCTCTCATATATTTACTTTACCATCTCTTCTTGTGCTTGTCATATTTCATAGTTCTGTTTTGTTCATTTAGGAGTAATTAGCTAGGTTGTCAGCTCATTTTCTGGTAGTTTATATTGCCCTTTTCTGTCCTCTGTCCGTACAGATGCCAACACACTTCTGAGACGCCAGCGCACTGCGCTATCATCCTAAAACCGCACTTTTGTCCTCAGACAGAGAGCTGTTTGAGGTGCAATATCGAATCCGAAAACCAACTCGCCTAGCCTAGACTTAGATTTCGGGTCTGAAGAGTGGTAGAAGGACCTTATAGTCCTCATCATTCTCGTCCCTTGATTCATAGTATTCCTTTAGAGTGAGATAAGTTAGGGTAGATTTCCACTCTCGGCTCTTCATGACCTGGGGCCTTGACTTGGTTGGTCCCCCTCTCTTACACACATACATATTGTAATGGAGTTAATTTAGACCCCTTGCAAATTCTCTATTTACACCCCTTGCCTTAGAAATTAAACCTGACGATGCTATTCCACTTTATCCATTCGCTTTCCATCTTTGTTCTTGATTCGCTTCCTACTGTCAAAGCGAGAAAAATACCCCTTGGATTCAATGTTCTTTCTCTTGGGGGCAACTCTATTCTTAGTAGCGAGATTTACAATGAAATGGGGGCTAGTGGTCCTGGTATGTCTGGTGGCTCTGGTGGTGTCTCTAGCGATGGTCTTGGTGGTAGATCTAGTGGTAGCTCCACTGGTCCTATGTCCTCATCTGACCCTATTTTGAATTCCCTGCTACAAAATATGGGTCAAATGCATAACCAACTCGTGAGCCTGTCCCAAGCCTCTGCCCAACCTATCTTTCAACCTTTTTTTCGACATAGTCCTTTTTCGGTGACGATCTTGAATACTCCCTTCCCTTGAGAGATGGAAATTCCTAAGTTTGAGAAGTATGGTGGTAAAGGAGACCCTCAAAAACATGTGTCAGCTTTCAACGTGATGTGTACAAACTATTTTCACCACGATGCTTTCATGGCCAAATTGTTTCCTCAATCTCTCAAAGACACATCACTAGAATGGTACTATTCTTTGCCTGAAAACTCTATATTCTCATTCAATCAACTTGTTAATCAGTTTCTCTAGTAGTTCTAGGCTAACATCGGGCTGAAGATTACCTTCTCAGATATTGTCTGATGTAAGCAAGGAGAGCATGAGAAGATTAGTGATTTCATTGCTCAATACCAAGCACTCTTTTCTCAAATCTCTTACTCGCTACCTGACTGAGATGTACAAAAGGTGTTCATAGGCAACCTGCAATGACCTTGGTAGGAGAAATTTTCCTTAATGAAGTATCCTTCTTTTGCACATCTGTGCATGGTGTTGTAGGAGTATTAGCAGACGTTTGTTCAGTTCGGGGTATCTTCCTCACACTCCTGTCTTGAAGGAAGATCTATAGTATCGATATCAAGAAAACGAATTTTTTTTGAGAATGTAGTCATTGCATCTAATGACAAGGGCCTCAAGCACAACAAATAGTTTACACAGTTATCTGAATCTTATTCTTCTATTCTACAAAAACTATTAAAAGATAAAGTTATAACCTTGGAGGATCCTTGACCTCTTAGAGAGCCTTATCCTGACTGGTATGATGGAAACTTGTTTTCCCAACACCAATCATGTCCATGAGAATTATATTAAACACTGTATGCACCTGCATCATGAGATACATGATCACATCGATGACGATACCATTTGCCTCGATGGTAAAAAGAAAAATACAAACAAGTCTGTGGTTAAGGAAAATAGTGAATTGCATATTTATATAAACTCATTTCTATATCACTCTGTGAATTTAATTATTGATCCTTTAGGTGCTTCTCATGAGGCCTCAACATACATAAATTTTGTCTCGTTTACTCACACTCCTCCCCCTCAACCCACTACTAGTTCACCAGATGTGACTTTTACATCGCAAGATTTACCCATGAATAATAAAGCTTCTCCTCTATACATTCTCGCTCATGTCAATGGAAACATTGTAACAAGAGTCCTTGTGGACCTCACGAGTCATGTGAATGTTATTATAGAGGAGACTTTGTTGCTAAATTCATCATAGAGGGAGGAATGTGAGAAGATGAAGACCACTATACATACTCATGATGGCCTCTCTCTTGATCCTTATGGTTCTATAACTCTTTCTGTCCTAGTAAGACCTAGGGCTGTGAATACTACCTTCGATGTCACCCCATAATCTGATCTATTCAAGGTAAAGCTAGGCATCCTGTGGCTAGTTTTTGTGAACAAGGTCGCTTCCATTATTCATAAATGTCTAAAATTCTCTCACAAAGGTGCCATGCATGTCATGCATGACACTGGGTATCAGCCATTGGTATCTTGTGGGGGTTATTCACTTGATCATTTTTGGCCCACCTTGATCAGTCCGCTTCCTCCAAGAATGAACCTACTTTATTGAAATTACATCAATTATAAGATTGGGGCGAAGGTGCAACAAAAAATGACACCCTATAGCACAACAACAAGTTGCGTCTTCCTCTCAAAAGGGGTAGGGGAAGCCTGCCCATGCTCAGGACCCTTCTTCCTCCTCTACTGTTCCACCTACTTCTACCTCTCGTCCAGCTTTGAAACCTTCAACTTCTACCCCTATGCATCTCTTGGGGATTCCAATGGTGCTCGCTTGGTGGAAGGCCAAGATTTAGGTATTCGACCTTACTGTCTTGCCCACCGTGCCTTGATCCGTCTTGTATGGTAAGGGGAAGGGCCCTCATGGAGCCGCTCTTGCATCTCAGCCTCTGCGGCCTCCTATTGTCCCTATCCCTAAGGTAGCAAATGGGAAGAGGCCCACCACTGAGGCACTCGAGTTTTCTCCCCCCTTTGTTGTTGCATATTCTTCTCCATCTCTTCCTCCTATTCTTGTCTAGGAGTCACATATTCATAAAATAGAATTTGGACATTCCCTTGCAAGGGAGAATTCTTTCTTTCAAGTTCCTTGATGAAATGAATCTTTCAGAAGGATTCCTTGATGCTAGAATCATTGGTGTGAAAAATTCTATCACTTTTCAAAAATATTATCACTTTCAAACAAAACATCCCTTGAGTGGACCCCTTTTTCTTTTGAAGGGTTCCTAAGGGACCCCTTTGAATGCTTTTCCTTCAATTGTTGACTGTTTGCCTATCTGCCTGCGTGGCTTTTTGATATCTAACATGTTTTGTCTGCGAATCAACATGTTGCTTTGCAGGTACACCTGTGAAGTTTCTTTTCAATCGACCTTGCAGAACTGAGTACTTATAAGGCCCCATCAAACTTTGTGAAGCCTCGTACATCTAGCTTCCTTTAGGATTGAGAACTTGGGGGCACTTCCTTTGCAAGTACAAGGACCTGTGAAGTGCTTATATCTTGCAAGATCTCTTTGTTCAACTCTGTAGGACTGAGCACCTGGAAAGCCTCTTTGTTCAACCTTTCGTAGATCTATGGATCTGTGGCTCATTTTTTTCAACTCTCCTCAAGCCCGAGGACCTGTGGAGCCATCTTCCCTTCCTGTGCTTTTAGGTAGGTCAGATTGTGGTCTACTTCCTCAATGGTTCAGGTATAATTTCTTTGAGCTCTTTCGATCTACTTTACCTTGCATCTGGTAGCACATATGCTCGCTAAAGTGGATGCAAAATGTAATGCAGTGAATTTTCACCCCTTGCAAATTCCCCATTTACACTCCTTACCTTAGATAAATTAAACCCGACGATGCTATTCCAATTCATCCATTCGCTTTCCACCCACTTGGTGGCTATTTATAGTGTCGATGGGGAAATTTTTGTCGAGGATGTCTGCATGGCACACTGCCATCCTCAAAGGATTCTCGCCTCTAGAATCTATAGAGGCGTTACACTTCTCCATTGGCAATGAAGCGTAACACCCCCGTGCCCTTGAATGACCGAAATGGCTCTTTTGGGCTTCTATTCATCCTAAGAACATATTCTCCATTCATTCGATCTTCTGAAAGCTTCTTGAACCTCACTCAATCACACTTGCTTCTACACACTTCATTTTCACAACACTTCCACCATTATTGAAGATCCAAGATGATACTTTTCTAGTTTTCACTCTCGTTGTTGTGACAATGTTGGTACTCACAGGCTTGTGAGCTTGCATCTCCCTTCATGTGCTCGAGGGCATCTTGTTAGGGAGGTGATATCCATTTTACTTAGCATCGTTATTTTATTTACGTAGCATATTGTTGTTAGCATTTCTTGGTATTCTTCCATTTCAATACTTTCTTTATCGTATTTTCTCTATTGTGGCTATCTTGGCTATCTGTGGAGGTGGGAACACCGAAACAAGGGTTTGATTGCAGCAAGCCCTGAAACAACCCAAATTTTTTTCCCCGTTCCACTGTGTGTAGGTTTCACGTTCGTGTGGAACTTGCAGGAAGCTAGACCGAGTGCAAGTTTGGTTTCTATCACCTTTGTGGTTATCAAATTCCACCTTCTTAAGTTAAAGTATTATTCTTGTCATTTCAATAGTTTTAGCTCTTTATATTTTCTATCATTGCATAAAATCATATTTATTAGTTTGATTAGTTAATTCCCTATTACTCTTAACTGTACTTTATAATCTCTATCTATACAGACACCAAAACGCCGTGTTTTCATTCGTCTTCTACGTTGGAATCCTCTGACAGAGAGCTACCTAGGTTACAGTCCAAACTTGGGAATTTGATCACCTCATTTCCTGAACTCTTGGGTTGATAAAAGGACAGTGATAGATCAATTGTCCTTCCTTTTCACCCTCTTGGAATATTGAACTTACCTTAAAAAATCTTTAATGTGAGGTAGATCAGGGCAATTGATTGTTCTAGACCTTCCCGTGACCTGGGGTCCTAAGCAATCAACCCCCTCCTCTACACATATACATATACATATAGAACAAATAAAATAGAAGAGTTGTAAGTATTGCTAAAAAATTCACCATGACATGATATAAAAACATGAGAAATGCATTCAAACAAATACTCATACTAAATCTTACCTACACTTCTGATTGAGCAAAAAAGAAATAAAATACTGAAGAACAAGTAACATACCATTCCTCCCAAGCTATTTGATATTTTAGATATGCTCAAGATGAGAGATATTTTTGATAGAATGTTAGTTGCTCTTGAATGGGATTTCCTAATTTTTCAACATGTAATTTGGTTTCTACATATGGTCAAATGTCATTGAGAGAGACGACTCATATAATTTTTTAGCCAAGAACATGGATGGTTAAAATTAGATGTTGGATTTGATGGCTAGGATGAATTTGCATGTGATGAAGGGATGAGATGGATGCAAGTGGAGAAATATGGTTATATAAAGTGGGTGGATTAATCCTATGAAAAGGAAAAATGGAGAATTTAATATATTCTTTTAATACTTTTCTGACGATTTTTTCCAAGTTGGGTGTAGCAATTGGGAGTGACAAGAAAGAAGATGCAGGTTTTTCTTGAAAAAGATTGATTTTCGATAACTTTGATGGGGCTATGAGGCCAAAATTTGGAGAGGAAGGCTTGGGGGCGTAGTTCTTGAAGGAGATGCCAAAGACTCTATAAATTTGTAGGTTCAAAGATATTTTTTCAATAGTATATGGATTTGTGTTACTTGGTTTGTTGCAAAAAAGCTTTCCATTTAAAGATTGTTGGTTGAAGGAGCCAACATCCTAAGAAAGAAGATAGTTTGAAGGAGAGCATTTTGGATTTGTTATTTTTTTGTCTCATATCAGATTTTGTTTCAGTTTGTCATAGATTTTATTAGCCCACATGGTTGCAAATAAAATGTAATTTCATTTTATTTTTATTTTGAATGAGAAGCTTAAGTCTCTTCTTGCAGATCTTTGTGATATTGTCAAACATTTTATGAGTTGGATTATTTATTGTTGTGAGTTTGTGGTAGAGGGTTGTTTTCTCTTACATTAGTGATATCAAAGCAGGGTTGTTCTTGAGTCTACAGGAAGAGTGTCAAAGTGAGGCAGTTTACAGTAGGACCTATATTGCCGATAAATTTGAAAATCCCTACTTGGAAATTTGCTCAAGAATACATTCGATTAGATGATCAAACTGAAGCTTGATTGTTGCAATTAATGTATTTGGATGAAAAACATACTTGAGCTACAAATAATTTTGCTAGGCATCAATCTGTACTAAAAATATGGTTTGATAAAAGGGCTAGATTAAAAAAAATTAGAATATCCAACTTAGTCTTGTACTGGAACAAAGCCCATGAATGTAAAGGTGAGCATGGTAAGTTTGACAAGCTATGGATAGGTCCTTATCAAGTTTATGAAATTTTAGGTGATAGTACCTATAGGCTCAAAAATTTGACTGGTGAAGACATCCCATTGCCTATCAATGGGAAGCTTTTGAAGCATTATTTCCAGTCATAGTTTTTGTAAATAGTTTTTTTAGATAGTTTTGTTGTTGCTTTGTAAATAGTCATTTGTTGCTTTACTTTGTCTTGTTTTCTTTTTTTTTTGGTGTTGCATCGTTAGGCTATACAACGGTTGACAACTTCTGAAGGTGAATAGGGTAATAGAACGCCAATTATAGAAATTCGATCTATGCTTTGACCGAAAGTAGTCCTTTAATTATAAATAATTGGGGAATTGTTCAGTTCATTTTACTCTAATTAGCATAAATCATTCAGTTGATGTTGAGCTACAAACACACACATATCTTAAATCATTCTACTAAAATTTGGGATAACAGTTATTTGCATTGAGTGAAAAATCAAAAGGCTACCTTTACTACCACTGTAATTCCCAACCTAATAGTAGGCTTCATTGCTTGCAAGTTGAAATGAGCTATCATTGAAATATAAAAAAAAAAGGAAAAGTTGAAATGAGCTATAAAAGAAATATCAAAAGAAAGAAATCATCTCTTTTGGCTATCCAAATATCTCCACCCGGGCTATAGACGCTTGACTGGCAGTAGAGCTATGTTTGGGGGAATTACAGAGATAACCTTGTCGGGACTATAGATGCCTGACTGGCAGCAAGGATTTATGCATGGTTCGCTTAAAAGGGAATTGCCAAATTATGTAGGTCAATGCAAATAATTACTATGCTCTAAGTTTTTTGTAGTGGAAATAATCAATTGCACACACATGAGCTCAGTAGTACTTAATCTTGTATGCTAGTTGAAGTGGAATTGGAATGTCAGAATGAAGATCTGACTGTTATAATTAAAAGACTAAAAAAAATTGAAGCATAGTTATTAGATCCTAAATTGACTTTCTATTGTTTTGTTTAGTTTTGTTGGTTGCTATTTGTTGTGTGGTCTCACAACACACCCCATTTTTCCCCTTGGAAAAATATGGACCCCACTTTTTTTTCCCTTTCTTTCCTCTCGCTTTCACTTGCTTTGGCGTTGTTCTGGGGGTTGGTAAAATTGCAAGTTTCATTTTCAATTTGCTTGTTCTTTGCTTAAGTCCTTGTTCTTTCCCAGATTTAGTGTCTTGATCATTTCATAAAGTTTTATTAGTTTACCGAAAACTGGAATCCCAGACTTGTTGCGGTTGCATCAAGGATGTTGTATCTTTGATTAGTCTTAGTCCCACCCAGTAAGTTATCACCCGGAGGTGGTCAATCTCGGTGGTCACATTTTCCTGTATCGGTTAGTCTGATGGTTTCTTTTCGCTTTCTCTAGCCGGAGGTAGGAAATCGAAGGTTCAATTATGAAATTTTTGAATCACTTTTGATCTCTCTTGAACCTGGTTCTTGGTTCCTCTCTTTGCTCCCAGATTTCTTTAAATCTTGGAGATAAATGTCCCGATTCCTGGTAATCTTTCCATGGTTCGGTATCGGAGGTTTTCAATCCCAGTGATCGTAAATGATCACGTATCTTAAAGCATTTTTCCTCTCAAAAATCAAAGTGACACAAGAGTTCCACGTAATCTTTTCATGCCGTCTTTTCCTCTAGTAGTGAGCCCACACAAAAATCTAGGTGTTCGTGATTTGAACCCTAATTCACCATGATTACACCTTTATTCGATAAATTAATACATTGTAACATGTAATTAATGAAGGTGGAAAACTAATCACGTACTTTTCATCACCTCGAACATGCAGTTGCTTTTATAACACTCTACTTTGCATCATACTGCAAATTTGCAAAAGACATTGAACAAACGAAACTAATATTGTGGTGCACAAGGAAAGGTAAATTTTGAGAAACTAAGAGCACAACTACCAAGGGTTTCAAGGTTGCATTATGAAAAGATTGTCATCATCAACAAAACTAGGTATGTCTCGAATAACATAAATTCTATTAATTATTTTTATGCATGAAAATCTTGGGAAGATGATATTTCCCTTTGAAAACTAAAATGTCGATTATTTTGATTTGAATTTATCCAAAAGGTGAATTGAAAGTTTTATGAATTGTTAAAAAACTAGTTAAATTTAACCCTAACTCACACACAAGGCACATATTTGAAAATATAGAATACATCGACAAAAATGAGTACTTCTGAAGAAAATCAGAAGAATTCAAATACTGCACTTCACAAGCTATACCAATCGGTGGGATAGCTAATGATACTCATATGGGATGGTCTTCTAATGTCGAATTCCTCACACAGGCACGACAATAAAATGCTTCTCAGTGTACAAGGAATGTTATAGCAAGTGGGTTACTTTTAGTAGGAGGGTTTCCACCAGCAATGTAGGCCCTTGAATTGGTTATGGAATTTTTTAACCACTAAGACACAGACAAAAGAGTCATTGAGAAGGAGGGAATAAATTATGTAGATCTCTCTGAGAAAGGAATTATATATACATTTGGGCTTCCTACATTTACTCGGACACAAACAAAAGAGTCATTGAGAAGGAGGGAAGAACTTATGCAGATCTCTCTGAGAAAGGAATTATATATACATTTGGGCTTCCTACATTTACTTAGATGTACCATATTGATATGAAGGCGAAATCCAAATTCTACCTGAGTGCCGAAGAAAACAACAAAGAAATTATAAACACATAGTGGTGCCAGGAGAAGATTACAAAGCAAACAAAGCCAATTCTAAGGTCTATGTTCAACCTAGATGTTCAAGATATTATAACTATGCTAAGAAGGATAGATGGATTGTGAGATGCTAGTAAATTTGCATCATGGATGTTTGTAATCATAGCCAAATTGATAGAATGCCTTGTGCCAATGCATTGGGGAAGATTTATTAGTGAAAGATTGCACGATCAGATAAAGGAATTTCCAAAGTCTAGATGTTTTTATATGTCATTATATGTGATTTGTTCTTGTGCCTTAAGGGAAAATAAGCAAGGGTTGAAAAGGATTGGTACTTTGGGTAAAGAAGTAGGAAATAATTTAATATATGCTCATTTACCCCAAATTACTATCCATGGATACAAGGAGCATTACCAGAGAGTTAATGACATGTTTTCCATGAAGCTACTTAGAACAATGGAAGGTGATAAAGCCAAAATATTATCTTTGGAAGCATAAATTGTTATTAGACCTATTGGAGGTTGGTACATTCAGTTTCCAACTTTCACCTACATTAGGGTGGAAGGGTTTGACGAACATACTTTCATGCTGCCTAGGTACCCTACAGATAAAATGGTGTTACTAGAATTGGTAAGACAACTAAAGACATCCCAAGCTCTTTATAGCATGACTCATAAAAAGGATTCTTTCAGATTTCGTATTGTAATAGGGAACTATAAATGTAGTGAAATTAGAGCAACCAATTTGTGTGAAGGGGTTGAAAATGTATAATTTGGAATACTTTCCACTCCAAAGAAAATATTATGACCCAGAAGGGAATATTGCCAAGAATATAGCTGGTTATATATGGAGATTCTCAAGATTCATGATGTTCTAGATCAGATGGCGGAAGATGATGGTGAAGTGTTGAATAAGGCTTACAATGAAAATAGAGTCTATGATGAACCTATTCTAGACCCAGATTATGGAAATGAAGAAATAACATCAGTTGAGGAATTATTTGCACCAGTTCTACTACAGACTCAATATTGGATAGATGATTTTTGTAAAGTTTTAAGAAAGAAAGGAATAAATCCCACATACTCGCAAGATACAAGAAAGAAACAAAGAGAAGAAAATGAGTTCGAGTATGGGGAACCTGCTAAGAAAAAGAGAAAATCTGGTAAATCAGCTTCTGGTATACACATTAAAGAAAGAACCCCTTAGGCTCCAAGCCAAGGAGTTTCAGTAAAACCAACTGGTAAGCATAAAGATGTTGAATCAGTCAAGGTTCAATCAAAAGTAAAACCAAAAGTGGCATATTTTTCCACAACAAAACCAAGGACCAAGCCTACTATTGATGAAGAGGCGGGGATAACAAAAAATTTTGGTACACAGACAAGGTAATATGGCTACTGTAAAACATGCACTAGGAAAAACTCCTATGGTTTTGGATGAAGTTTCTGAGGCAAATGAAGCTAAGATTAAGGAACAAATGGATAAGTGGGGCACCATGTGGGAATGAGTAAAAGAAAATAATTCTAAAGATAAACCCATGGTACAACCAATGGTGGAAAAAATTCCAGATACATGGTCAATTCCTATAAATGTTGAAGAAGAAGAATTCATAAAAGGAACACTCGCTTCAGAAGCGGGGAACCCTAATGTTCTTGAAATGGAACTAGGGGAGACTCCAAGACAAAATCCTACTGATGATATGGTTAGTGAAGATACCTTTGATTCCCAACCTTCGCTAGGGAATGATCAAAATGATAACGAGCAACCGTAGGTCTCTGAAAAATTAGAGGACCGGGTTGAGATTGAAAATGAAGAACCTTCACAAGTTTTAGGTGATAAGGTTAGAGATGAAGAAAATCCTGATGTGACAGGATATGAAGAAGGTGATGTCCTAGGAACAGATGTTGAACACCTGGTTGGACAAGAAAATATAAGTCTTGAAACCAAAGAGATAGTGTTGAATCTTGGTAATCTAGAATCTATGCCAAAAAATATTGAAGATGTTCCTATTTCAGAAGACATAATAGATAAAGTTAAAGATGTAAGAGAAGAAGTTCCTGAACATACTGAAAACCGGGAATGAAGAAGTGTTACAAAGGTAGAACACGATGAAGATGCACTTGATTGGTTAATCAGAGAATTGACTTCCCCATTGGAAGTAGAATTGGTACCTCTGGATCTTAGAAGTTTTATGCAAGAAGTGGAGACTCCTAAGCCTAGGCGAAGAGATAAAATGAAACATGTCATATAGAAGAATTCAGATGGAGGAAGAAAAATCCATATAGCTATCCCAATAGCAGATAAAAATAGACATGAGATAATGCCTAAGGAGTACAAGATAACAAGTATCAATGTTGGACACTCATCCTAGACGCAAGAATTGGAAGAAATTAAAATGAATTTAGAAACAACTTTTTCTAGGGTACATAAAAGTAAACAGAAGAAAAGAGAGTTGAAAGAATGGGTTACTAGCCTAAAGAATTTTGCAAAATATTAACCCATTCTGGTCAAGCACAAATTGAATTGCCTCAAAATCTAGTACTTATGTCACAAGAACAAGTGGGTGCAATTGCAATAATTCACCATAGGATGAATGTATTTGAAGAATGGATTGAGTATTGGGTAAGGCAAGGAGAAGAACTCATTACAAATGCAATTGGGAAATACAAGGAAGCACACCGTTAGTTTGAAAAATCTAGAAGATTGGAAAGAGAATGTAGATTTCACCAGGAATAGGTTGATGCTAAGAGGCGAAATGTAGAAACTCTCATGCAAATAGATGTCCAAGAATTGATAAGAGAAAATATAATTTTAGAACAAGAAGTTCCATTATGTGAAACATGGAAGAAACAATAAAGTTGGGAAGGTGACACTTTAGTACAATGTATAGAAGGATTTGAAAAGGTCACCGAGAAATGTAGTAAGTTGATTGATAAAGATCAAGATTTTATTGAAGTGTTAGCATGACAAGATTGTGATCCCCAGACACTGACAAGAGGGTATACAAGCAAAAGCTAATTTGAAGGAATGGATTGAGAGAATAAATAAAGACCTCGTTTAGTTGTTAACTCGAGAAGTCATTGATGAGATCATACATTGCAGAAACACTATAATTAGGTATGAAACAGAGAAAGTGCAAAGGAATCCCAATATACTCCAGATATCGGAAGATTCTACTAGGCTCAAGTTTAGTTGGAAGGCAATACAGGGAATTTCAAAAGAGAGAATGCATTAGATATTAAGTGATTTATGAGAGTATCAACTGAAGAAAAAATGAAGAAAGGTTCCCGGAACCAAAGCTCTAAGTGATATAAGGAAGTATCAGATATCCGATATTGAAAGTGTCACAAAGACATTTTGTTAAAGTTGATTTTGTAAGTTGTTCCTGGTCTCGGTAAAAGTTTCCTTTCTGGTATTCTAAAGAATGTTGATAGCCTTGTTTTATGCGGAATGTTGTGCATCAGAGTTTGAAGTTGAAGGGTGTTGCTGCTGAAGAAGTCAAAGCCTTGACTTTGTCTAGAAGATTCTGAGGACAACTAGCATATACCACGTGCTACATTTTGATTTTCTATTTACGATTCTCTTGATAGACTTTAATTTTGAACTCTTGGGGCCTTGTTCCTATAAAAGGTTGTTTATTACTTTACTTTTATTTTAAGTTCAAAATTTGTGGATTTCGGAAGAGCCAAAACTTCTCTAAGTTTTGTTCTTTTTTCGTGTCTTCTGAATCATTTCAAACTAAAAACTTGTATGCACATAGACATTAATCAATATTGAAGCCAATTTGATAGCTACCTATCTCATGTATCTTTTGTAGCTGCTTTTGTTAGTTCAACTGAACAAGATTGTGTGCTACACTATTTAAGAGTGAATACAAAACCTACTCAGTGTCCAAACTAAACCCCCTTCTTTAAAATCTTGCATCGTTTTATGCCTAGCTATGAAGCAATCTAGTGAAGTATAAAGCGGTTTGCTTTGATTTGGTTAAATCTTGGGGCATGCATGGAGAATAACTGGGATAAATTTTATTTTTTAGTATTTTGATGCTTTATTTTAGGTTAGATGTTTAATTTTTTGAAAATGTTCCAAAAAAATAGATGAATGAATGGAAATTTATTAAAAATCTTTCGTTTTCGATGAAGTTGATGAATGCTTAAAGCTAAATCTACTTAAGTGATAGCAAAATTATTTGATGTTCATGAAATATTATTGTGAATCTTTTGATTTCATGAGATTATTTTATGATCAAACTGTAAATCTTGTATCTAATGCTCATGATTCTTAATAAAACTAGAGATAACCATAGGCCCCTTGAGATTAACAACAATGTCACATCATACCCTGAAGAGAACCTAGTATGGTCAAGACCTGAATACTAGAGACTTGGGATTAAGCCGAGTTGACCTTTTCCTATTACACAAACACCCCCTAAGGTTTCCCTGGTTAAGTCTTTCAAGAAGATAGGTTCTTCGCGGTTTTCCTGCGAAGATTTTATTTGCACTATTGCTACGAGTGACATTGTCGTCAACAAACCCAAAATTCAAAATTTATGCCTGAATTCTCGAGAGGGCAGGGAATAAATTTAATCCTTCAGTAGTGGGGCATCGAAAAGTAAAATAAAAATCATTTTTTGATCTAAGAAACAATTTTTAATATGAGGAACATCAGTCTTTGAACCGAAGCAGCAGGTACCTCGCTTCAAAGAGGGGGAAAATGTAGACACTAAAAAATGCCTTGAATGATATCATGCACTCGAATAAGGTATACTGACATCACTTCATCCTCAAACCCATCCTCTTTTCTCTTAATTGATTAAATTATCCTAGCTATTTAATTAATTGTCATTTGCATCTATTAACCTAATTCATCAAATTGGGTTAATTCACCCCCTTTCACGCTAACACTTCATCTTATTAAATTAAATAAATCAAAGTATTTAATTTAATTCCCCAATACTTCCCATTTAATTAAATAATCCTAAGTTATTTAATTAAATGCCATTTTACCTTTTTCCCATTCATTAAATCATTTAATTTAATGAATATCACTTTATTCTTCTAAATTCCCCTAATTGCATGATTAAACCTTGTTTAATTAACAATTATCTAATTAATCCAATTCCTCCCACTTGCAAGGGAATATTCCCATGGAATACTCCCTCCCCTTTTGCACAATTAAACTTTGTTTTAATTAGCAAAATATATTTTTCTTCACCCATGAATATTTCAAAGAATATTCTTTCTCCTCCAATCATTTAAAAAAGGGAATATTCTCACTTAGCTTCAAATACAAGTTAGCTTGTGACTTCTTGGACAAGTTAAATTTTGACCTCTTGTACAGGTCAAAAGTGTGCTTGTTTTGAAGGAATGAGAACCCTTGATTAAATTTCATCTTGCATTCTCATCTGTTGATGAAAATACATGATTCATGCCTCGTATTTTCTCCATCCTTGAGCATTGATTAACTTTTTCAATCTTAACCCTCCATTTCTCATTTTCTTTCCTATAATAGGTCACTATTTGGAGACAAATTGATCCATCTCTCAACATCAAACTTATGCTATTGAAATCAGTCACACTCACACTCATACTTTTCATACATTTAGCATATTTTAGTTTAAATTAGTTGCATAATAGCTTAGCTTCCATTAATGGCTTCCATGCATCCGTTTAGCTAATTAGAGAACAAGGGTTTGAATTTTTTTAGTTTAAATCTAATTTAGATTAGCTTAGCTATTGCATATCTCCATCTTTTAGCATAAAATCATGGTAGATTAACTCTTGCATCATACTCATTTTAGCATAAATCATGTTTTTATCCATATATCACAATGGTTTCATCGATTCTCTTCAATAGAATCGATTGAAACAAGATCACTGATCACAAGATTGGGAAAGGGTTGTTGTTCCATGTCAACACGACACCAATTCCAAAATGGGATAAGTTTCAGATGGATTAAAGTAAACATTTTAATGCTTTCTTAGTTTAGAATTCTTTGTTTCAATAGATGTTTAGTTTAACTTCCATTTGAATGATCTTGTTTAATATTGAGTATTAGTGGCATGAATATGCTTCGATTCTTCATGGATCAAGCGTAATCAACCCAAACTAATATCCTCGATCGACAAATATAAATAGAGAGGGAGAGGGAGAGATAGGAAGATAGAAATAGAGGGGGAAAAGAGTGAGAGATAAAAGAGGTGATATAGATAATTAATAGAGAGAGGGGGAGAGATAGAGAGAGGGGGAGAGATAGAGATAGAGATAAAGATAAACAATAAGTGTGTGTGTGTGAGTGAAAGAGATATAGAGATAGAGATAGGGAAGGATAAACAATGAGTGTGTGTGTGAGAGTGAGATATATTGAGATAGATATAAGGAGGGAGAGATAAATATAAATAGATAGAAAGGGAGGGAGAGAGGGAGAGAAATAAAGGAAGCATAGAGAAGTTGAGAGATATAGAAAGAGAGTGTGATAGGGAGAGAGGGATATATATATATTGGGAAAGATAGAGAGGAAAGAGAGAAAGAGATGTTAGGAGAGGTAAGGAGATATAGATAGGGAGATAGATATGGAGATGGAAATGGGGAGAGAGAGGGAGAGAGAGAAATAGAGATAGAAAGAGGGGGAGGAAAACAGAGAGGGAGAGACTGAGAGAGGGAGAGATGGAGGGATAGAAAGATAGAGATATGAAGTTATATAAAGATATGTAGAGATAGGGAGAGGTACATATAGGGAGATATATAGAGATATATGAGAAGAGAGAGAGATCTCTTTATATCTTTGTCTCCCTCTCTATATATTTTTTATTATCTCTCAATCTCTCTTCCTCTCTCCCTCATTTCTCTCTATATTTGTCTTCCCTTCTCTCTTCCTCTATCTATCTTTCTCTCATTTCTTCTCTCTGTCTATTTCCCTCTCCCTATATTTTTCCCCTTACTATTTTTTGCTATCCCTATTTATCCCCCCCTCTCTCTCCCCCTTTCCCTCTTTATCTATTGATCTCTCTACCTCTATATATATCTTTGTCTCCTATTTCTCTTTATCTCTCTATCTCTCTATCTCTCTTCATGTGACTATATCTATCTATGTCTCTCCTCTTCTCTCTTTTCCTCTCTTTTTCTTTATCTCTCTTCCTATCTCTATCTCTCTTCATGTGACTATATCTATCTATGTCTCTCCTCTTCTCTCTTTTCCTCTCTTTTTCTTTATCTCTCTTCCTATCTCTATCTCTTTGTCTCTCCATATTTATTCCTTTATATCTATACCTCTATTTTTATATCTCTATCCCTCTTTTCATCTCTCTCTCTCTCTCTCTCTCTCTCTCTCTCTCTCTCTCTATTTTCATCCTAAGTGTGCAATGGGTACACTAAAGAGGTTTTAAAGGTGAATTATCATATCCTTAATCAAATGACATGCTACCTTGAGCATAACTCCCTAGGGACGTGCTATCCTTAGATTGTTGGCATGAAATGACTAATCAAAAGTTACCTTCTCTCTCTCACTCTATAAATTTTAATTTATATTTTAAGTTTGGAATTCATTTTATTATATAAATTATAACAAAAATCTAAAATAGAATTATTCTACAATAATTAAAGTTTTAATAAGATAAATAATTATAAATTAAATTAATTCTAATAATTTTAAATTATTATTTGTAATTTCATAAAAAAACATAAATAATTAAAATAACTTTCAAATTTAAATCTACATTAAAAACTAAAATAAGAAAAAGTAAATGGAAAGTCAAAATATATCAAAATCTAAATATTAATAAACATAATAATTTTAAAAAATTAATAACAAATAATAAATTTATTAAGTTAATAAATAATTAAATAAAAAAGCAAAAATATTTTTTAAAATTTATTAAAACTGAAATATTAATAAAAAATAACCTAAAAAATATAATTAATATATTACAAACAATATTTTTTTTTGATAGATAATATATTACAAACAATATTAACATAAACTCAATATTAAAAAATAAAAAAAATTATAAATATTATTAGATAAATTAAAATTTTAAAACTAAAATTGTATTTCAAATAAAATATTAAAAATAAACATAAACTATATTAAAATTGTTAAAAGTAAAATTTTAACTTTTATATCAAAAATTACAAGTAACTCCAAACTAAAAAATATCTAAGTTTAAAAGTTTAAAAGAAAAAATAATTCTTATTTTATCTTTTCTTAACTAGATAAAATGTAGGTTTTTGTAGTTATTTTTGTTGACTTCTTAGTTGTCTTTGGTTGTCCTTGATGACAAAATCAGTTGGCATTCTCTTTGGTATCTTAGATAATCATTCAGAGGCTTTGTTGTTGGTATTCATGTTTATGGTGATTCAGGATTTTCATGATGATTTAGGTATTTTCATGTTGATATTCAGTATGATATTGCTCACGTGGCTTCTGGTTCAGATTTATGAATGAAATTTATTTTTAGATGGTTATGGTTACTGACAGTGTGATAAAGCATTATTACAGGTCATTAAAGATGATCATGCAACAGGTTCAGGATATTCAGTTTGACAGGTTGGCCCTTCTTTATTGCACGACAAGTATATTATTTCAATTGCTCATTATCAGTTTGAGTTTTGCTTCATTGATACTTATCAGGTTGATCTTGGCATCATTTTATTTCCTTGGTATCAATGGTTATGACACATTGATTGTGGCTTTTCTATAAGAAAGGAGATCATTTTCAGATTGTGGTATATTCAACTTGATTTCTTCTAAGTTGTCTTCACATGATATTTGTGTGGCACATTTTATGTTTGCACAAAGCATATAGGTTATGACACGGTTTCATTATGGTCAATCACTTCATAAAGTGATTTGGTATTGAGATGCATTATTATTGTTTGATAGTTGATCACAACATCTTTGACAGGTTCAGGTGCATAAGGACTTCATATGGTTTGGTCTTGATTATCACATTTTAATGTGGCTAAGTATCAGGTGTCTTGAGCACTCCATGACATTATATTTTGATAAGTCCTTGAGATAAAATGGGACTTTATTGACATCGACATTATAAAAGTCTTTGTTTTGGTCGACATGTTGGTGTCATCGGGTATCATGGATATAAAGGAATTGACTTTATTTGAAAAGTCATATTATCATCGACATCTTTTAAAAGGCATTTTTCAACCATCATAATCATTATCTTTGTCGATATTTTCTTGAAATTCATTGGACATTGTATAAAGTTTATGAAGTTGAATCGACATATTAAGAGCAATAATCAAAGTGATTATTGTGTCGGCCTCCAATGTAATTATTGACATCAGACTCATTGCATTTTATTAAGTTGATTATTATTGAGTCTTGATATTGTATAATCCAAGGAATCATAATCATTTGAAAAGTCTTCGAATGACATGAAGATGGATTAGGGTGAACTCTTTTGTTTTTCATTTTGTTAAAGGGTTGAAACCCTTGCTTCAACCACTGCCATGGATAGAAGGTAACAACTGTTACTCTGTTGATTCTGCCTACTGCAACTCTAAAGGAAGTAGGTGAAGCCCACTATAAGAGCTATGACATGGTTGGTCACTTGGTCTGCCGTTACTCTTTGGTTTAGGGCTCAAAAGAGGAAGAAGATTTGTTGGTTTCTCCATTGCTGGGTTGGTAAATACTTGATACAAATTCTCATGCATTCTTTTTCAGCTTCATGTGCGTTTAGGTATCTCTTTCATCATTTGGTGTTTGTTTCACAAAAGAGAGTTACTGGTTTTCTATTCGACTTTGAAAATGCACAAATGGGTTGTTGATTATTGTGTTAGAAAAGTATGCTTTGTTTTTGGTTATTCTTGACCACATCATGGGTATTCTGAAAGTATTGTTTATTTTGAGCATGAAGTTCATAATGGTATGAGATTGGTTACATTTCATGACAGGCTTTAGCTGTGATAGTTGTTTTGTTTTATCATAATGGTAAAATGTGTGAAGGGAAAAGATGCTCTGGTAAAATATTGTTTTCCACCTATCACTTTTATGGGGTTTCTGTAATCAGATCCAAAAGGGTATTATTGTTCTTTCAAAATACTTTAAAAATGGAATAGATAATTTTATTGGTGCAAATCTGCTATTTTCAGGGTTCTGAGAACAAAACCGTTATGATAGTTTGTCTTTCCAGAAAAACCCTTGGATGAAGATACAAAAAGAAAAATATGTGTATTTTGTAAAAAAACGTACAATACAGTGTTTCATCACTGTGAGATTTTGATGTTGATATTGTAACTTGTTGCTGTATCAAAAAGAAAAAAGTTGAAAAAGCTCTGTAATACAAAATAGAAAACATGATGCAGAGCAAAGATGTATACTTAGTTTATTTAATATTTTAGGGATTCATTGTTTTGAATCTTTAGGGTATTAGATAGATTAAGGGTGTGGGGTTCTATGAGTTTATCTAGAAAATAAAGAGATCCTCTATGTTATTGTTATTTCATAATCTAAAAAGGGGTTGGTGCTCCTTGAAATTGGTGTTTCAAAATGAGGGGTTGGTGCTCCTTGAGTTGGTTCTCATAAATTAGCCTATAAGGCATTGTTTACAGTGGTTTTCAAATAAGAGCCTGATAGGTAGCAGTTTAGGAGTGGGTTTTCTACCCTAGGAGGGTTTTCCACTCGGTAAATCTTGTGTCTCATTGTTCATCTGTGGTTTCACTGCTTTACTGTGATAATACTGTATTGTTTACTGTTTTTCTATTACATTTCTCATTTCAGTTTATGAATGATTGCATTCAACTCATGAATGTACTTATCATTGAAATATTGAGAACAAATGTGTACTATGGTCTATTTTCTAAAAAATGGTATAATATGTTAAGACACTGATTCAACCTCCCCTCTCTGTCTCATTTTCACTCCAACAATTGGTATGAGAGTGTAGGGTCCTCTGATAGGTCTAAACCACCTAGGATTGATTATGGTCTTGGAGTCTGTTTAAAATGTCTGAAGCTCATGAAGGCACATCCGTGACTAGAGCTCCATTATTTGATGGAACAAATTATGTATTCTGGAAAATCAGAATGGAAACATATATGATTTCTATTGATCTCGATGTGTGGAGCATAGTATTAAATGGGTACATTGTGCCAACCACATTACCCACAACTGCTGATGAAAATAAAAAGTATGAAACTAATGCTAGAGAAAAACATGCTCTCTTGTGCGCATTAACTAAAGATGTTTTTATTAAAGTCATGCATTGCAAGTCTACTAAGGAAATCTGGGTTAAACTTGAAACCATTTATCAAGGAAATGAAAAAGTTAAACAGTCAAAATTCCTTACTTTAAAACATCAGTTTGAGGAAATGAAAATGAGGGATGATGAAAAAGTGGCTGATTACTTCTTGAGAATTGATGAAGTTGTCAATGCTATGAAAGGGCTAGGAGAATATGTAAAAGAATTTGATGTAGTAACTAAGGTCATTAGAACCTAACTACCTAAATTTGAAGCTAAGGTTTCTACTCTTGAAGAAAATAAACATTTTGACCAACTTACCTTAGATAGTTTACAAGGTACTCTGACTACCTATGAAATGAGAATGAGTAAAAACAATTCAACAGGAAAAGAAACTGCCTTTAACATTGAAAAGAAAGAAAAAGATGAGGATAGTGAGTCAAAATTTTTTGATTCTAAGGAATCCCATTTTGTTAGAAATCTTAAAAAGGGATTTGAAATATATAAGGGAAAAATTCCCTTTAAGTGTTTTAACTATGGAAAAATAGGCCACTTTGCTACAAAGTGCCCCTATGGTGATCAAAATAGTGAAAATGAGAAATCTTAAAAACAGCCCAAGGAAAAAGCCTATAAACCTAAACAAAAATTCAACTTCAAAAAGAAGAAGAGTCTATTCAGTAAAGATGAAACAAACATTGAATCTGAAGATTTTTTAGTTGAAGAAGATGAAACATTATTCATGGATGAAATCATTCAGCAAGAAGATACAAACAACAATGATATTGAAGATGGTGAAGTAGATCTAGAAGGTGAATTGAAATGTGCTTTAAAAGAGATTAGAAAACTCAAAAAGAAAATTCTTGCTCAAGAACAAAAATTTGCTCAAGCTCTTGCTCAAGAACAAACTTCAAATCTAGCAATAGTCTCTTTGAAGACTCAGCTTGAAGAAGCCAAGAGAGTTGAGGATTGCCTTCGTGTTGATATAAGTTATAAAGATCAAGAAATACAAAGACTTGAACATGAAATTGTTGATCTTAGAAAGACCATTGAAAAGTATGAAAGTACTTTAAAACTGAATGACATGCTTAGCAAGCATAAATTGAATAAGGATAAAACTGGTATTGGGTTTGAGAAGGGTGAATGTTCAAATGATGATGCAAATAAAAAAGATGCTTCTGCAAACAAAAGTTCTGAATCAAATCATCTTGATTCTGATAAGAATCATGTTCATCCTTTTAGGAATAACAAAACTTCATACAGATTCAACCCTTTCTTTTATGGGTATTTTTTTTTCTGCAACAAATTTGGCCATAAAGTGAGCTCTTGCAGGCTTATAAATTCTAGGATACCTAGGTTTGGTCATAAGTAATACCTTGGTTTTGCTGAACAAATCAGATGCTTTAAATGCAATACTTTGGGTCATTTTTTCAAGCAGTGCAAAATTGATCTGCAAAATAAACAACATAAAACCAAAATGGTTTGGAAACCTAAGAATGTCAAAAACATAGAGAAAACTATGTTAGTCTAATATGCCTTTCATTCCAAGAAAAAATACTTATGGGTCTTGGACAATGGTTGTTCTAACCACATGACAGGTGACAAGGATAAATTCATCAAACTTAATGAAGATTATGTAGGTGGATATGTGAAGTTTGGTGATAATTCTAGTATACAAATTAAAGGTAGAGGTTCACTTCTTCTAAATGAGGACACTCCTATCTACAATGTGTACTATGTGGAAGGTCTAAAGAAAAATCTTCTAAGTGTTAGTCAAATTTGTGATAGTGGTTATCATGTTATATTCACTTCACAGGGATGTGAGATTAAAAATAAGCTTGGAAAAGTTGTTGCAGTTGGAAGAAGGACTAAAGGAAATGTTTACAATCTTCTTGACACATCTGGTAATGACAATAATCAAGGTATGTGTCTAATGGGTCAAGTTGAATAAAGTTGGTTGTGGCATAAGAGACTAGGACACATAAATTTTGACAATTTGGTTAGAATCAACAAAAATCAAAATGTTAGAGGTTTACGAGTCCTTAACAAACCAAAAAATTATGTGTGCAAAGAATGTTTAAGTGGTAAAAAAATTAGAGTTAGTTTCAAAACAAAAGAACATTCTTCATCAAAACCTTTACAACTAGTGCATACAGACTTGTTTGGACCAACTAGAACAAGGTCTATTAATGGTGAAAAGTACTTTATGCTATTTGTGGATGATTATACTAGAATGGTTTGGGTCACATTTCTTAAACACAAATCAAAAGCTTTTGAAAGGTTCAAAATATTTCGTAAAATGGTTGAAAAGGAATTAGATTTAAAGCTCAAATGTCTAAGATATGATAAATGAGGTGAATTTACCTCTTAGGACTTTATTGATTACTATGAACAAAACGGTATTAAGAGGCAGTATGCTGCCACTAGAACACCTCAACAAAATGGGGTAGTTGAATGTAAAAATAGAATAGTAAAATAAATGGCTAGAACAATGCTAGATGAGGCTAAGTTGCCTGATATGTATTGGAAAGAAGCTGTTCATACAACTGTATACATTTTGAATAGAGTGCAAGTTAGGGTGAAATATAAATACACCCCCTATGAACTATGGTATGGAAAAACAACTTCTGTGAAGCATTTTAGAATCTTTGGAAGCAAGTGTTTTATAAAGAAAGATGATGATCATCTTGACATCTTTCAATCAAAGTGTGATGAGGGTATCTTTTTGGGATACTCAACTCATAGTAAAACCTATAAATGTCTTAACAAAAGGCTTAATAAGATTGTTGAATTAGTTAATGTAAAAGTTGATGAAAGACTACATTTAGATGTTGAACCTATGCAGGACAATGAGGAAGAAGAATTTGAACTTGAAATAATTTTAGAAGGATTTGGAACAAAAAAGCCTAATGTTGACTCAACAAGTCCTAAAATTGTTGAAACAAGTCCTAAAAATGATGAAACAAGTCCTGAAAAGTGTGTGTCAAAAACTCCTTCAAAATATCTTGCTAGATACCATCCTAAAGATCAGATTATTGGGGATAAATATGCAGGAGTTCAAACAAGAAGAAAGACTGCTAAATCTGATGAAAAAACTCAAATAGCCGAGCTTACAACTTTTTGTTTAGTTACATAGTTTGAGCCTAAAATTTATGATGAAGCTCTCACAGATGAATGTTGTCTTAATGCTATGCAGGAGGAAATTGATCAAATTGAGAAAAATCAGACTTGGGAGTTATTCCCAAGACCAGATGACAAGAATGTCATAAGTGGTAAATGGATTTTCAGAAATAAACTTGATGAAAATGGTAATGTTGTTCACAACAAGGCAAGGTATGTCTGCAAAGGGTATGCTCAACAAGAAGGTATTGATTTGGGTGAAACTTTTTCACTTGTTGCTAGACTTGAATCTATTAGAATATTCTTGGCTTATTCTATTTTCAAGAACTTCACTGTTTATCAAATGGATGTCAAAACTTCTTTTTTGAATGGTTATTTAGATGAAGAGGTCTATATAGAACAACCTGAAGGGTTTATTTGCAAAAACAAGCCTAATCATGTTTATGGGCTGAAAAATCCCTATATGGCTTAAAAAAAGCGCCTATAGCATGGTACTCTAGGCTGGATAATCATTTGATTTCTAATGGCTTTGTTAGAGGAGGTGTTGACAACAATCTTTATGTTAAGATTGAAGGTTCTGATATTCTGGTTGTTGAAATTTATGTAGATGATACTATCTTTGCTGCAATCATGTTGCTTTGTGTAAAAAATTCTCTTAGATTATGGAATCTGAGTTTGAAATGTCAATGTTGGGAGAATTAACTTTCTTTTTGGGTCTTCAAATTTCTCAACTTGAAACTGGTATATTTCTCTCTCAAATAAAGTATGCTAGAGATATGCTTAAGAAATATCAAATGGATGAATGTCATCCAGTTAGCACTCCAATGGTTACAGGCTACAAACTTACTAAAGTTGATGATTCTCCTGATGTAAATCCAACTGAATATAGGTCAATGATTGGCAGCTTATTATATTTAACAACTTCTAGACCTGATATAATGCAAGCAGTTTGCATGGTTGCAAGATTTCAATCATCTCCTAAGGAATCTCATGTTACTGCTGTTAAAAGAATTCTTAAATATGTTCAAGGCACTCTTGATTATGGTCTTTGGTATCCTAGAAGCAGGGAAAACTTTAAGAAACCCCCCCCTCGGCGAAGGTGTAAAATCCTGGTGAATCCTGTATACTTCTCGATAAAAATATTAATTTTATTAGCGAATTTTTTCGTTTTTCGGGAAAAAAAAAAATCCCAATTGGCAAATATTTTATAATCCCTAGAAGTTTGTGGAAAATTGTGGTGAATTGCAATTTTTTTTAAACGAATAAAATATTTTTCATTGGCAATTAAAACCTTTTTTCAAACGAATTTTTTTTTCATTGGCGAATTAACCCTGTTTTCAAAACAGAAAAATAAAATGTTGGCGAATAAAACATTTTTTCAAAGCAAAAAAAATATTTTCATTGGTGATTTATACATAATCTCAAAACTAATAAAAAATTTCAATGGTGAAATAAATGGATATGCCAATAAAAAATCAGTGTGGTTGGCTAAAATATCAAATTTAAGTTAATATCATAAATTACTCAAGTTTCAACTATTGGATGAACATTTGATGTATGGTTGTAGTTGCATTCTATAATGAAATGCACAGAGCGATGGGCTTGCCAACTTAAACCTCTAGAATCACCCTATAACCGTTAGATTTAGAAAAATCAACGGTTAAGAATTTGTAACTTGTAGATCAAAGACGTTTCATTCACTTTAATGTTCCAATTTCGAGAAACAAAGCATTTAAAGAACTTTGTACTGCTAAGTGTCAACTGTCAAGTGATTTTTTTAAGTGAGAGGGTCAGCACATGGTGAGATTTTTTCAGGTCCTTTGCAACGTTAAGTTACCGACCCCTTGGCCTTGATGCCAATCCTAGTGCACAAAAGTTTAAAACAACTTTAAAACACATGTGTCATGTTTTTTTTTTTAAGTTGATATCATAAATTACTCAAGTTTCGACTGTTGGATGAACATTTAATGTATGGTTGTAGTTGCATTCCATAATGAAATGCACAAAGTGATGGGCTTGCTAACCTAAAACTACAGAATCACCCTATAACTGTTAGATTTAGAAAGATCAACGGTTAAGAATTTGCAACTTGTAGACCTAAGACGTTTCATTCATCAATAGCCACCCTCTCTACCGATGGACACCTATCCTTCATTCTATCGGTGGGACGCTAGATAATGTTTGCCCGATGCACCATAGTTCCCTCGATATACTTTATGCATTCGATAATTCATGCCCATGGTTATAATTCATGGTTACTTTTGTTGATAACTTGACTCTATCGGTATATCGGGAGAGCACCTTAGGAGTCAGCCCGATAGAGTATTGTTACATCGATACTAGGTTGTGAGATTTTTTCATTGGGCCATCGACGAGATTGTGATGGGTGTTCCACCGGTGAAGCATTGTTAGGCTGATGATATTGAATTTTGTTAGGAATGGGAGAAGGAATACGTCACTATGAAATTTCAAATTTGTTTATGGATGCAATGGAGGCTATAATATGGATCTTGTCACACAAATTTCTACAATTTGCATTGTTCATAAAATCAAAGTGTGGTATATTTTTGTGATTATTGATAAAATTTGATAATTCATTCCCATGGTTATAATTCATGGTTACTTTTGTTGACAATTTGACTCTATCAGGTTATAATTCATGGCAGAGGCAAAGGATGGTTTTAATAGGGTTGGAAACTGCGTTGGGGATTGGAATAACACATTTTCATATTGAAGGGGACTCGTTGGTAATAGAAAATTCTTGTAAGGTAAAGCGTATTCATAATTGGTGTTTGAAATATGTTCTTGCCAGAGTTTGGGAGTTGCTTCAAAGGTTTCAATCTTATCGGACCACTCATACTTATAGAGAAGGCAATAAGTTAGTAGATTGTCTAGCCAACATGGGATGCGACAAGCATGAAATATTACTAACACAAGGTAGTAATAGCATTAAGAATTATCCTCAATTAGAGGAAATTATTAGGCAGGATGGTTTAAAATTGGCCTAAGAGGCGCTACTATCAGCGACACCTGTGGTACACACCCTGAGAGCTTCCATCTAATCATGGATTTGGCAACGACTAAAGTTAGTTAGTAGTATGGCAGTACGAGATGCTTGCATAATGGGAAATGTGCAAAGAGGAGTGACCGCATCATAAATAAAGTGGCTTCGCAACTTTTTCGGCCGCCACCACGTGGTGTCCAAACAAAGCTTCCCTTTGAGACGCTTCCCTTTCTTTTTGTCGGGCTCTAGCCGCTAGACACGTCACCTCGGCTTGCTGTCTATTCGAATGGGGCCCACACCACAGTTACCTTTGCTAAAGGTATGTTTGAGGATGGTTTAGTTAAGACAATTTTTGCATGGCTAAAGTTAGTTAGCAGTATGGTAGTACGGGATGCTTGCATATTGGGAAATACACAAATAACAAAGCAGGCCTAGGAAAGAGGAGTGACCAAATCATAAATAAAGTGGCTTCACAACTTTTCTGGCCTCCACCATGTGGTGTCCAAACAAAGCTTCCCTTTGAGACGCTTCCCTTTCTTTTTTTCGGGCTCCAGTTGTTAGACACGTCGCCTCGGCCTGAGCTTTGTCCGAATGGGGCCCACATCACAGTTACCTTTGTCAAAGGTATGTTTTGAGGTGGTTTAGCTAAGACAGTTTTGGCATGACCTCATAAATAAAGTGGCTTCACAACTTTTTCGGCCGCTGCCACGTGGCATCCAAATAGAGCTTCCCTTCGAGATGCTTCCCTTTCTTTTTGCTGGGATCCGATTGCTAGACACGTCACCTCGGCCTACTTTCTGGTCAGATGGGGCCCACACTGCATTGTTAACCAGTTGGCTAGAGTTGTGCAAAATAATTGGAGGCAACAGGTGGTGCAGTGGAAGGTCTGGTAATAGTGTGGTGTGAAGGTTGGGAGCACACTTATGGACATGCTTCAGGATGGTATGGAAGTTGAAAGCATAGTAGCTAAAGTGGTGAAGTCAGTTTGTTGCTAGAAGGTGGGCTAGCAAAGGATCTTTAGGGGTACAACCTATGGGAAGGAAACGGATTTGTAGCGGGTTTGTTCCCCAAGCATTATATGCTAAACAAAGCGACCTTCCAAGCATTGTTTATCGCAATTAATAAAACTTTATCTCACAGAGATTCCACATACATTTTGAGGGCTTTGCGAAGGTAGTCTCTTCATTACCCTCAAGAGTCTTACCCTTGCTGCTCGACATATTGATCTCTCACTTCAAATAAAAGCTAGAAAAAAATGTCTTCTTGTTTAAGAAGGAAAGACCGACAGAGAACATAGATCCCATTCCCTACTCAAAATCATGTTTAAGACTAAAGGAAGAATGGAAAACAAATAGAGAAATCTTATTATTATAACTAATAACTAATAACAATATGAAGAAATGATCACTCACCTTTAAGTCTACGTTTTCGGCTTTCGTTGACTTCTGAATCGAGAAGGAGAACCTCAGAACCGAACAATATGTGTAAGAATAAATAACAGGTTCAATTGTATTTATATCAATCCATATTTGGCAAATTCCGTGGGATTTTTAAATGGTATGTTAAAAATTTGGCGAATCCCGCGTGCTCATACAACAATACTTTGTAATTTTCAAGGCAAAATGTGTCCTCAAATGTAATTATTTTTAAATATTATTAGCGAAATAGGTCCTCATAAGCAACTATTTATAAATTTTAATTGGCGAAATGGGTCTTCACAAGCAACTATTTGTAAATTTTAATTGGAAAAATGGGTCCTCATATAATGTTGTTTTAATAGTATTGGTGAATATGTTGGTGTTTTATGACATGCTCCCCGGGATTCCAGGCAAAAAAATTAATCAGTCCATTAGAAACGCGTAGTCTGTTATGGCGAATTTATTGCCTAAACATGCCTTGTAAAAAAAAACTGCTGGTGAATGCACATGCATTGGACCAATAGTTTGTAAAATCCAGGCGATTTGAACACCCTGTTGGGTACGGTAAATTTGCCAATTTTGAATTGCCCGATTCATAGAATTCGCCAATTGGCGAAGATTCGCCACTAAAGTTTTCCCTGCCTAGAAGTAATGATTTTTCATTAATTGCATATATTGATGCTGACTGGACTGGTTGTTTGGATGATAGGAAAAACACTAGTGGTGCTACATTATTTCTTGGTGATCGATTAGTGGCATGGCACAACAAGAAACAAGAATCCGTTTCACTCTCTACTGCTGAAGCAAAATATATTGCTGCCACTTCTTGTTGTACTCAAGTACTTTGGATGGCACAAACTCTATTTGATATGAGTATTGAAGTTCCTAAAATCGTTTCAATTCTATGTGATAACACTAGTGTGATTAATATCTCCAAAAATCCTGTTATGAACTCTCACACTAAACACATTGCTATCAAATTTCAATTTCTTTGAGAAAAAGTGTTGGCTAATGAGGTCTATTTACAATTTGTTTCATCACAAGAACAGGTTGCTGAAATTTTTACTAAGCCTTTAGCTAAATAATTATTTGAAAGGCTGAGACTTCGATTGAGAATTATCTTTCAATCTTTACTTCTCCGATTTAGCCAGTTTTGGCTTAGCGGGAGCTTGTTACAACATTTATTCATTCACAACTCTCTTGTATTTTCAGTTTGCTTCTCTTATTGTTTTACTTGTAGTTGGTTCATACAGTTCTTTGTTGGCTTCTCAGTTGTAGTTGCATTGAATCTCTTTGTCATTGAGGAAAAAATGGGGAGAGTAATTTATGTTTTGCCATCAATCACAAAGGGGGAGTTTGTTGACTTCTCAGTTGTCTTTGGTTGTCCTTGATGACAAAATCAGTTGGCATTCTCTTTGGTATCTTAGATAATCATTCAGAGGCTTTGTTGTTGGTATTCATGTTTATGGTGATTCAAGATTTTCATGATGATTCAAGTATTTTCATGTTGATATTCAGTGTGATATTGCTCATGTGGCTTCTGGTTCAGATTTATGAATGGAATTTATTTTTAGATGGTTATGGTTACTGACAGTGTGATAAAACATTATTATAAGTCATTAAAGATGATCATGCAATAGGTTCAAAATATTTAGTCTGACAGGTTGGCTCTTCTTTATTGCACGACAGGTATATTATTTTAATTGTTCATTATCAGTTTGAGTTTGGCTTCATTGATACTTATCAGGTTGATCTTGGCATCATTTTATTTCCTTGGTATCAATGGTTATGACACATTGATTATGGCTTTGCTATAAGAAAGGAGATCATTTTCAGATTGTGGTATATTCAACTTGATTTATTGTAAGTTATCTTCACATGATATTTGTGTGACACATTTTATGTTTGCATAAAGCATATAGGTTATGACACAGTTCCATTATGGTCAATCACTTCGTAAAGTGATTTGGTATTGAGAAAAATTATTATTGTTTGATAGTTGATCACAACATCTTTGACAGGTTTAGGTGCATAAGGACTTCATTGGTTTGGTCTTGATTATCACATTTTAATGTGGCTAAGTATCGGGTATCTTGAGCACTCCATGACATTATATTTTGATAAGTCCTTGAGATAAAATGGGACTTTATTGACATCGACATTATAAAAGTCCTTGTTTTGGTCGACATGTTGGTGTCATCGGGTATCATGGATATAAAGGAATTGACTTTATTTACAAGTCATATTATCATCGACATCTTTTAAAAGGCATTTTTCAGCCATCATAATCATTATCTTTGTTGGCATTTTCTTGAAATTCATTGGACATTGTATAAAGTTTATGAAGTTGAATCGACATATTAAGAGCAATAATCAAAGTGATTATTGTGTCGGCCTCCAATATAAATATTGACAGTGAACTCATTGCATTTTATTAAGTTGATTATTATTGAGTCTTGATATCGTTGACTCCAAGGAATCATTATCATTTGAAAAGTCTTTGAATGACATGAAGATGGATTAGGGAGAAGTCTTTTGTTTTTCATTTTGTTAAGGGTTGAAACCCTTGCTTCAGCTGCCACCATGGATAGAAGGTAACAACTATTACTATGTTGATTTGGCTTGCTGCAACTCTAAAGGAAGTAGGTGAAGCCCACTATAAGAGCTATGACGTGGTTGGTCACTTGGTTTGTCGTTACTCTTTGGTTGAGGGGTCGAAAGAGGAAGAAGATTCATTGGTTTCTCCATTGCTGGGTTGGTAAATACTTGATACAGATTCTCATGCATTCTTTTTTTAGCTTCATACAAGTTTAGGTATCTCTTTCATCATTTGGTGTTTTTTTCACAAAAGAGAGTTATTGGTTTTCTGTTCGACTTTGAAAATGCACAAATGGGTTGTTGATTATTGTGTCAGAAAAGCATGCTTTGTTTTTGGTTATTCTTGACCAGATCATGGGTATTCTGAAAGTATTGTTTATTTTGAGCATGAGGTTCATAATGATATGAGATCTGTTACATTTGATGACAGGCTTTAGCTATGATAGTTGTTTTGTTTTATCAAATTGGTAAAATGTGTGAAGGGAAAAGATGCTCTGGTAAAATATTGGTTTCCACTTGTCACTTTTATGGGGTTTCTTTAATCAGATCTAGAAGGGTATTATTGTTCTTTCAAAATACTTTAAAACTGGAACAAATGATTTTATTGGTGCAAATCTGCTATTTTCAGGGTTCTGAGAACAAAACCGTTATGAAAGTTTGTCTTTCCAGGAAAACCCTTGGATGAAGATACAAAAAGAAAAATATGTGCATTTTATAAAAAACATACAATACAATGTTTCATCACTGTGAGATTTTCATGTTGATATTGTAACTTGTTGCTGTATCAAAAAGAAAAAAGTTGAAAAAGCTTTGTAATACAAAATAGAAAACATGATGCAAAGAAAAGATGTATACTTAGTTTATTTAATATTTTAGGGATTCATTGTTTTGAATCTTTAGGGTATTAGATAGATTAAGGGTGTGGGGTTCTATGAGTTTATCTAGAAAACAAAGAGATCCTCTGTGTTATTGTTATTTTGTAATCTAAAAAGGGGTTGGTGCTCCTTGAAATTGGTGTTTCAAAATGAGGGGTTGGTGCTCCTTGAGTTGGTGCTCATAAATTAGCCTATAAGGCATTGTTTACAATGGTTTTCAAATAATAGCTTGAAAGGCAACATTTTAGGAGTGGTTTTTCTACCCCAGGAGGGCTTTCCACTTGATTAATTTTGTGTCTCATTGTTCATCCATGGTTTCACTACTTTACTGTGATAATGTTGTATTGTTTACTGTTTTTCTATTACATTTCTCATTTAAGTTTATGAATAATTGCATTCAACTCATGAATATACTTATCATTGAAATATTGAGAACAAATGTGTGCTATGGTCTATTTTCTAAAAAATGGTAAAATATGTTAAGACATTGATTCACCCCCCCCTCTCATGTCATTTTCACTTCAATTAATTATATATTATATTTTTTAATATTTTATATAGTGAATCATTTGGCATCTTTCTCTACAATTTTCAACGTTGCTTTTCAAAATCAATTCATTCACTTCATATAGGAACACTTCCAGTGTAATAATTAATAATTATAAAATCAAAAAGCAAGATAAGATAGTAATAATATAATAAATAAAATAAAAAAGTGAGGATGAGATAAGATAAGATAATAAGATAATAATAATATAATAATTTTATTATAACAATAGAATAATTATAAAATCAAAAAGCTAAAAAAGATCTAATGGCTCCAAATGTTGCAATAGTCTTGCACGTTTCTCCATAAATATATACCAGCAATCATATAAGTCGGCAATCATATAAGTCGGTTGGGTTCATACAGGGAACACCTTCAACGTAATAATAAATATAAGATTAAAAATCAATTGAACAAAAAATAAAATAATTATTAAATAATTTTCATCTTGACATGATTTGACGACCAAGTGATTCCTCACTAGAATACCTTTATAATGGATTATTTACTATTGAAAATACAAAAAAATTAAAATAGCATTGCATTTATTTAAACATTTATATAAAAAACTTTAAGAAATATGTTTATTTTATTATTTAATTAAGAGTTATTTTATTTTATTTTACAACCACTTAAGAATGTTTTTATTTTATCTACATTGTTTACTAAAAAAATATTTTTAATTACTTAAAATAATTATTAAAAAAAAAAAAGAAATAAAATAATTATTCATAAATAAAAAATAGTTATTTAGATAAAAAAAATAAACAAAGTAAACAAAATAAAATAAACATTTAATAATTTTCATCTTATCATAATTGAGAATTCTTAAATAATATTTCAAAGTAAAATAAAATAATTGTTAACTAAATAAGATGGGATTTATTTAAAATATCTATACTAATTGTATTCTACTTTAAAATTATTATATTTATTTATTGAAGAGTTTTATATAGCTTTAATTTTTTTAAATATATGTTGTTGTGCATTGATGTCATTGTAAAATATCTCTCAATTTAATTGGACTTATATAATACTATTATACTAATTCTAATATAAAAATAATATAATATAAATACAATACAATTATATTAATTATATGACTTGGAGAGGACAACTTTGTGGAAGTCATTAATTTGCAATAATGTGAACAATGACTTTAAATTGTACTATTTTAATATATATTTATTTTTAATTAAAATATTTAAATACTTTATACAAAATTCATTAATAAGAAATAAAAATATAATAAATAAAAATGCCACTAAATATAACCAATTAATGTTTAAAATATTTTTAATTAAAATGATTTCCATTTCAAACTTTATAAAAAATGAACATGTATTCTATATCAAAAAATAAAAAAATATAACTCATCATACTTCTAAGAGACAAAACACTAATAAAATAAATTGATTACTATAGACCATGAAGGATACACATACATTGAATTTTTTGATGATATGGACACTTGTATTCCAATGTCGTACATTAATGACATGATATCACATACAAACAATGGGATTGTGCTAAAATCATGGATGTGCGAATAACACATCACCATCATGACATGATTGTGTGGACATTAGTTATATGGCATTTGATTGGTGCATTATGCACATGATTCCTCACATTTATGTTGTTCAAATTATATGTGATGTATAGTTGTGCTCTCTTATTTGATTGAACCCATGTGATCACTATTATAATAACAGTTTTTTTATTATATTTTTTCAATTAATTTAGAATTCTATGTTCTTTTAGTTGTGTAAAATTATTCTATATTCAATAGACATTTAAAATAATATCAATAAATATGTAATATAAGCAAATTAAAAAATTATGCTTGAGTAATATAAGAAAATGTAATGGTCATGGCTCAACTTCAACGAATTTAGGTTTAGGTTAAATGAGCTTCAATATAATTGCAATATGGATCTACGTAAAGTGTTTCAGCTCAAGTACTAGCTTCTTGTTTCTTCTTGTTGCGGTCATATGTTGGTTCAGTGTAATTTTTACTAGTTTGTATTGTTGTTCTCCTTCATACTAGCTAGTAGTTGTTATTCTTTGTTCAATAAAAAAAAATGTAATTTAAATATTATAAAATAAATGTTTCTAAGTTTTTGTAATATAAATATTAGTAAATAATAGTTGTAGTGTAGTCAAGTTTTTGTTACATATAGTGAAAGTGGTTTTTTGGTTCATGTGTTTTATATATATTTTATTAATAGAATTAATTAAAGGTGGTCAATAAAGGAACTCAAATAATTGTACTATACAAGGTCCAAATTCATTTGAGAAAGGGTATGAAATATAAAATTAGCTATAATACGTAAATTATTTTTGGTTGATAATTATTTATTGTCATTATTTGTCTACTTTAATAATTATGTTTTGTTATATACATTATGAGAAGAAAAGATACTTGAATTGTCTAACAAAACTATGAATTTACCCTATAAGTGAACTCGGCTATGAATTTTGAGCCATCAAAAGCTTCTCGAACAAAACCTAATTTGGATGAGTCCTAGATAGGTTGTCATTGATGTCAAAGGATTGTCAAAAGTTTGTTGATAGTTGTTATCAAAGGGTGTCAAGGCTATCAAAGATGAAAGAGATTGTAGTACTAGAATTGTCAATTGACTTAAAGTTTCAAAAGCATGTTGGTTATTAGTGTGTAGATTGTCTAATCAATTATATCTTATATCAAAGCATACATGAAGTTTCATTGAGACATGTTTGCCTTTAGATAGTTGGTGCATTTATCATACCATGTCAGGTATGCAATCAGTATGAGTGTGGAAGTCTGAAAGTTAGTTCAAGGATATCTTTTGGGAGGAGAGACTTTTAAATATGGTTGGAATTTCTTTCAAAAATGCATGTTTTCTTTGCGGTTTGGAAGGAGATTATGCCTACACTTGTTTTATCAATAAACTAAGTTTCCAGAGGATATTTTCAATGTGCAAGAAGTTTGAAGTGTCAAAAGGTTCTCTATTGTTATTCGAAGTTCCAGGCATGTGTGGTATCGGCTACTAGCGTGCGGAATTCAAATCTTGCTTGCAGAGTGAGGATAGGACCTGGTTAAGGGTCTTGTGGTGGTTCGCAACATCAAGTTATTTTGGTGGCAAGAAATTTGTGTTTAAACCGTTGTATTACATGTTTCATGTAATTTAAATTTAGGTCCACCTTATGTTGTCGTGGTTTTCTATGGATCTTGCCGACATGGAAGAGTGTTATTGTAATGTCATGTATATATTTCAAATGTTCAAATGCATCAAGTGTGAGTGTGTGTTGTATAATGCATCAACTGTATTGGTTGTGTTATCCTCAATTTCAGTTGCACTCAATTCGTGGGATAACCCCTACGAAACTTGTATGTTTCGTAGCCTATGTACTCTAAGCACACAAAATGAGGTAGATCATACTTGCCCTCATGCATGATCCTGAACCTCGAAACGCCCATTTTGAGTGTTAACTTCATTCAGTTTTTCAAAATTTGCAATATGTGTAAATTTGTAAAATTTCATGTTTTAGTGTTAGTAATTTTCTTTCTCATGCAAGGGCGCTGAATTTCAATGCCCCTGCACACCCAATGCAAAAAATAAAACATGAAATTTCAGTGAATTTTACCAACCCTACATGCCATCTATCAAATTTATTAAAGGTGCATGGCCACTAAATTTTAGTGACGGTGCAACTAGACTACACACGAGTATCATTAATGCGAGTTTTAATTGCAACTTGTGGGTGTTTTAAATTATTTTTTTTGCTTTATTTTTTATTTTAATTTCATTGTTGCCCTCCATTGCTCTCTGTGCACTTGTTGTGAGGTATGGGTTTGATCGTGTGTGGATCTTGAGCAATTTTTCTCATTGATTCGAGCTAGGGTTTTCATCGACACCTTTTCTTTTCTGGGTATGCTCTTTTCTTCCACCTTTCTCTATTTTGTTTGGGTTTGTGTTAAGGGTTTACATGTTGTCTTGTTTTGTGTAGTTTTAATTGTTTTGTTTTCCTAGGGTTAGTGTAGACTATGTTTGCATTGTTTTTTTCATTGATTTCACAAACCCTAGCCGTATGTCTTCATTCCCTACTATCCGCACATGTATATACCTTGAGGGTTTTTTATTTTCTGTTTAAAATTCATCTCATTTGAAATGTGATCCATTGAAAGTTTTTTCATATGTTTTTGAGCATCGAATTAGTTTGTGAACACCATGATACCTCTGTGCATCGCAGGTATTAAACCTCATGTTGCATGGACAAATTATCTTGATCCAATATTAAACCTTTGAAACCTTCCCTGCGTCGATACATGCAAGGCCCACCGAAACATGCACAACTATTTAATCATTGATGTATCAGATAATTTCAGCAATTGTGCAATGTTATTATGCATTACATTCAATGTCGGGGATTTTTCTTGACATTACATGAAATTATTTTCATACACAAGGTTTGGATTTCTCCCCGTGTAGGTGCGGTGAATTTCACCGCACATACCTTGCAAATATTTACCTTTTGATGCAAAGGCGATGAAATTCACCGTCATTGCATAGTTAAAACATACCCATCAAACATGCCATAGCATCAAATTTTAATGATTTTTGCACAAGATGCTCATGTGCAAATGCATGGTTGGTGATTTTTTTTTACCTTACAATTTGCAAGTTCTTCCCATGTAGGGTTATTGAAATTCACTGACCTTGCACTTAAAATGATTTACTCAATGTAGGGTCAACAAATGTTTTTGACCTTACACAAAATTTGGATGAAAAGTGTAGGAGTGCTGATTTTTAGTGCAACTACACTCAAAATGAAATACCATGCAGAGGCATCAAATTTCAACGCCCCTACATCAAAAATGCAATTTTTTTGCTAACACTCATTTTTTTTTTCACAAGTTGCATTCCACTTGCTAGTTTACTTGCGTTTGCTCCATTTTTTTCCACCACCGCACCTAAGCCCTCCAAGCTCATGCAATTGCTCAAAATTTTCCCACTATTGCATTTTTGACCCTATAAATTTTACTAACATTGGAAAACATTGAATTTTGTAATGCAACTATTTGTGCACGCATTTCAAATTTTCACATCTGTATTCTAAAAAAGATACAGTCTTTTGCTAATTGCTCTCCAAATGTTATATCCTTCTTCGAGAAAAGGCAAAGCCATGAAGTACAAATACCAAGGAGTTTTTTTGATGACTTCAGTGTCCTTGAAAATTGATGAGATAAAGGATACTAAAATCGTACATGTTGATATGTCCAAATTTTTGGAAAGGACTCAGAAGTAACCACTAGATAATGGTATGTTGTGTATAGTTCAAACCAACATTCAAATGGTAGCATCTTTCCCTGTAGCTACACATAATCCCGAATTTGTTCTCCAATTTGTCACACACTACAATAAGGATAACTGAAGTGTTAGGGATGCAAATGAAAATGTGGTCATGAGGCTAGATCTAGAATTCTTTGACAAAGCTTTCTTGTGTCCTAGTATTGACATGTATGCAAATATCAGTATGGAATATGCACAAGAAGAATATGAGAAAGATATAGATACTTGCAAGAGAGTTATCAACACTAAGTGGTTGAAAACCCAAGCTCAAATGTTTTAAGATGGCCTAAGAGCTTTCCATGAAGTGACTTCATTGAAGAAGTAGATGATTTGATCACTCTTCTCAATAGAGTGAAATGATTTCTCATTTCATCTACCTTTTTGGACTGGATGTATTTATACATCAAGATCATAATGAGGAAGAAGCAACAAATCTTCTGGGGTCAACAGATCAGTGATGCAATTCACAGTCAACTGATAAAGGTACACACTTCATTAAAATTCTATATGACATCATACTTTGTGTATGTGGCTACTGCAATGAGGAATTTTCTAGGGTAAACATCAAAGGGAAACATAAGAGTAACTCCAATATACAAGTACTATCCCCAGATTGTTACACCCCATTGTGTTATTACCTATTTACTTTTACCTAGTTGGGTGAAAATGCTTTAAATGTAAATGTTATTGCTTTATGTATCTTGAAAATATAATGAATGAATGTTTGACTCAATGTGATGTTTTATAATGATTTTGACTATGAAATAAATGATGCAAATGGTTGTAATTGATTCAAATAACTACTGTTGCTATGTACTAAGTTGGATGCAAGGACATATTCAAGCCTCCAGAAGAGGGGAAGTATCACTCAAGAGAAGAATTTGGTCTGGTAACCCTTAATGAGCCTAACTAAGCTTTCACACACTCACTTCTAGTTTAGTGAAGTCAAGTCAATAGTTTTGGAAATGGTAAGTTACCCTTAGCCTTGTTTGTGTATGATTTAGAAGAGGTTATGATCTTCTATGTGAACGTTTTGATTTGGGATATGTGATGGAGTCTCTTTGTTATATGTGAATTCTTCTTTATGTGTTTATATTTAAATTGATGAGATATATACATAAAATGTATATATATGTATATGTACATGTCTACGATAAACTCATGCACATGAGTAAATACATGCATGAGTATACATAGATAAACGTACCTACACATGCTCATGGAAGGATTACCCATATGCATGGGAATATCGATCAAACTAAGGTGACATATATATTTCATGTATATATGTCAATCGATGGTAATTGTGCATATATGTGCTTAAATGTCAAGGCAATGATATGTATACATATAGTACATATACATATTAATATGTGTGTATGTATTGATGTTAATGGAAACAAACATACAAGTATATATATATATATATATATATATATATATATATATGCATGCATTATTATGTAGAATATGTAAATATGTGTATATATATTTGAATATTGAGTAATGTATTTTATAAACTTATAAGTTGAGATATAAATATATATACATATCATGTTATATATATATGTTTGTATAATATATATATATATTAATGATTCTAATAGCACTAGAAAGATTGATTTAGTACATAACATATATAGCACAATATATGTATAAAATATAGTGCAAGAAATAAAAGGGTAGCACATAATATAGAGGTTAGTTCATTGATAAAGAACATTGCATAATGATTTTAAATGTTGTTAAAACATACAAAGGAAACGCGTGGAGGAGGCATGTGATAATAGAAAAAACCAAGAGTATGAAATGCTATCTCCAAAGACTTGGTCAAACCGTAAATGCAAGGAGAAATATAAACGTGTGAATAATATTTTGACTTGGTATTTCAACTAAAAACACCAAAATAGGGGTGCAAGATATTGTGTAGTGAAAAATTATGAATATTGTAAATCATTTAGAAGTTTTCTCTATATTTTATCTCCACTGTATAAGGAAAAAGTAGAAAGTGAGAATAAGTAAAGTGTTTAGATGGCTAAGAGGAGTCGACCTGTGAACCAATAACCTTGCATTTCTGAGTAAATAACTCTACTGTCATATAGAGGAAGCGACTGGCTGAGCATATGCATTTAGTCATCATTTTAAATATGACACCTTGAATCATGTTATTTGAGTTGATCCTTTGAGTGTGAGAAGTGTCAAGAATGTGAGATTTTTTGTAGCCTTGGAGTGATCAAGTTTTTGTATAAATAGGGGAGCATTCTCCATCTTACGTGACACATAATTGCATTCTTATTTTTTAATTTTTTTGAGAGTTATTTTGTTGCATTTTCGAGTTGAGAGTTTTGTGAGAATTTTGAGAAAGAGTTTAGAGAAGGTTATAGTGGTTTGCATTGTGAGAGTTTGTATGTAAAAACTTTGTGGGTTTATTTATTTTCACATGGGGATCATTTTTTAGTTGGGTAGATGAGATATTGGTATGGTGGTTGTGAAGATCAACACATCGATTCAGGGTCTTTCTTTTCAACTTGCATCAAATGGTATCAGAGCCGGAAGATTAGTTGGGAGGTATTGCAATAGTGATTAAAAATATTATTTTTATTTATTTGGATATGTGTTGAGAGGAAATTGAAGAATTTTATTTGTTGGAATGTGTAAGGATTTTATTTTTGTTGTCTGGGAGAGTTTAAATGTGTTACAAATATGAGCTTGGAATTTTTTGTTTAAATATCAGAACAGGTTGAATGGTTGGATGAGTTGAAGTAATTTGCAATTGTTATCCTCCAACAAAGGTTAAGGATGGGTAGAAGGTGCATGAGAGAGAGGTGTGTCTTCTAACAGAGGTTAAGGATGGGTAGAAGGTGCATGCGAGAGAGGCGTGTCCTCCAACAAAGGTTAAGGATGGGTAGAAGGTGCATGAGAGAGAGTTGTGTCTTCCATAAACCATCTGTTGGGTAGATGATACACAAGAGAGTTTTTTGTAGGGAGGACTTGTGACTACAAAGGATTGATACCCTGAAGTGAGATATTTTTGCAAGGAGGAACTGTAACTACATAGGGACTTGTGATTCAATGAAGATGTCTTTGAAGAAGAGGACAAGATGGGTCATTAGAAGGCCTGTAAGGATTTTACCTATGAAAGAGTGGAAAGAAAAGAGGTTTATGAAATGGGTTATTGGAGAATTGAAGAAGATTGAGGCTAGATTGGATGTGATAGAGATGGACCAGAGAAGAGAACTTGAAGAGGCTACAAGAAAGCATGAACACAGATTATGTGAAAAGGGTATGGTGACTAATGAAAGGTATAAAGTAGAAAAAATTGAAGAGAGGATAGAATGCTACCTAGAAGAAGGAGAAGAACTAGATATCTCTCATGGGATAGAGAGATTTGGCAAAGAGGAAAACAAGAGTAAAGATGGAAAAATGCATTATTACAACCCTATTATGGGAAGATTGTGGAAGGAAGAATATGTGGGAGCAACCCACACAATGACAGTTGAAAGAAAGAAGGAAAAGAGGGGAATCCTAAAGAAAGAATGGAGGAAGAAGGAGGATAAAATGGTCACTATGGACCATAAATTTAATGGTAATTCTAAGGAATTTATTTTATCTGAAGATATTTTGTTTATAAGGTTTGGCAAGGACAAAGAAGATGATGGAAATAAGGGGGATGTAGTAGAAAAAGAGGTATCGTTTACTTATTTTAATAATGGTTTACACAAGGGAAGTAGAAGAAATTGTAGAAGAAGATGTAGTAGAATATCATGCAGATGGTGCTAAAGAAGAAGAAAAGAATCTCATGAAAGAGGATAAAGAAGACAATGAGGAAAATAAAGAAGTAACAACTAATATACATCTTGTTGAAGACATAAAAGTGGATAAATGAAGTTGCATGCATGGGAAAAGAAGTTTCAATAGAAAAAATAGAGGTATTATCTCATTCTTATGATTTTTGCAAATAAAATATTGATGTTGATTTCCATGTAAACAAGATGAAGAAATATGTAGAAGAAAGTAATTGTGAAGTTATGAAAACAATTGGTCCTTGGGAGGACATAAATATATTGAATAAAGTGACACAGTTGAGTGCAAGGGAGGAGGTAGAAGAAGAAAAGAACAATATTGCAATAGACAATCAAGAAGAAAAGATTGGGACAACAAAAGAGGAACAAGAAATTACAAATTTAAAGAATCATTATTCTGAGATTTGTGAAAGTGAATTTGATGTGAAGATATTTTAAAAGGATATAATTACATTTGTGAATGCGGGAAAATATGAAATGGATTTTATTGTTGTAGAAGATAACAATGAAGTTGCAAAAAAAATTGGTCCATTGAAGGACTTGGGAACATTGATCTTTTAGGGAAAATAGAGTGAAGAAGAGTATATGGGGAAGATAGTGAATGAGGAAAGTGAAGGAGCAGAAAAAAATAAAGAAGAAGATGACTTATTAAAGCATATTGTGGTAGTTGAAAAGGAGTGACTTGCATTGACAACGAATGAAGCAAAATATGTAGCATTGAAATATAAGGTAAAATTTGCATTTATGAATATTTTGATGAATTTAATTTGTATGTAAGTGATATGGTTAGAATTCAAGGGTATGCAAAGATTAAAAAGGATGTTACAACAAGAGAGGAAGAAAAAAAAAAAAGGGATAAGAAAGTGAAGAACAAATAGGTGAAGGGAATGTGCAAAAATAATTTATTGATTTCTATGATTTTGTTAGTGTTGATTTATATGCAAGAGTTAAGAATGAAAAGTGAAGTGGGAAGATGAACCTTGGTACATCAAGATAAATTACATGAGAGGAATTAAAAAAAGGAAATATGAAGGAAGGAAGAGACATGGAGTTTCAAAGTAGGGAGAAGAAGAAAAATCAAGTAGATAAGGAAGAGAGGTGGATGATGAACAAACACAGGATAGTCAAATGTTCATGAGTTCCCACTCATGGAAAATTTCACTTACCTGGGGTGTTTAATGCAGGAGCATCCATGGGGTTGGGCAATCTTGCATCACCAAAAACATATATATATATATTGTGTGTGTTTTGCTTTGATTTTTGCTTGCAAACACTTTTTATTAAAATCCTCAACTCCTTCAGCATAATATGGTTCGATGTTGAGTGTGAGAAAATAAAATGGTTAATTAATTTTTATTGGTAATTGTTTTTATTTTGTTTATTCATTGTTGATTTTCCAAAAAGGAAAAGTCCCATGCCCAAGCTTGTGAGTGGCATTTAATGTAATTTGAAACTTGATTTTTAAATTTGAAAAATGCATTTGTTGAGCAAATGAAAAGCCATGCATTGTGAAAGTGGAAAAAATAGGACAAAGAAGCAAGAAGACAATTTTTGAATGGAAATTGAAAGCTCTAGCCAGGAATAGGAAGACCCACACCTAAGAGGTAGAAATTGTGATTTTGAAGCTTGATTGGCAAGAAAAAGAAGAGGCCATGCCCAAGTTACCAGGAATGGTTTTGACAAGGAAAAGAATGAGGAGAATGTAAGGAAAACAAGATTGTATGAAAAGAGGAAGAATTTGATGGAGTTTTGTGTGTGTTACAGGTGCTTCTTGCTGGTTTCAAGTGTTGTAATATGATTTTGAAGTTTGCAAGTAGTTGGTTTTTAGAATGTTTGAAGTTTTGCATAAGCTTACTTGTAGATAGATGTTGCAAGAATGGCGTAGTCTTGTAATTTTAAAAATATTTGTACCTCCAAGTTATTACAAAAACTTTTGAGTTGAAATAAAAATTTGAGATTCTCTATCAGTTGCGGTTCTTATTTTTGTATTAAAAAAGCTAAGAAATTTATTGGGTCGAACAAGATGAAATTTCAAAAGTTGCTAGAAGGGATCAAGTACCATTGTTCATAAATGTTTTTTTTTGGGTTTTCAACTTGATTTTTAGCATGGTTGTAGTGATAGATAAATTTTAAATCACTTGTATTCCTATAGATGAAGGTGTGAGCTTCGATTACCAATTGTTTTAGAAGAAATGGATTTTTTTTGTACATTTGAAATAATTTCTGAAATGTGGCTTGTTTACAATTTTTAGTGGCACTCATATGCCTGATTAATGATTTATATTTCAAAACTTTTTGGGTTTGTTTATTTTCCCTTGGGAATCATTTTTCAATTGGGTAGATGAGATATTAGTGTGGTAGTTGCAAAGATCAACACCTCAATTCAGGGTCTTTCTCTTCAACCTACATCAAATGGTATCAAAGTGGGAAGATTGGCTGGGAGGTATTACAACAATGATTGAAAATATTATTTTTATTTGCTTGGATATGTTTGAGAGGAAATTGAAGAATTTTATTTGTTGGAATGTGTGAGTATTTTATTTTTGTTGTTTCAGAGAGTTTAAAAGGTGTTACAAATATGAGCTTGGAATTTTGTTGTTTAAATATCAGAGTAGGTTGATTGGTTGGATGAGTTGAATTAATTTTTTATCCTCTAGTAGAGGTTAAGGCTAACTAGAAGGTGCACAAGAGAGAGGTGTGTCTTCCATAAACCATCTGTTGGGTAGAGGATAAGAAAGAGTGAGTTTGTTGCAGGGAGGACCCATGACTATAGAGGGTTGATACCTTGAAGTGAGAGATTGTTGCAAGGAGGGCTTGTAACTATAGAGGGAATTGTGAGTCTTTGAAGATGTCTTTGAAGAAGAGGACAAGATGGGTCATGAGAAGACCTACAAGGATTTTACCTATGGAAGAGTGGAAAGAAAAGAGGTTTACAAAATGGTTTATTGGAGAATTGAAGAATATTGAGGCTAGATTGGATGTGATAGAGATGGAGCAGAGAAGAGAACTTGAAGAGGCTCAAAGAAAGCGTGAAAAAAGATTACATGAAAAGAGTATGGTGGCTAATGAAAGGTATAAATTTGAAAAACTTGAAGAGATGATATAATGCTACCTAGAAGAAGGAGAAGAACTAGACATTTCTCATGGGATAGAGATATGGCAAGAGGACAACAAGAGCAAAGATGAGAAAATGCATTATTACAACCCCTATGATGGGAAGATTATGGAAGGAAGAATATGTGGGAGTAGCCCACACAATGATAGTTGAAAGAAAGAAAATATGGTAAGTATAAAAAAGAATGGAGGAAGGAGGAGAAAACGGTCACTATGGACCATAAATTTAATGGTAATTATAAGTAATTTTTTATTTGAAGATATTTTGTTTGCAAGATTTGGAAAAGAAAAAGAAGATGATGAAAATAAGGGAGATGCAACAAAAAAATAGGTATCATTTACACGTGTGTTAATGATGGTTTACATGGAAGGGAAGTAGATGAAATTGTAGAAGAAGATGTAGTAGAATATCATGCAGATGGTGCTAAAGAAGAAGAAAAGAATCTAATGAAAGAATATAAAAAAGACGAGGAAAATAAAGAAGTAGTAGCTAATATACACCTTGTTGAAGACATAAATGTGGAGACAAATGAAGTTACATGCATGGGAAAATAAGTTTCAACAACAAAAACAGAGGTAGTATCTCATTCTTATGAGTTTTTGCAAAGAAAACATTGATATTGATTTCCATGTAGACAAGATGAAGAAATATGTAGAAACAAGTAATTGTGAAGTTGGGACACTTGTTGGTCCTTGGGAGGGCATAAATATATTGAATAAAATGACACAGTTGAGTGCAAGGGAGGAGGTAGAAGAAGAAAAGAATAATATTGCAGCAGACAATCAAGAATAAAATATTGGGACAACAGTAGAGGAACAAGAGATTACAAAGGTAAAGAATCATTTTTTTGAGATTTGTGAAAGTGAATCTGATCTAAAGATATTTGAGAAGGATATAATTACATTTGTGAATGTGGGAAAAAAGATGAAATGGATTTTATTGTTGTAGAAGATAACAATGAAGTTGCAACAAAGTTTGGTCCATTAAAGAACTTGGGAACATTATTTTTTTCGGGAAAGCTGTAGAGTCTAAGCTAGTGTATTATAAACTTGGTAGAACCTACTCAATTCAAAGGTTTAACTGATTGAACAATCCACTTTACATTGCTTAATACCACATTAAATTGTTAACCCAAGGATTGTAAGCTTATCATGGTGCAACATTATATATGTGTTCATGAACTCAAAACTACCTAAACTATCCCATTTAAGTTATCCTACTGCTGGAAAACTTGCAAAATTGTAAAATAGTAAAAGCATATACTAGGTCTAGCTGCTATGGGTACCTACAACTTAGACTGTAACTGAATTGTTACTAATGAATGATGTTGTAATAACTCAAAACTAATAAAAACTAATGACTCAACTGAACTATCCTCCAGAGTGCTACTAGTTAACCATTACATGCATATTCACACGCATTTATCAACAATAATCAAGAGATGAAATTCTAATTAACTTGCATATGATTCATGGAACAATGATAAAATTAATAACAACTATTGAATATAAATAAATAATTAGAAAATGAAGTGAAGAACAATACCTTGAGTGGCCTGCTCAAGTAATTGTTCCCACTTTAATTGAACCCAAATCTAGTTAATAAATTCTACGCATTCCATAAGATTAACTCCATTCATTGTATATCATAAAAGATTACAAAAGGTCTTTCCACAAATTGGACTCAATCATTCTGAATATTTTTCATGTCTTGAAACTGAAAGTAACTGATAACATAAAATGAAGAAAGACCAACTAACTATCCTACAGATTCAACTGACAACTATATACAAGCTTGAGGGAATATTTATTCAAAACAACTTAATTGAAATCATTAACTCCACTACTAGATAATAGAGCGTAGAATTAAGATTTATTTATTCAACCTATAACTAAAAAGGAAAGATAATCCTATCAGCACTAGAACTCTTTCAAAACATAATTGCATGTAAACATACAACCATTTATCAAAATTCCATAAGCGAAGGATACCTCTTCTTCAACGTTTATTTAATTGGTTATAATAATGCATGTCCAACCTTCATTAAGTGCCTTTAATCAACGATCCTCATGTTGAAATTAACTTGGAGCTTCCCCTTTTTTGGTGTCGAGTCATTCCTTTTGCTACGTGTTCATCCTGGAATGGTTGCATTGTGGTTCCTCTTTAGCTACAAACAAGTTAATTCCGCAAACCATGTACACAAGGATAACTATCATAATTAACTCATAGCATTCCATCAACATTTCATACATATATTCATATAAACCATATAATATGAATATATTATAACCATAATTCCATCATCATATTTAAGGTTCAAGTCTACATAATGGATATACAAGGATAGTATAATGTAGGAACATTGTTTGGAAAGCGTATTCAAAAGTATCTTGAAACATGTATAAAACCAATAGAAAATAAGCTATTATCTGGACCTATCATCTCCCCCAACTATCCTTTTGCTTGTCCCCAAACAAAACACTAGGGATCTTGATTGTATTGTAGAGCAATTTGTCTCGGGTCCATAACTGTGTTAACCTCCTGAATCTGTCTCAAATAAAAACCTTGATATTTTAAAAGCTACCTCATCCTGATAGCTCCTGATCTCTCACATTCATCACCTTTCTCCCCAATCTAATATGGGACTGGATAGAGGAGAATACGTGGATGGAAGGTGAGTGGTACCCAATGAACTCCTTTGTTGACACCAATTGCCATATACTTGTGTGCTCTCTAAAGCATAGTAGTAAAATTATACACAAAATGTGGCTCTTTCTTCTACAATTGAAGTGTTAAAGTATTCCATCTTTTTTGTACATGCTTGTAACACTATTGTCCAATACCTACAACTAACATCTTCATTCTTTTATAGTCTGCCTCCCTGAGCTTCATGATTTTCTTACCTACTCCCTTATGTGCAAGAAGTTTCAACCATTCATCAATGACTACATCTGGATCCTTAGCCTCTCTTCTTATTGGAAGTGCAATGGATTTATCACTCTATTCATACTCTTCCATAATATCACCTCTAAGTTGTTCATTCCTATAGTAAGAGGAAAGTTCCCCGATTTGAATATCTCCCACAAAGATTAAAGGGTTCCATTCTGTCTCATCGGGTATTACATAGTTGTGCAAATAAAACTCACACAACTAATCCTATTCTTTGGGTGTGGAAGCAAAAAAAGTTTCAAGAAACTCAAAAGTTTGACTCATGCTAATTGAATGCTTGCTAACTAATCTACTGAAGTGAAAGCATACAAACCTTTTTTGTAAAAACAGTGCATAAGTTCTCAATGGAGGCCTACATCTAACAATTTGTGCATCCTTGTCTACTATTTCCTTCAACTGAGTTGCTATTCTATTTAATTCCATATCTCTTTTCTCCAATTCCTTTACATATTCTTCTTTTTCCTTCCTCCACTTCTCCTTTTCCTGTGCAAATTCATTAGTCACTCTCCACAATTGGTATCCAAGCAAGAAGGTTGTATGATAATCATGAGTTTTGAGAGGAGGGGGTTTCTCCTCTAGCATTGCTAGTTCTTTGTCCCTTGTCTTGGTAATAGCTAACTATGCCAGAAAATATAATTTAGTTCCATGAACATATAGCTACAATTTCTCCTCCATCTCCTGTATTTTTACTTCCCTTTCTTTATCCTTCTGCTCATAATTCTACACCAATTCCTCCAGGTGTTAATTTTGTCCAGTGCCTCTTAGAGTTCTTTTCTTACATCTTTGTCTTCAATGTAAACTTACTCTGCATTTCCAAACTTCTCATCACTTTCTTCGTAATCTCCAGGAATGTGAAATGATTTTGAACATAATTTCTTGGCATTAATTATATCTTTTGATTTAGAATTAGAAGTTGTCACTACATACCTTCTCTTTTTTGCTAATATATTCACATTACTAGGAACATTCCCTTCCAATTCAAAGTCAGTTTCTACAATCATAACATTTTATTGATCTTGTTGATGTTTTTCTCCTTGAGGTTGTTCCTTACTAATCTTTTTTCCTTCAGATTCTCCTATATTCTCCTATGTGGACCCTTGTTTCCTCAATCTGCCATAGTGTCTAGGTGTGTTTCTTTTTCCCTTTTTAACACTCCTTTTCTGCTTCAGAATTTCCTCCTTCTTTTCCTTTGTATCATCCTCTCTTTCATTTTGAGTATCCCTCTTTTTCTTTGGAGCATTCTCCCTTTCTTCTTGTTTAGAGGGTATAGGGGAGGTAGATGCACTACCTCTCTGACTCTTAGATTTTTGTAACCTTGAAGAAGAAGGCAATTCCTCAACTATAGTTGGCCTAGATTTTGGTTCTTCAAGCTCCTCATGCTCACCTTGGCTATGTGTAGGCGAAGCCATAGGTGAGACATGGGGGTTTTCATCTTCAGGTTCATTTTGGGGTTCTGGATCCTCAGGTACTATAAGTACATCCAACAAACTATTAATGTATATGCATTCCTTGAAATCTTCCCACCTTACTTGTGGGTATTGAATTCTTAAACTCCTTTTTATCAGCAAAGTAATTAAATAGTGATGAGGTTGAGAGGTATCACTCTTCTTCCTCTAGTATTCTGAGGCCATTCGTTTAAAAAATATGTACAAAAATGTTGGTACATTTGCTAACCTATTATGCTCCAGATGAATAAGTAATTTGAAATGAACTATATACAGAAGATTCTACCTACCATCACAAATAATGTATCTAATAATGTAAGAGGCACATCTTTCCCACAACTAGTGGAGAGAAAATCTCTTCATACCATGCGATGAGGAATCTAACTCTTCTCCTCGTATATAAAATTCTTCCCGAGCTGCAACTGCATCGACCTGACCTAGAAATTATGTCCCTATTCTTGGTAGTCTTGTGACTTGTGCAATGGCGATTTCAGATGCGTCAATTGATAGTCCTTTTAACATCGCCTCATCATATTGAAGAGTTTCTACAAATATTCTTGTCAAGTCATCACTGAATTCTGTTAATTTCAAAAATTAGTCGAGCCAACCAACCCTTGTAAAGATGGGTAGGACTATTGCATCCTCCAGAATTTGTTGGTGAGCCATTGGCTCCCTTCTTATAACATCTCCTCCCATCCTTGCTTACTCCCTTGCTCAATATATTGAATTCAATTATGGAAATTCAATTCAATCTTTCCTACCACCTTTGAAATTCTCCGCCACTTCAAAACCTCTATTTCCTCATATATCCTTACTACTATACCATACTAGAACTGCAAGTTGCCTTCTAAGTTCAACTCCAGTCTAAACTAAGCTGAAGTTCTCATAAGTTCTTGATGAAGAGGTAAGGTGGAGGGATTCAAACTAACTCAAACAAAACAAATTTTAAACTCAAGAACCTAAAATGGAGATTTTTCTCACAACTCAGCCTTTTCACCTAGTAGGACAACAAACAATGTTTTTCTTTCATAATTTTCAAGTCAGACCCCCAACCAAAAATATAAAAGTTGTTTCAGACACCCATTATCCTCCTACATAACATATCTCAAAATCATATGGGTTTTTTTTGTAACATCACCTTCAAACACCTATTTCTACGCTAGAACAAAGGCCCAATTAGGCTTGTATGATAAGGAAACTATTGGTTCTACACACTCCCAGCCTCTATTCTTCAAACCAACACCTTAGAAATGTCCAATTAGGTCTAAACATGCAATTCCAACCCTTACAAATCACTTTCCAAGAGTTTTATATCAAACCCTACCATCTATGAAACCTTTTCACCCAAAAACAAGAGGTTTTCACCCTAGGGCATCACCTATTCTTCATCAAACCTCCTCCCATTCTCTTGAAAACACCATAAATTCAAAGTACAACCTAGCTAACCCCATTCCACCAATTTTTAATCACTTTCATTGATGGAATGGGTCACAAATCATTTTTTTGGTCTCAAAACCCCAAGCCTAGGTTTTCAAGGTACTTTTTAGAAAATCTACTATAAAATCCTCAAAACTTAATGAGACAAAAACCAAAATGAGGTTAATTCAATTCTCCATAAATTTCAATGCTTAAAAGATCATCCACAGGTTGTACTACGGTCCATAGGAGAAAATTTCCCTACAACAACGCAAAAGAATGAGCTTTGTTATTCAAATTTTCAAATTTTACCCCATTCAACTCTTTGTAAATGTTCACAAGAGCCTTTTAAAGCATTACAACTAAAAACCAATCAACTACAACTACCTATTAACTCCCAAACCGTTCAACTTCCCTTTTTAGACCCAAAATGCAAAATTGCTTTGCAACTTTTCAACTTTTTGTGCAACTTTATAAATTTGACCAAATGGACTCCAAACTACCTAATACAACTTAAAAACAACCTAAAAAACATAGGAAGTGGTCTTATAAAACTTATTACAAACTAAAAACATAACCTCTCATCACAAAACTAATATTTGCAACCTTTAAGAGCCATGGTGCCCTACACCATACTCCCCTGGAAAAAGGAACTCAAGTCCCCTTGAGGATTGTGTAGCAATAGAAAATCCATGCTTTTTCATGTTATTCTATGACCTCCAAATGCTTTCCCCATCAGGAAATACCTTCCACTAAATCAAATACTAGAAATGAGCATTGTCTTTTGGCTTTGACTGGTTCTCCACATGAGAATGTTGCTCTTCCCTTGATGAATGATATGTGGTTCCTCCCTTATCTGTAAATGTCGTCACATATTCCTCTTGACCTACTACCATGTCTCTTCCACCCTTGCAATGAGATTCCTTCTTCTTCACTCCCATTATGTGCTTGAACTCGCTCTTTTTCACTTGCAACTTATCTCTGATCCCTTCACTCTTCCTTTCCAACTCTTCCATTTGATGCTTTGCCCCTATGACTGTTGCTTTATTAGGTTTACAAACCTCTGAGTTGGAAAAAAATGAATGACCACCGACCTATTTTGAAAACAATGAACAAAAAACTCTATCCATCATCACATCAACATGCTTCTCAAACCAATCTTGCATCCCCAAAATCAATTCATCCTTGACCTTCAAAAAATTATATTTTGACACCAACTCAATATCATTTCCCTCCAAAATTGAATCATTCTTCAATGTTGCTATCTCAGTACCTTCAAGGTTAGAAGTGGTTGCATGGTCTCTATCCTTCTCTTCCTCTACTTTTACAAACTCCTTCCTACCAACCATCATCACATTAGCTTGCTTAGCTTGTCCTTTATCATCTTCCTTCAAGGGTGTCAAAGTAAAAGGGATTCCATCCTTTTCTATCTATTATGTATTCCTTCTACCATCATACAAAGAATGCCTATCAAATTGCCAAGGTCTCCCTAGTAGAAAATGGCACACATCCATAGGTAGCACATCACATAGAATCCTATATTTGTACCCTCCTATATTGAACTCCACCCAAGATTTCTCATTTACCAAAACATACTGACCCTCATTCAACCAAGAAACTTTATGAGGAGTGTCATGTGGTATTCTAGGCAATCTAAGTTTCTCAACCATCTCATTAGAAACCATGTTATCTGTACTTCCTGAATCAATCACAACTTTACATACCTTACCCATGCACTTACAAGTGGTTTTGAAGAGTGTCCTTTGTGATGGCTCCTTCTCCTTTGATGCTTTGATGAGTGTTCTCCTTATCATTAGTGATTCTCCAACTTAAAGAGCAACATGATTTGGTGTTGATTTCACACTCTCATTATCCTCTTCTTGCACCAATTGATTCCTTCTTTCACCTCCATGTGAACTAGAAGCTTGTCCTTCATTGCACTGCCATGCTTGGTGTCTAGATTTTTTGCATTGATAGCACCTTCTTGTGAATCCACTAGAGCCTCTTCCTTGACCTCCAAATCTACCTCTAAAGCTTGATCTACCACCTCTAAATCCACTTCTCTTATCAACAACTTGTTCATTGGATTTGCTTGTATCTTCTTGACCTTCATGTGATTTCCTTTAAGTAGAAAATTTCCCTCTTCCTCTAGAATTGCTTCCTTTGCCCCTTGTTTTTTTGTCTTGCCTTCTCTTCAACTTTTCTTCAGCCCTTATTGCCATTTGATAGCACTCCTCAACTGTTCTTGGATTTTCCAAGGTTAACTCATCTTGAATTTTGAACCTTAGCCCACTTAGATATCTAGACACCTTCTCCACGTCATCCTCTATGTGACCTTCTCTTATGCTCAACTTATAGAACTCATCAATATATGGTTTGACATCCATCTCTCTTTGTTTCAAACCTTGAGTTTTCTTATACATTTGAAGTGCATAATCACTCAGTAGAAACTTACCTTTGAGATTTTCCACCATTCTGTCCCAAGAAACTACTTTTGACTTTCCTTTCTTCCTCCTTTCAGTTTTCTCATAGTCCCACCATAATAGAGCATGACCCTTCAACTTTGTTTTTTCAATCTTCACCTTTTTCTCCTCAGGTACATCTTCACACTCAAAATAATTATCAAGTGCTGCAATCCAATATAAAAAATATTCATCATTAAAATTACCTCCATACATAGGTAAATCAGTATTTAACTTGTGTTTATCTCCTATGAATACTCTCAGTAGCTTAGCCATCCTCTGTTCATGAGGATCCAATTTCTCTTCCTCTTCCTCTTCTTCATTCTCCTTTGTCTCTTCTTTTTTGGAGTCACTCTCAACACTCACAACATTACCTCTTCTCTGGCCTATTTACATAGCCTCAAGCCTTGCTACCATCCTATATTTTAGTTCTTTCAACCATCTAACCTGCCTTGTAGTTTTCTTTTCCATCTCATTCACCTTCCTAGCTATAGTTTTACCTTTTGGAGGCATCTTGTTCACTTTTCCATTTCTCTCTTTCCCTTTTTCAGACCTACCTATGCTATGATACCAATTTGATGTAGAGGTAAGGTGGAGGGATTCAAAATAACTCAAACAAACCAAAATTTCAACTCAAGGACCTAAAATGGATATTCTTTCTCACAACTCAGCCTTTTTACGTAGTAGGACCACAAACAGTGTTTTTCTTTCATAATTTTCAAGTCACACCCCCAACCCAAAATCTAAAATTTGTTTCAGACACCCATTATCCTCCTACACAACATATATCAAAATAATATGGGGGTTTTTTGTAACATCACCTTCAAAAACCTACTTCTATGCTAGAAAAAATGCCCAATTAGGCTTATATGATAAGGTAACTATTGGTTCTACACACTCCTAGCCTCCATTCTTCAAACCAACACCTTAGAAATGTCAAATTAGGTCTGAACATACAATTCCAACCCTTATAAATCACTTTCCAAGAGTTTTCTATTAAACCCTACCATCTATGCAACCTTTTCACCCAAAAACAAGAGGTTTTCACCCTAGGGCATCAGCTATTCTTCATCAAACCTTGTCCCCTACTTCTGAAAACACCATAAATTCAAATTACAACCTATATAACCCCATTCCACCAATTTTAAAGCACTTTCATCAGTGGAATGGGTCACAAATCATTTTGTTGCTCTCAAAACCCCAAGCCTAGGTTTTCAAGGCAGTTTTCAAAAAATTTATTGTAAAATCCTCAAAACTTAATGAAATCTTATGAGAAAAAAACCAAAATGAGGATAATTCAATTATCTATCAATTTAAATGCTTAAAATATCATCCGCATGTCATACAAGGCCGTACTATGGTTTGTAGCAACAAATTTCCTTACAAAAACGTAGAAGAATGAGATTTGTTATTCAAATTTTCAAATTTTACCCCATTCAACTCTTTCTCAATGTTCGCAAGAGTATTTTAAAGCATTAAAACCAAAAACCAATCAACTAAAACTACCTATTAACTTCCAAACTGTTCAACTTCCCTTTTTCGACCCAAAATACAAAATTGCTTTGCAACTTTTCAACTTTTTATGTAACTTTAAAAATTTGACCAAATGGAATCCAAACCACCTAAGACAACTTAAAAACAACCTAAAAACATAGGAATTTTTCTTATAGACCTTATTACAAACCAAAAACATAACCTCTCATCACAAAACTAATATTTGCAACCTTTAAGAGCCATGGTGCACTGCACGAGTTCTCAAGGTTCAAGTTTAGCAATTTAAAAATGGCAGCAAATTAAAACACAATTAAGGGTTTCTCATGTCATGTTATTCATTAAATTTATTTGGGTGGCAAATTCAAAAGTACTAGCAAAAAGACCGTGTAAGGTTTACTCTCCCCCCAACTTAATTAGTGAAGTGACATCACTTCATGTTTATGATTTAGAGGCAACTTAAAATTGAAATGATGCTAATTAGTGATATAATATTTCGCATGCATGGAGTAATATGAAAAAGTGCATGAAAGTTTAAAGAAAACTAGAATAATCATTTTAGTGTACCTAAAGTATTGCCTTGAAGAAATAACCATTCATCGTGCGTGCAAACTGGAATGAATATGTTTGTTTGTTGATTTGATGTGACAAATATTAACTACAAGGTAATGAATAGTGGGTGGTGAGTGGATATGATGGGATGGGGATGAAAGTTATGAGTTGGAGATTTGACAACTCAAGTGATTCGAAGGAGAGTAGGCAATAAAACAATTATGTCATGTTACCTAACATGAAATGATGGATATGATAGGTGAATATATTTGAAATGAATGTGCATGAACTTGTAGTAAATATGACACCAATTGAGTTGAATATTATTTTCAGTTGTTAGACATTGCTACAGGCACCTAAAATGTCAGTATCTAATCTGAATGTTGATAGTATGAGGCTACATGTCCCTACTACAGATATTGAGTTGATAACAAGCTCGTCTGAAGATATTGTGAACATTATTATAATGTGCAGTGTGTGCTTGTGAGAGAAAATGAGAAATTAATCATGAGTGAACCCAGGGACTGAGCTGTGTAGCTCAATATCTAGGTCACCAGAAGTGCTTGTTATATCATATATTGTTGAATCATCACTCTGTGTGTCAAATTCTATGTTTGGTTCACTATGGACACCATATTGTTGGAACAGTGAAAATATGAAATCATCCTTCTGCAATGGCTTTTTATACAACTTCATTTTGTGACCATTTACTAGAAGTGAAAAGTGAACTGTATCAATGGTGTGTAACTGGACTACTCCATTAGGATAAAATTTACTAATTTCATAAGGGCCCAACCATCTGGACTGGAATTTGCATTTGAAATCCTTATACCGTGAATCATATAATAGTGCCCGGTGCCCCATAATGAACAACTTAGTTTTAATGTATTGATCATGTCACTTCATCCTCTATTGATATAATACCTTTATAAGATGTATTGCTTCCATTCTTAGCACATCTAACCCATTTGAAGTATGCAGCCTTTCCTTCTGTGCTTTTGTTAAATCCATTTGCAGCTCTACTTTTATCCTCAATATTTTGTATTAAAATTCAATAGGAAGGATTGTTGTCTTCCCATAGACTAACTCATAATGTGTAAATCTAGTGGTGGTTTTCCATGTAGTTCTATATGCCCAAACTACTTCAGGTAACCTTGAAACCCAATCTTTCCTATACAGTTGCACTATCTTGGTGAGAATACTTTCAATCTCCCTATTAGTGACTTCCACCTGATCATTAGCTTGTGGATGGTAGGGTGTGGATTTCTTGTGTCTAATTTGGTATTCCTCAACCAACTTGGTAATTAGATTAGAATTAAATTGGGGCCCTTGATTAGTGACTATTTCTATAGGTACTCCATACCTAGTAAAAATATCTTCATATAAGAACTTAGCCACATTACCATCTCTGACAAATTGTAAGGCCTTGAATTCCACCCATTTTTTCAAGTAGTCAGTGCAAACAAGGATATATTCCTTGTTATTAGATGTAGGGGAGATTGGCCCAATCAAGTCTAAAGCCCATTTGTCAAAAGGTGCCAATGTCAACTGAGGTTGTAAGGGCATCTCATCACTCTTGGTTGGCCTTCCCATCCTTTGACACCTATCACAACTTCTGGTGTATTTAACATCTTTATGCAAAGTAGGCTAATAATAGCTAGTTGTGAGGATCTTAAAGGTTGTTCTCTTTACTATAAAATGACATCCACATGGCTTATCATGAAACTCCTTCATGATGTCAAAGATCTCATCTTCCTTGATACATCTTCTCATGATGTTATCAGGCCCAACATAAAATAGATAACCAGATATCTAGGAGTATGGAAAAAATTTGTGAACCAACTATCTTTTCTCCCTTGGAGAGAAGTGTGGTGGAATCTTCCCTATGACCAAATAATTGGAAATATCTGCATACTAGTGTATCTGTAATTGTAAAGAAAACAAGTATTCATCGGGAAATGAATCATCCACCACTCCTTCAGTTGATTGTGTTGGAAATCTTGAAAGGAATTTTTCCACCACATTTTCTTTACCAAGTTTATCAACTATGGTAAGGTCAAATTCCTATAAGAGAAGTAGCCATCTAACCAACCTACCTCCAACTACTGGCTTGTTCATCAAATACTAGATTATTGTGTGATCTGTATGGACAAAGATTGAATAGCCAGTAATATAGTGCATGAATTTATTAATAGAATATACTACAACAAGAATCTCATTTTCTGTTAGAGTATAGCTCAACTCTTTCCCTTGAAGCTTCTTGTTGATATAATAAATTGCATACTCCTTGTTGCCATTCTTCTATCCGAAAACTGCTCCAATGGAAAAATATGAAGCATATGTATGTATGTGAAATAGTAGAGTCTAATTAGGCCCTCTCAACACTAGTGCTTGAGTCAAATATTTCTTAAGTTATTTAAAGGAGTGTTGACACTTTGATGTCTAGTTAATTTCAATGTCCTTACTCAGCAAAAAAAATAGTGGTGCAACAATCTTACTAAACTATTTGATAAACCACCTGTAGTAGCCTGCATGGCCAAGAAAGTTCCTAATATCCCTTTGTTTCTAAGGAACTGGTAAAGTAGATATTATCTCTATTTTATGTGGATCAACCTGAATTCTTGCAGTGGATATAAAGTGTCCTAATACAATTCCCTATGTCATCATCATGAAACACTTTTCATTGTTGAGTGACAGGTTGTGTTCTTTGCAGTGTTTCAACACTTTTTCTAGATTACTGAGAACTTCCTCATAACTTTCACCATAAGTAGTGAAGTCATCCATGTATATCTCCATGCGGCCATGTGCATAATCAGAAAATATGTTGAGTACTACTCTCTAAAATGTATTTGGAGCATTGCATAAGCCAAAGGGAATAATAGAGTGAGCATAAGTCCCCCAAGGACATGTAAATGTAGTCTTTTCCTAATCCTCGAGAGAAATTTTAATCTAGTTATAACTACTAAAACCATCAAGAAATGAGAAGTACTTCTTCCTAGCTAGAGAATCAAGTACTTGATCTATGAAGGGTAGAGGAAAGTGGTCTTTCTTTGTGGTTGTATTCGATTCCATGTAGTCTACACATACTCTCCATTTACCACCTTTCTTGGGAACAATTATCTAAGGTGAGACCCATTCACTATCTAATATTGGATAGATAAAATCTGCATCAAGGAGCTTTTGTAGCTCAACTTTCACTATCTCCCTGAGAGCAGGATTCATACATCTTTGTGGTTGTCAAATGGGTCTATAGCCATCATTACTATAAATCCTATGCATACATAAATCAGGATCTATTCCTTTCATATCATGGTAATCCCATGCATATGTGGCTGAGTGTGCCTGTAGCATTGATTACAGAGAATTCTATTGTTCCTTTTTCAAGGAATTATTGATATTTAACTTCCTTCTTGGCATGATTTCCAATTCCTTTGATGAATCTTGAACTGATGAGAAATCAAGGCTTGGTATGATGGGTAGACATTTTTGAGGTAGTAATGAATGAAATAGTTGTGATATTTCTTTTGTAGAATTGTTGGGTATAATACTTTGCAAGGGGTCTTGTAGGCATAGAAGGCAGTCCTATTGTTGCGGGCTCTTGCCATAGTCATTTTGGATTATGTGGTCAATGAGATCATCTTCATCTTGGTCATCCAATAAGGGGTTGCACTCTATAGTCATCAGTGTCTACAAAGAATAGTTATCCTCCTCCTCATCCAAATTGGGCCAAATGGTTTGCTCAAGGTCTACATATGGTTGGACCAGTGGATAAAGAACCAAGTTCTTTGTAACTGTCCCATTGGATATTATCATTTTACCAGACCTACAACCTATAAATACATCAGTTGTAGCTAGCCAAGGCTTGCCTAGGATGAGTGAGTAACCTGCTAGATTAACTTTGGGTTGTAGCATTATGAAGTTTGCAGGGTATTCCCAAGAATCCAATGCAATGACTAGGTCTTCAATAATTCCCTCAAGCTTGACCGTGGACTTGTCAGCTAGTTGCAAAACAATTTGTGTGGGTCTAAGGTTGACCAAATGAAGCAACTATATTGTTTCTTTTGTCATGACATTGATTGCTACCCCCAAGTCTATCAAAGTATTCTTAATGAGGGTTTCATTAATCTTAACGTCCACAACTGGACTACCAAGATTTGTATACTTAGGGACTGTAATGTTCCCTAACATGATATATGCAAGATTTCCAAAGACATGTACTGTCTGAGGATCTTTTCTTTTCATGTCTGGTTTCTTAAGACAAATCCATTACAATTTTGGTGTAGATAGGGATGTCTTTGATAACTAGGATAAGTGGAATCTTGATGCTCACATCTTTCAATTGACCTAAAATATTTGTCTCAGCCTGTGTATGATGATTTTGTATAGGTAGGCGTTCAGGAAAAGGTAGCTTGGGATTTGAGGTAGTTTGGTGTACTTGATTTGACTCAGTTTCCAAAGATGGTTTGTCTGAAGCTTCCACTATAGATTCCTCATCCTCCATTTCTGTAATTTGGGGGGATGAAGGTTCAACAAGTTGTTTCCCTGATATGAGGTGGACATCACTCACCTCTACCACATAAGTGGGGTATTGCATAACTTCGTTAGTATAATCCTATTGAACAGGCTTAGTGTTAGGGTTCAGTGTAGGTTGGGTAGGTATTTGTTGCTTCTTGGGTGGTTGGGATGTAGGATTTGATGGAGGCATTAAAGCTTGTTTTTGTGCTAGAGGAGGGAGCATAGGCTGTTGGTAGTTCATATTTTGTTGCTGCCATTGTTGGCTTTTCTACCATTGAGGTTGCTATTGATTTTGTTGGGTTGGCCATTGCGTATTATAATTGGAACCCTGAATTTTTTTTTGTGGCCAAGGGTTTGGCTTTTGGTTCCAATTTGGCTGAGCTTGTGGCCACTGTTGAGGGTTTTTCCACTGGTTTTGGTTTGCTTTCCAAGACTGAGAGTTCCAAGTAGAAAAGTTTTGATTCCCAATAGGAAAGGATGAGCTAAAGCTAAGGAGGTCTTGTGGCATACCTTGTCTTTGCTTCCATGGCCTCCTTTGTGCTATGTAAAAGAGTTGCCCATCTTCTCCTTCAATTGGCTGAAAGTCAGGTTTCTCAACTTTATCTTGTTGGATACTTTCCACTCTCTTGCATTTACAATTTTATTTTTTCCTCCAGCCTGGAAAATATTCAATGAGCATAGCCTCAACTTCCTCCTACTTTTTCTTAATGTGGAGAGTATCCAATTGAGTTTACAAATGACTGATGATATCCTCCTTCATGTTGGATAACAAATTGCTTAGCTCTATTTTTGAAACCTCTATAGATGATTTACCAATAACTAATGTTCTATCTCCTCTTGGCCTTTTTGTAAAGGTCTTGGAATAATTCCTGCAGACCTTACAAATTTCAAAAATTGGTATCTAAGAAATATCTCCCTAGCCAATGAGGTTCAAGGCATCCATGTAGTCATCATTGACTCCTCTCAGAAAGACTAACTTGAGACTCCTCTGACAACATGTTTTGTGGGTTTTCCTTTAGAGAAAATTGAAATCTCTCCACATAATCTTCTAAGGGCTCATCATCCTTTTGTGTCCTTCTAAAAATATCATCTTTCCTCCTATCATATCCTCTACAATAGTCTTGATGCTTTTCTAGGAACATTGTCTTCATAGTGTCCCAATCAAGAACAACATCCTTACCTAATCCCATAAACTATCTCAAAGCTGCATCTTTGAGGGTGGCAGGGAAGAGCTTTAGCCTATGTGCATGAAGAGTATAGTCATAAATTTTTCATAGAACATCAAATTCAAAGAGGAATGTATCTGGGTCCTTAGTCATTAACCCATAAAATATTGGTAATGTCGAAGGGGGAATATTTTTCAGCAATGTAGCCCTTTGTTGGTCAGTGATGGGAACTCAAATGTCGGTCATTCAACATCATCATCTATTGCATCACCCATGGTGTGGTATGTTCCTTCAGTATGTGTGTTAGATGTTGGTGAGAAGGAAATTTCTTCTTCAATGGTACCTTCAATCTAAGTACTATAGTCACCAATCTCTGCTATAGCTTCCTATCGTGTGGAGGGAAGAAACCTACCCAATGAATCTCTTTGCCTCCGCATACATGAAATATGGCTTTAGATTTAGTGGTCCTACACAATGTTAGTATATCTCCGGTGTTGAAAAAATATTGTATCTAGCAATCCTAATGCTAGAAAGAAAAGTTAACTATGAAAACTGTAAAAATGGGTCTATGAATATAACACCATCCCCGGCAACAATGCCAAAAATGTAGATTCTAAGCTAGTGTATTGTAAACTTGGTAGAACCTACTCAATTTAGAGGTTTAATTGGATCAACAGTCCACTTTACATTGCTTAAGAACAAATTAAATTGTCAACCCAAGGCTTGCAAGCTTATAATGGTGCAACATTATATATGCCGCCATGGACTCAAAACTACCTAAACTATCCTATTTAAGTTATCACACTGCTGGAAAACTCACAAAATTGTAAAACAGAAAAAGCATAAACTAGGTCTAGTTGCTATGGGTACCTAAAACTTAGACTGTAACTGAAATGTTACTAATGAATGATATTGTAATAACTCAAAACTGATAAAAACTAATGACTTAGCTAAACTATCCTTCAGAGTGCTATTGGTTAACCATTACATGCATATTCACAAGAATTTATCAATGATAAGCAAGAGATGAAATTCTAATTAACTTGCATATGATTCATGGAACAATGATAAACTTAATAACAACTATTGAACATTAATAAATAATTGGAAAATGAAGTAAAGAACAAAACCTTGAGTGGCCTGCTCAAGTAATTGTTCCCACTTTAACTGAACCCAAATCTAGTTAATAGATTCTACACATTCCATAAGATTAACTCCATTCATTACATAACATAAAAGATTACAAAAGATCTTTCCACAGATTGGACTCAATCATTCTGAATATTTTTCATGTCTTGAAATTAAAAATAATTGATAACATAAAACTGAGAAAGACCAACTAACTATCCTATGGATTCAACCAACAACTATATACAAGCTTGAGGGAATTTTTATTCAAAACAACAACTTAACCAAAATCATTAACTCCACTCCCAAATAATAGAGCGTAGAATTAAGATTGATTTATTCAACCTATAACTAAAAAGAAAAGAGAATCCTATCAGGACTAGAACTCTGTCAAAATAGAATTGCATATAAACATACAACCATTTGTCCAAATTCCATAAGTGAAGGAAACCTCTTCTTCAATGTTTATTTACTTGGTTATAATAATACACGTCCAACCTTCATTGAGTTCCTTTAATCAATGATCATCACGTTCAATAACCTGTAGCTTCTCCTGTTCAGTGTCCAGTCATTCCTTTTGCTATGGGTTCAACCCACAACTACTACATTGTGGTTCCTCTTTAGCTACAAACAAGTTAATTCCGCAAAACATGTACACACGGATAACTATCACAATTACTCAACATTCCATCAACATTCCATACATATATTCATATAAACCATATAATACTAATATATTATAACCATAATTGTATCATCATATTTAAGGTTCAAGTCTGCATAATGGATATGAAAGGATAGTATAATGTAGGAACATTGTTTGGAAAGTGTATCTAAAAGTATCTTGAAACATGTATAAAAACAACAAAAAATAAGCTATTATCTGGACCTATCAAAAATAGAGTGAAGAAGAGTATATGGGGAAGAGGGTGAATAAGGAAAGTGAAGGAGCAACAAAAAATAAAGAAGAAGATGACTTATTAAGGTAGATTGCAACAGTTGAAAAGGAGTGGCTTGCATTGACAACAAATGAAGAAAAATATGTAGCATTGAAAGATAAGGTAAAATTTTTATTTTGTGAATCTTTTAATGAATTTAATTTGTATGTAAGTGATATGGTTAGAATTGAAGTGTATGAGGAGATTGAAAAGGATGTTGTAGCAAGAGAGGAAGAAAACAAAATAAAGGGAGAAGAAAGTGAAGAACAAATAGGTGAAGGGAATGTGTAGAAAGAATTTATTGATTTCTATGATTTTGTTAGTGTTAATTTATATGCAGGAGTTAAGAATGATAAAGTGAAGTGGGAAGATGAACCTTGGTGCAGCAAGATAAATTACATGAGAGGAAGAAAGAAAGGAAAGATGAATGAGGGAAGAGACAAGGAGTTTCAGAGCATGGAGAAGAAGAAAAATCAAGTAGATAAGGAAAAGAGGTGGATGATGAACAAACACAAGATATTCAAATGTTCATGAGTTCCCATTCATGGAATATTTCACTTACTTGAGGTGTTTGATGCAGGAGCATCTATGGGGTTGGGAAATCTTGCATCACCAAAAACATATTTATTTTATTTTTTTGTATTTTACTTTGACTTTTGCTTGACACTTTTTATTAAAATCCTCAACTCCTCTAGCACAATATGGTTTGATATCACGTGCGAGAAAATCAAATGGTTAATTGATTTTTCTTGGTAATAATTTTTATTTGGTTTATTTATTGCTGATTTGACAAAAAGGCAAAGTCCCACGCCCAAGCTAGTGAGTGGGCATTTAATGTAATTTGAAACTCCATTTTTAAATTTGGGAAATACTTTTGTTGAGAAAATGAAAAGCTAGGCATTGTGAAAGTGGAGAGAGTGGGACATAGAAGCAGACAAAACTTTTTTTAATGGCAATTGAAAGCTCTAGCCAAGAATAGAAAGACCCATGCCCAAGAGGTGGAAATGGTGATTTTGAAGCTTGACTATCAGGAAAAAGAAGAGGCCATGCTCAGGTTGCCAAGAATGGTTTTGACAGGGAAAAGAATGAGAATGTAACGAAAACAAGATTGTATGAAAAGAGGAAGAATTTGATGGAGTTTTGTGTGTGTTGCAAGTGTTCTTGCTAGTTTGAAGTGTTGTAATCTAATTTTGACTTGCAAGTAGTTGGTTTTCAGAATGTTTGAAGTTTTGTAAAAGCTTGCTTGTAGATAGATGTTGCAAGAATGTCGGTCTTATAATTTTTGAAATCTTTGTACCTCCAAGTTATTGCAAGCACTTTGAGTTGAAATAAAATTTTGAGATTCTCTATCAGTTGTGGTTCTTCTTTGTGTATTAAAAAAGCTAAGAAATTTATTGATTGCAACAAGATAAAAGTTTAAAAGTTGTTGCAAGGGATCAAGTACCATTGTTCATAAATGGTTTTTTTGGGGTTTTCAACTTGATTTTTAGCATGGTTGTATTGATAGATAAATTTTGAATCACTTGTATTCTTGTAGATGAAGGTGGAAGCTTTGATTACCAAAGTTTTCAGAAGAAATGGATTTTTTTTGCACATTCAAAATAATTTCCGAAATGTGGTTTGTCAATAGTTTTTAGTGCACTTATATGCATGATTAATGATTTGTATTTCAAAACTTTCCGAGTTTGTTTATTTTCCCATGGGAATCACTTTTCAATTGGATAGATGAGATATTGTTGTGGTGGTTGCGAAGATCAACACCTCGATTCAGGGCCTTGTTCTTCGACCTACATCGGGATGAGATTAGGTGAAGAGAATGGATGTAGCAAAGTGTAGGTGAAGGTAAATTTGAGAAAGTGTAGATTGCATAAATGTAAGACTGCGAATTGGGTTAATAAGATTGAATTGTTATCATTGTTTTTATTGTGATTTCAAATTGAACTTGATTGACAAATGTAATTGTCAACTCAAGTGACTGCTTGACTGTGAAATTGTGGAATCTTCTAATTTGATTGTAAAATCATGAATTTGAATTAAATGAGTATATGTTGGTTACCATCTCTGGTCGAGTGTTGCTCGCGGCAATTGTGAATTTGTGTGTTAAGTTTGTTTGTGTCATTGAAGAGGAGCATTCAATCTACACCAAAGTACTAATTTCTAACCCTTTCTCAAGTCTAGGATTGTAAACTTATGACTATGCTAGCAAAGGATGTACATGAGAGTCATAATGTTCAAACTAGGTACCCAAAATGAATGCAATATAATTTAGGGAGTAAGATTGGATGAAAGAATGATGATTATAAAAGAGGAATAGCTAATATTTGAAAGGAAATCGCTAAATCTAAAAAATGTTGGACACCACAAGTATAATTTTTTTGTAAAGTTTTAAAATGAAACCAAACTAATTTTGGGTGATCTAGATGCACGATAATAAATATAAATTAGGCCTCGTAAACTATAAATTTTGAAATAAATAAATATAATTACTAATGAATGGTAAATCATGCATCCACTAAAATCATTAAAAAAAGAAAAGAAAATTACATATGTACAAAACCAACAAACTATCTATCGTCAAGGAAAAACCACTAACTACCAACCTTTTGAATAAATTATTTCGCAAAAAGATTGAGGTGTGTGAGTCCCTTCAGATCACAATGTTGTTAGAAGTAAAATATGATTGTTAGAATGAAAGAGATTATAAAATAGATCTATAATACTTATATTTCTCCTTCTTCATGACTAGAAGATCATCAAACCTTTTATAAGACCAAAAGAGTTACATTTGACAACTCAAACATATTTTTTAAGGATATCTTATGAATATTATTAACCCAAAAGTTAAGAGATAACGATTATCCTTCAGAATAAAATAATCAAATATCAATACATTTGACAAACTTATTGAACACTAATTCATTTGAACAAATAATATTAGTTGTTATTCACGCATTGAATTTATATTATCATTTCCATTAACTTATACTAAAAACAACTTAATAATAACTCAACATGTGCCTTAACAAGAGAATAATACGACACCCAATTCTCTTTATTGTAGATGTTGAAATTGGCTTTATACATAATCTCAAATAATAATGGAGGAATAAAAAAACAAATCATAAGAAAGGGACAACAATACACTCCTCTAAAGAGAATCTAATACAATCTTAATCTTTAATTAAATAAAGTTATATAGAATAGGTAGTCATGATTACCTCTTTGAAAACTATGTATAACTTAATTGCAGAATGAGGGGGAATATTCTTATATTAATATTATAAAATAAAATAGACTAACAACATTGGAAGAAGTGTATTCTCGATGCAATGACTACTTCATGGAAAATATATGTTTATTATTATTAAAATAATAATTGTAATCCGCTCACTTTATATAGTAAGATGAGAATTGACTCTTGTGGATGGACAGGCAACCAACTTGAATTTTAAATGAATAAACGTAAAAAAAGAATATTATTTTGAGAAGGATCCAAACGGAAAATATCAATGCGGAGTTGTAAAGGCAGCGTGCCTTATAAAGCAATATACGCGTGGAAAGTTAGATAAATTATTATTATTATTATTATTTTTATTATGTCTTAGAAATAAAGAGGTTTTCAAGTGCATGAATGTATCACTCATTTTAACGGTATACTTAATTTGTAGTTTTATTGATTTATTTATTTATTTTAAATCTTTATAAACTGTAATGCATCTTGTAAAAAAAATTCACGCAATGGATGATGCTGATAGACCTCGTGACCCAGTGTTTTATTACTTGGTAAATTTTCTAAGTGTGGTTTTGATTTTTTAAAATATATATTTTGTATTTTATATTAATTTTTAGTTAAACTTTTTAAATTAATTATGACTTTCAAATTTGAGTGTAGAAGATTTGGTTTAATTTGTTTTAAAATAGAGAATATTTTAAATTACATGTCACATCATTATTAGAAGAGTATAGTGTTAGCATTAATACTAATACGAACAAATTATGTATTTATATTATAGTTTGAAGTGTTTAATCTTTTTAAAAAGGTTGAATTGATCTAATGGTTTGACTAAGGTTCTCGAGAGGTAGGAAGTGAGGTGCTTCTCATGCTAAGCACAACAAACTTCGAGTCATGTTTATTGGCATAACCTTATCCAAATGTTTGAGGCAAATAAAATTATGAGAAAATATGATAGTAGATTCATTTTTGTCGTAAGTAGACATTTTTTTAGAAAGAGTTTAGATTCACAACTATTAGGGTCAAATCCATAGTTATGAAATCAACCCCACAATAGAAATTGGTTGACTTAATAGTATATACTCAAGACATGTGGATGAAACATAAAACAACATCTGTCACACAATATTATACACTGAATACTAGAGTTAAGTACCCTAGTCCCTTGTGTTATTTTTTGTGCTTATTTGTGAATATGTTTCAACAATTATTTGACTTAGCTCATATATCTAGGTGTATTTATTTGTCATTGTGGTTTGATTGATTTATCCTAGATAAAGTGTAAAGGAAACATTTTTTTTCCTTACACTAAATTAGTGAATTTGAATGATCTTACACCATCATAGGGTTTGCTTTATGATTTTACTAAATTAGATCTGATCACTTTCTAGTTTTTTTAATATCAAATATAAATTTTATAATGGATTTGTAAGTGCCTAAATTTGAATGGGCATATATTTCAACATTTGATGATCATTTAGGGGCCAAACACATGACCCTATATAGCATGAAATGATACAAATCTCTCTTCAAATTGATCTTGAAGTGATGGAAGTGTGTAGTTAGCCCCTAGGAACCCCCACCTTGTTTTTTTATGTTATTCAAACATTTGGCAAGTTTTTGTCCCTTCTAACCTTATCAATTTTTTAATTTGACTTTTGAATGACATGTTTGCCCTTTTTATTTATTTTTTAATTTTGAAGGCATGTTTCCTCTCTCCTTTGCATGGGTTTTTCCTCCATTCTTTTTATGTTGCTACTTGTTCTTTGAGAGTGCCAAACAAGCCTAGATTGTTTTTTTTTCTATATTTGCTTTTGAAGACATGTTTCCTCTCTTCTTCACATGGGTTTTTCCTCCATTCTTTTTATGTTTTTCCTTGTTCTTTAAGAGTGCCAAACAAGACTAAATTGAATTTTTATATATTTTCTTGTTTAGATAGTTATAGATTGATGAAAACTACCTTTATCTAGGACCATTTCCATCTTTCCAACACAAATTTAATTGAAGCTTCTTGATTTTGCACCTAAGACCTTAGAGTTTCAAAGCAATCCAATATACATACACAACGCTTAGATAAGAAAGAGACCACATCTACAAGCGTACATGACTTCTAAGCATCCAAACAAAACACTTACACTCCCTAAGCTTCATTTTATGTCATTTTCAAGCACAACTTTAAAGATTCAAACCATAGTCACAAATTTTTTGGTTTTTCATTAGCAATAAAAAATCAGACAAACATTATTCTAATTAAAAATTGAGATTGAAACTTATTTCGATCTAAGATTATTTTACATGTATATGATTTTTTCTATATTTGTATTTATTAAAGGGAAAGAGTTATTTCTTGCTAATTTTGCATTAATTTTCTTGAAATCACTTGCATGTATGCATATTTAAATACAAAAAGAAGAAAAAATATATCAGCTCATAGCTTTGTGACTTACATATTTATTTAGTTAGGAAAATATTGTTTTAGAATTTCATAATACTCACAAAACACAAAAAATACAAAAATCCTCGAAAGAGAAAAAAGAAAAAACATTAGAACCTTTCACATTCGAGCTAAGGAGCTCCAAAACTTAGTCTCAAACAACATAACAATCATAATAAACAAAATAAATTAGAATAAACAAGCGGGCATAAAAATCACCAACTCTCAAACAAACTTTAATTTGCATGCACTACAAGACATTACAGGAACCTTCAACTAGAATTTCTCCATCCTTAATGATGCTTTGGCATGCCATGCTTATATATGTCTAGGAGTGAGGATAGATTGGGTAAGAGAAACTCAGAGTGAGTTAGGATAATTATTGTCACCCCTTGTTGCCACTAAGATTATCGAATAGGATGTATTTTTAGAAGCAATCAAGCAAGAGAATGAATGTATAGTGACCATTAAATTAGAATACCTTGAATCTCTTTTCAAACTAGAAAATATTCATGCAAACATATCCCTTGAGAGCACTTGTCAAGATCTAGATACTCTACAAACTAAAGTCACTATATTCAATGCTAATATCACAACTCAAGTTTTTAACAATATTGTCATCTAGAGTTAGCTTTTCTAATGTGAAGAGAATAATCCAATAAGAGTGGTCACAATACAAGTAATTTTTTTTCCAAAAAAATTATGACGTCTTATGCTCTAACCAAATAGCATGAGGTAAATGAAATCCATAGTGAATCAATAAGGACCACTTTGTGGGGCTAAATAATCCCAGGTGACTAATAGTGAAACAATACTATGAGATAAAGGTGAAAAGAAGCCCTAATAGGGTATAAAATATAATATAAAATTGTAAGATCTTAACTAGAGGGAGGAAGAATCTTTCAAGAATGAATATTTGATTGTGTTCTTGTTAGATAATGAGATAACAACTTATAGGTAGTGGCCAAGCAAACAGTGCCCAATTGAACCATATCAAGAGAAAGTCTTCATGGGGAAATTTTATTTCCATTGCTTATGGACCCAAAATTGTGTGATATATCCATGATTAGTATGAATCTTGGGTGATGTTAAAAATTAGTGAATGAGTCATGGTTAGTGGTGAAATGCCACTTGAACGAAGATTCAGTTCTCCCTAAAATGCATTGAGATGTAAGAGTTGATTAGATCTTATATGGGTAAAAAACTAGTTGTGTGTGGGCTACATGAGTAGTACCAAATGGAGACAAAATCTAATACTACATAAAATAATATCCCTTAAAAAAAGAAAGAAAATTCCATTAGATGACTAGGGATAAGCTTCATTAATTATATATAAACAACTGAAGATGGCTAGCTAAGACCTCTAAATGATCACTTAATGATGGAGGTAGGAGTATAAGGATAGCTAGGAGGTTTTCTTAGAAGCAAGGATCCTAGAAAGAGTGTGTAATAGATTACAACTCAAACACTGTTACAATAAATATGATAGAGACTAAGTTATTTTTTGAAGTTATGGGAATTCATAAATACATTAGTATAGGAGCATTCTACCTCAAAGGGAATCATCTACATGAGAAAATATGGAAAAAAATTGAATTGCGAATATCGACTTAAGTAGTGCAAATATTAGTGAGAATCTAATGCCCCTAAAACCTAAGGATTCCTTCATAATTTATCCACACAGGGTGATAAGGTCCAATGATCAAATTGAAGGAATAATTGATGCCAATAGGTTAATATTCGTGTACCACCCTTTATTTTTCCTGAGGGACAAAGTAGGCTAGGTTGGTTGAAAGATTCTTAATAGTTCAAGGTCACAAGGTGAACCATATTTTTAGGGTAAAAAGGGGTAGATAAAATGCCTCAAGATAATGTCTAAATACTAGTGGGTTTCAAGATGATTTTAGAGTAACCAATGTCATACTCCAATAAAAATATTGAATGAACTTCAACAAATGGGCATCTATACCTAAAACTAACATAGGTAGTTAGGTAGATAATACTTATGGGTGCCAAATAATAGCTCTTTAAGGAACTCAAAAAAATATCTTTGTAACTTTAATTTAAATGGAAACTAAATTGAAGTTTAATTTTATCAATTATGTACTCATTAGTATACATAGGAGATTTAAAAATAAATAAATTATGTGCATATGTAAAAAAGTAAAAAAACTATATATTGTAATTCAATTCATTAAATTCTTTTGAGATGTTATATCCATGTTTATTGGATATTTTGTCCCTATATAATAGATAAAGAATGATATGGAGTGTTTGTGAATTGTTGACTAATATTTATATGCATACACAAGTAACATTTCATGGTGGTGGAAATAAGATGATTATATGGTCTTCTCCTCTAGATAAATGTTATGTCAAATTGTTATCATATCTACCAATATAGAGCTATAAATTTGTATATTAAAAAGACTTTCCCACTTTTTAAAATCTTTCAATAGATACTCAAAAAGGAGTTAATTCAATAGCTTTTTTGTTCCATCTTATGTATGATCATTTTTTTTTAGTACAAGTTAAGGATATGTCTTATTAGTCCTTAATTCTCATATAAAGAACTTGATGAAGAAAAATGCCTTTTTAAACTTCCATTTAATCACATGAATATCCTTTATAATAAATTGGAAGAAAATATGATTATTTCTTCTAAGAAATATCAATGAAAAAGAAATATAACTCCTTTTTTAATTAAACTTATTTTAATCACTACCCACATTACACAAAATAATGCACCACAAATAAGAGTTAATAAGCATACTTATACTTAGGCTTTCAAGAAGCTAAATTTCCAAGCAAGTACTTAGGTATACCTTTTTTTGCTGGAGCTAACAGGGTTTCCTACTGGGATAATGTTATAAAAAGAATTCAAACAAGAATTGCAAGTTGGAAGGGTAGATGGTTATCAATTTCTGGACGGATTCTAATGATTAAATCAGTCCTCTCTGCAATACCAAATTATTATATGGCAGTTTTGAAAGCCCCTAGAACTGTTATTGTGATAATTGAAAAGTTGATTAGAAACTTCCTTTGCAAAGGTAATATGGATGACAATAAAAAAATACCTTTGGTTTCTTTGGAAAATATGTGCAAAGACAAACAAAAAGGAGGGGTTGGTATCCACAACCTAACTTCTAGAAACATTTCTTTAGGTGCTAAACTTGTTGGGCATCTTTATTCTAAGCCACATGCTAAATGGTGTAAAATCATGCAGAAAAAATACTTAGATACCACTTCTTATGAACGAATTTTCTTAATTCTTAATCCTCCACAAGGATCTGTCATGTGGAACTTCTTGTTAACTTGCAAAAAAATTATTACTCCATACATCACATGGGAAGTTAATAATGATGCTAAGGAAGATTTCTGGTTAGATTCATGGCAAGGGCATCCACCTATGAATAAAGTATAGGAGTTTCAACAAATTCAACACTTTATAACTCCAATTTGGGGTCCAAAAATAAGCAATTATTTTCAAGAAATAGATTATCTTATAGGAAGAGGGATTTGGAAGAGGTTTGTAAATCCTTTGCTTCCTAAAGCTCAACGGGAAAATATAAACAACTTGCTAGCTGATAGAATCATTTTTGTTCATAATGCAAGTGACAAGATTATTTGGGCTCCCTCAAAATCTGGTCATTACATAGTAAGATTGGGTTATAAAGCTCTAATGAATAGAGACATTCAATCAAGTCCAAAAAGAGCTTTGAATTTCTATTGGAATTTTGCAAGTTTTTCAAAAGCAGGTTGTTTTACTTGGCTTGCCTTAACAAACAAAATCTTAACAAGTGCTAGATTGCATTCTCTAGGTATTGTTGATCCTTTTAATTGTTTTTTTTATGGAACATCTTTAGAGGATGCAAATCATCTTTTTCTCTGTTTCTCATTTGCAAATTCTTGTTGGAAATTCATCCAAGCTAAACTTAGTTGGCATGATCCTCTCCCGGATACACTTTGGGATCTTATCTCCAGTTGGCCACTTTTGTTTCAGTCTTCTTTCTTTGCAAGTCTTTGGAAAATCATTTCGCCTGCAGTCTTATGGTGCATTTGGTGGGAGAGAAATAAAAGGATATTTCATAAGCAAGTTTCAAATGTTGATCAAGTACTACTCAAATTGGAAACCTTAATATGTGAAATTACAAATTCTTTTGTGCTTTCAAATAAAAATGTTGGTTCAACATTCACAAATTGGGATTCAAGGTAGCTAAAAAAATGGCAAAGTCTGGTTATTCCTTTCACAGGCAACTTTCAACCTTCAATCATCAACAAAGTGGATAGGAAAAAACTAATGTGGAAACCACCTTCAATAGGGTTTATCAAGTTGAATTTTGATGGGGCCTCTAAAGGTAACCCTGGGAAATTAGGTGCCAGTATTGTGTTGAGAAATTTAGAAGGTTTTTTGATAAGTACAAAATCAATAAATTTGGCTTCAAGAACAAATAATATTGTAGAAGTGCAAGGTCTTTTGTTAGGGTTACAAATGGTAGTAAATCAAAAGCATTTGAAGTTGCACATAGAAGGTGACTATCAAATAATTATTAATGCTTGTAGAGGTAGAAAGCAATGTAGTTGGAAAATTACATACTTCCTTGTCCAGGTTTGGAGACTATTAGATGCATTGGAAAGTTATCAAATCACTCATACATACAGAGAAGGTAACCAATTAGCAGATCATCTTGCGAATTTGGGTTGCGGGAAAAGTCGGGAGGAAATAACATATCAAGAGGGTCTAAATAACATTTCACAGGATTTGCAAAATATTATAGAAAGGTAAAAGGTTATACTAAGGATGTAAGGTTGCAATGTTATCACAAGGCAGATATTATAGTTACTAACCTTGGAAATTACAAGTTGTTCTCTTATGAGATGGCTCAACTTTAGTATCTCTATCCAACTTGGCTATAATCAATGGGTCCTAGCACTTTAAAGAGTTAAATTTTAAAAGTCTAATGATTTTTTTGTGTGCAAGGTTTTTAGGTATATCGGCATTACACTAACATATTTTCATATGATAGTTTGTGTTCTATTTGAGCATGCACAAGGATTTGATGTGGTATGCCACTTGAGGCAATGACAAGTTGGTAGATTTGTTATTAATGAAGGATATTCATGTTGTCATCTTCAAATATTTTTCTTATCATGCCATTGTATAAGCTTGCGTCACTTGTAAGGTTTATTATTACATGTCATAAAACCTTAGTTGACTCATCAATAAGCTTTTGCTGCCACAAGCATGACATAGTGGGACAACTAGGGACAACTAGATAGCAATTTTCCAAGATCTTTGGTTGAAGAGTTACAACAAGGTACACATGTACTAAAGCAACAATGAAAGGAATAAAAGTTGAAGACAATAGATCCTCGGCGTTCTTTGTAATACACATATAAATTTTCACACATGTGATGTCTTTTCAAATTGTCAAGGTAGGTGGGTTATGTGCAGCTAGCAGAAAAATTGAACAAAGTACTACAGGTGGCATAAATTTGAATTGCCACTAAATACAACCGATACATGTGATGTACGCGGCAATTTAGGAGTATGCCACAATCTTTTCCTATAATAATGGCATCCATCCTTCAAGATCGTGCTTCTGAATTGGCTTGTGCAAATTAATGGTTTATATGCTGGGGAAAACTAAAACTTTGCAATCAGTGTTAGTTTCATGATGACTATCGACTTCCATTGTACAATCTCTTCCTTGTATAAGGAGTCGTTAATTTATTTTTCAGATTATATGCTTCAACAGTTGCTTGGGTCTCCTTCGTCTGTGGCCAGTATGGAAGTGGAGACGTAAAGTTCTGTTGTTTGTCGAGCTCAGCTTAAAGGGTAATGTTCAATTTCTCTGTGCTCTTTGTGAATGTTACCTGTGTCTTTGAATCGTCTGTGTCGTGGTTAAAACTTTCTTGCAAAGCCGAAACTTTGAAGGTGTCTTATTTGGTCAAGTTAGGGATTTCAACTTTCATTGGGTAATTAAAGCTTGGTTTCTTTTGACTTTGGGCTTTGTTGGGGTAAATTGCATAAGTATCGATAATCTGTTGTATGCAATGGAGTATTTGAATTTGAATTTCAAAATTGAACTACAAATTAGGGAAGGTGAACTCCCATTCTCTGATGAAGCAACGAACTTCTAGCTTTCAAATTTTTTTAGGGTGTCATGTTCGAGTCTGTTGGGTAGCATTAAAAGTGTTATAGTGCATGAAATTCTATATCCAGATTCCCCCAAACTGTTGTTTTTGACTCAAATGCTTTCCATTTTCCTCTCAAATGCAATGGACTTGTTGCAATCTTTTGATTTGGTGTCTTTAGTAGCAAAAGAAGTAATGATTCTAAATTACATGGATGAGGATGAACTTATGCAGGCTACTCAAGCATATAAAATGATGAAAGGAAATGCTTATAGTGGTGGCCTCTTTCCAAAAAGTTTTGTAAGGAAAAAAATAGCTTTTAGAAATGTTTACACAACCATTAAAAAGGGCCTCCATAATGACGACCCTTGGACTTTCTATAGGGTACTTAACACCCATGCTCAAACAATTGGTCCATTAATGATGGAAAAATGCAAAGAAACATTCTTTGTAGTTGCTTTCATTCTATCTCATCATATTCGACATGGCCCGAGGGCAATTGAAGTTACCAACGACATTGAAGGATCTCCTGAAAATGAAGAAGTGGAAGAAGAAAGGGTAAATGTTGCATCAGGCTACACTGACTATAGGGTTACAACTGTGCCCAACATTGGTGCATTAAGGGTTAATGAAGATCAGAGGGACATAGCTTTCAATGATTCTGCTACATTGGGTGTAGAAACTGGTCAATGGAACAATGGACTTCCACGCAATGAAGGATTGAAAATTCCTCATGTGGCTGGCATGATGGAAGAATAATATGGACACTTTTACTACTACTGGATTATATTTGAATATGTATTTTTTGATAATAGTTTAATGTTCTATAGTTATGATTTACGTTTTATGAGACAAACACTGGTTTTTTGATATATTATCAAAAAATGAATATTAGCCAGTACTATAATTCTGGTTTTTGTAATCTCCTATTTTCAAGTAATATAATATATTATAGGCACTAGCCTTTTGCTTAAAGAAAAAAAAAAGCATACTTATAATCCCATTAGAACACATTGCAATTGCTCATGGAACAAAAAGAATTTTTTGAGATTACAAAAAGAGTATCCACTCCTACCAAGATAACTTGAAATTCTAACCATTATAAATTCTAACTAACCCAAAAAAGGAATAAAAAAAATCATATATTTTGAGATCCAATTATGGATTCTATGTAAATCCATTTGGGTTGATGATTGATAACAAAATATGTCCTATTTAAATAAAGGGTTTGAACAAATTTTGACTCCCATCCCAAATTCATTCTCGTAAGGTGGCTATCTAGCCATATACATATAAGTGTTTCAATAAAAAATAACATATCTATGATTTTTTATTCTTATTTTCTTTCCATGTTTTTTTTTTTTTTTGTCCTTAAAAGTAGTACTCAAGGAATACTTATTCCTTCACCTAGGGGTCTATATAGTATCCATCATACATATCATACAATAAACATTCACATTCTATCCATAGATTGTTATTTATGATGTATACATTTTGTAATGTATTTTTATTTGTTCATCATATATGAATATGTCTAAATAAATATGAACATAGATATTTAGATATATTTATGTTAATGTTTAGAATAAGGATTTATCTTGTATTATTCAAGAAGAGATATCATTTGAATATCTATTTATATTTATTCATTTTCATGTTTACAACAAGATTTTATCTTGTATTATCCAAAAATAGATATTCTTTAAATAAATAAGATCTATTTATATTTAAATTTATTCTCATATTTAGAACAAGATTTTATCTTATATTAGAAAAAATATAGATATATTTGTTTTACAATTGAAAGATTGGAACCTATTTATTAATATGATTTGATCATGTTCATTAAAAAAATTGTCATTTGGAATACAAAAATAAAGAAAAATGATTGTAATTATCAAAAGATAAACCTGCCAAAAGCATGGAACAAGAGAGTGAGTTAGTTATTATTATACCAAAATTACTTTAAATAGTATTTATTTCTACTACAAAGATATATTATAATATCAAATGAGTGATATGATTAAATAAGAAATCATACCTTTCTTCTTAAAATACTAATTAATTAGGTGTTTCACAAAGTAATTTTTTACTTTGTTTGATAGAAATGAGACTGATTTTCATATTGTATATTGGTACATATAAATGATAAAAAAAAAAAAAAACCTCTCAATTCAATTTCTTCAAAGTATTGTATTAATAAATGCTTTTTATATTTTAATGAATAGATTTTTACCATCAAAACAAAGATTTGACTCCATAAATTAATCTTCTCTAATGCAATAAAGTTACATGGTGTCTTATTTTTAATAAAGGGGTATTTTCACGGGGTTTCCTAGTTATTGTGTCCATACCACCATGTTGAATGACTCTATCCAATTAATCATTGTAGATATGATGCATACAACTCTAGTTTTGGTTGGGCTAGTTTAATGGCTCTTTATGAATTAATTTTTTTTGACCAATCTAATCTTGTTCTTGATTCAATATGGAGACAAGGTATGTTCATTACAACCTTTATGGTTTGATTGGTAATAAAGGATTCATAGGGTGGATGGATTATAACTAAAGAAACTATATCAAACTAATTAATTTGGAGTTATAAAGAGTCAAAACACATATTGTGTTTTTTAGCTTATACTTTTTAGTAGCTATCTGGCATTGGGTATATTGGGATATAAATATACTTTATTATTGTATAATGAAATATTCTTTTTATTTTCCTAATATTTTTGGAATTTATTTATTCCTCTCAAGAGAAACTTGTTTTAGATTTAGATCATTTCATGTAATGAACTTGGAATACAAATGTTTGATCCTTATGGATTAACTAAAAAAATACAACTTGTAAATCTGGTATGGGAAGTGGAAGGTTTTGATCCTTTTGTTCTAGGTGGAATAACTTATCATAATTCCTTCTTCATATACTACAATGATTAGAAACATTTTTTAAAAAGGTATGTATACCACACACAAAAACCTATAATAGTTCCATGAGTCACTTGAAGAATGCCCACAATTGGGTTGGTGGTACGTGTAGAGGACCTATAGATTACCTATAATAAACCCATATAATACTTTCACCCAACCTATAAATATTCTACAATTGACTTGTAATACTCAATATATATTAATGGATATGTGAACTCAAATTGTGTAGGAGATGTTGACAATAGAAGGTTTACTAGCGACTATTTGTATAACCTATTCAGTGGTGTTGTGAATTGGATGAGTAAGCAATATGGTGTGGTTTATTGATCCATGATATAGGTAGATTATATGGTAGTTACTCATGCTTATAAGGAGGTCATTTAGATTTTGAAACTATGTTCAAATGTGGGGTAGAATCATATACTAGTTGGATTTCATAGTTGTGATAGTTAAAGTGTCATTTGTCTAACAAAGAACTCGACCTTTGATGCATGTAAAAATCATATAGATTTCTAGTACCATATTGTTTTGACATGGTAGAGGATATGAAGGTGACGATGAAGAAAGTTGAAACTTTGAAGAATGTTTCAAATACCTTGATGAAGCAAGTGAGCATAAAGAAGTTTAAGTGGTGTTGTGAGACTATGGGTTTGTCAACCTTTAGTAGTAAGATGATAGTCTTGATATTCCTCTACTTCTCTTGTAAGATTTTCAACAAGTGGGAGAGTGTTGAGGAAGGTGTCTCAACCTTGGACCTCTATGTTTTATATTTATTATTTAGTTATATTTATCATCACATGGGAAATAGAGAATCCTATTAAGGTAGCATTAATGGTCATGTTTCAACTATTTTGAGATGTGTGTAAAATTTTGTAAGAGTATATAAGATCATTATAATGCGTTAAAGCATCTTATGACATTATACGATGCAGGAGTTACTTATGCCAAAAAATTTGATGCATAATATCATGTAAAAGGGGGTCACATTAGAATCTTGAACAACATTGTGCTAGTTTATGATGGATATCATAAAGTATATTTTAATGGATAATGGAGACAAAATGGGGGTTCCTAAGTTGGGTGGTGAACTATAACAAGTTATGGCAAACTATGATAATTTGTAAGAGAATCTTCTAAACATAGCTAACAACCATCTTAGGCTATGGCATTAGAATTTGTGCCACAATATTTTGGGTGCCATACCTCATGTATGTTGGTACATGGTTTTTGAAAACCAAATTGGATAGTCTAATTTTTTGTGCTTCATCTATTTATTGGTGGGTGATCCCACAATAGTGGTTTACAATTTTTTGCCAAACTGGACACTGAAATTATTATTTTTAACTAAATCTTCACATTCGGGCACCTATAGCGACTAAACTGTGAGGAATTTGAAGATGATGCAAACTAGAGTCTCATCACATTTTGTTTGTAAATTCTAAAAATATTTTTTTCAATTTTTTTGGAATCAGATTGCATTTCTTTTTCCATCTCCCACAAAATTGGTTTTTTTTCAGAAAACAACATTTTTAAAAAGTGACGCACACCGTATAACGTATAAATTTTTCTCCATGAAGGATAAAATTATAATTCTTTCAAATTTAGATTTGTGACTCCGATATCTAGTGCTTCCACTTGGTTAGATAGTTTTTTATTGAATATTTTTTCTTTAATCAAGTTTCGAAGTCAAACCAATTAGAATTCAGACATAGCACGACCGTATAACGCGTAACTTTTTTTGTATTTATCGAAATTTAATTTTTTCTTTTTTGTTGGATCAAGGACTTCAATATCTGGTGCACTCATATTTTTCAAATTTTTTTTTTGATAATCTGCTATTTTTCTACATGTGCAGAACAAAGACCTTCATTTTCGGTGAAAAACTTATATTTAATAAAACTAAAAAAACAAATACATAATAAAACCAAAACATATCAAAATTATATTCATTGGATAGCTCATTCTGAGGAATACCTAATTCCAGTTGGGCTTGTGAAGTCTCTGCCATTTTCATGTTCAAACCAAGCTCCGAAGTGCAAAAATTTAGGGTTTTTTTGTGAATTTTTTCAAACATCAGGGAAATAGGGGGTTCGAGCGAACCCAGGTTCGCCTGAACCCCCTCCCCAAAAGGGGTTTTCATGCGGATTTTTTCTGTGCATGTAATTAATGGGTTTGCTCGAACCTTGGTTTGAGCAAACCCTTTTTTAGTTCGTGTGAACCATCTAGTTTGTTTGAATCCCCAAAATGTAAAATTTTACCATGGGGTCATTTTTTGTGAGTTTTCCTTCCTCACTGGAATTGTAAACCACTATTGTGGCTTCACCTCGGTTGCTTGGGGAGGAGTATGCATAGTGTTTTGTAGGGGTGTCACTATGTTGCCAACATTATTCCAAAACTTAATGTTGACGATTCTCTTGTAAGGGAATGTGCTTAAATTTGTATGTAATTATGTTTTTATTATAATATAATTGGTTCATGCTTTATAATGTGGGGTTTTTCTCATGAAATTATTTCCCCTTATATATTATTTTGTAATGGTTGTATCATTTTGTGTTAGAATTCCTTTTTAAATGTTTAAATATATTTTTTACATTTCTTCTAATATATTAGCATAGAAAGTAGTTCTATACTTTAGATCCTTTCATAGGTGTGAAGAATAGTTGGCTTGAGGCAACTGGAAGTGCAATTGGTGGTCCAAACTAGTCCCACATAGTTCAAAATAAAATTTTGATGTCAAGACTATCAAATAAGGAACTTATTGGTACGTTCAACTCTTTTTACAAGTGGTAAATGTAAAATACACCTTAGCAAATGAATAGTACACCTTAGCGAATAGATAATGAAAACTAGAGAACTTACATTTTATGTGTGTGAGAAGACTAGAATGTGAATAAATTGATAGTTAAGTGCTTCAATTAAGTGACCCTTGATCTTTCATTGGCCACAAAAGTGAGTGAAAGCTTATTTGAAGGATTTGGACAAATGTCCTAAGGTTGGCTCTTGTTATAAACAATTTTCTTATGCTTGTTGGTATTGAGGTAGAGTAAATATGAAGGAACAACTATGTGTTGATTTTATTGTTGTAATGAACTCTCTTTCCAGGTGATTTAATGCTTGCAACTCAATGAGTTAGTGACATGAGGTAGATATTGCACTCTTCTTGAATTTTTTATCCCTTTGTAAGGATTTGTCTAGCTAGAAATCAATGTATGTGTCTCATTTGTGCACGCACTCTCTATTGTTGAGTGCTTTATTTTTTCTTTAGTTTCATTCTAGCATAGTATTTTTGCTTGTAAATTTGAATATGCTAATTTATTGTTCAAATGTAATTGAGTTTGTAAGTAGATTTAAGAGTAAATAATTTATAAATTGGTGTGAGAATTGGGGCATACTTTCAACTCTTCACAAATTATTACCATTGCAACATGTGAGAAATTATTGTGATAATAACTAGTTAAAAGTATTAACAAATATTGATTGTTATAGTTACATTGCTACTACAGGGAGAATAATTTTTACATGAAAAAATTAAATAGTTTATTTGCTTGAATTAAGTGTCAAGATGAGAAATTTTGTATTACAAATATATTGTATGACTGTTCATATTATTTCTTAAAACTTTAATTGTAGTAATTGCCAAATTACTCACATTTATATTAAATATAACATTTATCCACGATAACAATCAAATTTTAAAGGACACTAGATAAATGTACAAATACTAAATAATAGTTATGATCATAATATTTATAGCATATATAATTAAATAAGGAAGTTGACATGATATAAAAATACATCAATTAAGAAAAAGAAAGAGTGAGCTAATAATAGATATTTTAGGCACTTTTCAATGACAATAAATAATATACAATAATAATAAGTAGAATATTAAATGGTGAGGCCACCTCATCGATAATAAATGTTTGAGACACGTGAGAGAGCTACCATTTTTCTATTGTTAAAAGATGGGAAAAAAAAATTGATGTATGTGTAAGTTTAATATAAAGTCAACTTTTTGAAAATAAAAATAAAATTTGTAAATTAATTGAAAAGTACTAATAATAACTAGTTAAAGATTATCACAAGGGTTATCCTTGCTAAATTAATTAACAAGCTAAATTTGTTAACATTGTGATATGTAGAGGATAAAGCACATAGTACGAACGATTTTTTAACATTACATGAAAATGAGTAGAAGTGTTTTTCGATTGACCTCTCTATCAATATTTTAGATTACTTTTTATCAATCATTAGAATCACAAGGAAAAGTGTGATTTGAAATATCAAATCATTTCTTCATCCTAATGATAGATTACTAATTGTGATCCGAAATATTAATACAAACAAACTTATACAATTAAATCAAAAAAATCTTAATTAATATTAAGAAAACAAAAGCAACTAACTATTAAAATCTCGAGAATAGGAAAGACGTGTCACATGAGAATACACAGTCAACGAGATGTGTACTCAACCCTAATGTGATTAACTCATTATTAACATACTTTAAACAAAGATTTGCAATGGTCAACAAGTACACATTTTGATATTCAATTCGGGACATTGTCCTTTCACTTATAAATAATTACATTCAACGAAGATATTTTGGCGCGTCTTCCGATTCGTACAATAACCAACCCAAACGTAAATTTGTGTGGGAATCTCTGAAAAAAGATTACGGTGTCTTCCCATCGAGATATTCTAACTATAGAAATTTATAGGGATGAAGAAAGTCCAACTTTTTAATATTTATTGGATGAGGAAAATTATAATACAAATAAATATTTATACCTGCAAATAATTCCCAAACCGCCGAATAAAATCACGTGATACCCGCTAATAGTCCCCAAATCGAGAAAGTCCAACTTAGTGGATTAACAATTATATTATTGCACCTTACATTAGGATGTCCCCCTTTTATTTTCTTCTTTTTCTTTCCTTTTTTTAACAAAATTGAAGTACAAAGAGAAATAAAAAGCAGTTTCAAAAAGAATCACAAGGGAATGAGAAATAATAAAACAAAGATGGCATATATGACTGAAGTATCACAGATTACAACCTAAGTTTAAATAAGGAAATTAATATACAACATCTGAATACAAGAGTGACAACAACAGTCTCGTCTTGAACAACTCTAGTGATCCAACCAACAGGTAAAACCAACAACAGTATTTACAAAACAATAGTTGAAACATATTAATCATTAGAAAGTATAAATGTTATAGTTTTACTCTGACATCATGTTACAACTTGTCTCTTTGTGTTTTTACTAAAAAGGGGATACAAGTAGATTTTGGAAAAGGTCAAATATCAATTTTTACAACTTCATGAAGGGGACATACGATGTTCTAGACAACTCCAAAGCTTGTTTAAACTACAAGGATGTCCTTTGTTTCTCTAATGTAATTTGATTATTTTCTTAATTCAATAAATTTAAAAAAAAATTAATATAATTATATTTTAAATTAACTTAAACGAGTTTATATTTAAAATATTGAGATGGATAAATAAACCTTGAGGAGTTGGGATTTCTTTGAAATTGGATTGATGTGGATGTCCGTTATTATGATACTATGATAGAGAATTAATATTTGATATTTAACATTAGATAAATTGTTAGAGGTCTAAGATGAATGAAATTTGAGATTTTGAGGGTCTAAGACTAGATTACACTTGTGATTTTGTCTTACAAGTCACATTTTCAACTGATGCAGAACTTGTCCTTCAATACTTGCAAAGAATGCAAATATCTAAATATATTATTATTGAGAATAGTGTGATACTAAGAAGCACTATTGAGAGTCGTTTATATACAAAGAAAAGAACTATCAATTTTCTTGATAATATTCAAGCTTCTAGGTTGACTCAACAAGATTAAAACAAAGAATTAAGTAATAGTGGATGTTGAGTACCTACATCTAATGTAAATTGATGCTAATGATATGTGTGATTGAATTTGTGAATGTGAGATGCCACTACTCTATAATGAAAGTATTCCAAAATGATTTCCTTAAATCTATAAGCCTAAGTACACAAATCAAGACCTTTTGGGACTTGAGGTCACTTAAAATAAATGATTATAGAAAGAACCCCTTAAAATCATAAACATATGTGCTAGAATTATGCATTCAATACATCCATCCAGGATGGTATAAATCATAGAGGTGAAGTGTGCACTTTTCTCCTCTACAATTTTCCCCTAGGTTGGTATACATACAAATTTAAATAAGCAAGAATGCCAAAGTAGAAATAGAATAAATAACTATGATAAAAAGGTTATAGAATCTCTCGAATTGTGAAATCTAATAAACCAGAACAAGTGTGTGTCCCTTTTTTCCCTGATATGCAATAGACATACATCATGTATGCCATAATGTCAAAGGAAAAACTACCAATCTATGCAACTATGCATATAAATTGGAAATAGAATTAGAAGTAATATGCTTCCTCAAATTGTGTGTATTATGAAGGAATGCTAACAAACTAAGGAGAAAAAGAAAAATGAAAATGCATTTTGTAACTAAAAATTAAGTATGACAATTAATAATGATATAAAAAGATATTAAGTATGATTGCTACAAGAAATTAAATATGTTTGTTAAAAGAAGCTAAGTAGAAAATCTATACCATAGATATACTTACATGTGTTGTTGATCAATGTGTATGAAAGATGTGATTAAAAGATGCTCCCACATTCACCTCCAATGAGTGAAAGCATCGGAACATAAAACTTGAAAATATAACTAATACCTTGCCCACCAAGTGGAAATATCAAGTGAAAACATAGAAAGAACACAACCCATAGAATATGAAATATGTATTAAAAATTAGAAAAAGTGATAGACATGGGAAGATATTAACAAATAATGTCAATGTAATCAATTCATAATGGGTCTATCTCAATGATACCAAAAGATGTGTCACATAAATCAATTCCATGGGACTATCCTCTACAATGCTAAGATGCCTAAACATTGGCAAATATGTGTAATTGTTAAATGTATCTTAACGAACTAAGATAGCATATAAATATGGGAATTTTGACATTATCCTTGAAGACAACAACCTAGATTTTTGGTTTATGTATTTATTTTGCAGATGTATCCATATATATTTTTTTATAGGCACTTTTAACATTATCATGATGTATAAATAATTTGTTTATAAATTTTGTGTGGTTTTCTTTAGGTACCCTTGTTTTTGTAGTGTAGAAAAATGCACTCCTTTACATTTTCACACTATGTTTGCATCCCCTTAATTAATTGGACTTAATTAAGATTCTAATTGTCCAAATTATGCATTCCTAAGCTTTATTATTCTCATTTTCCAAATGGGAAACCGACATTAAACAAATGCTAACATTATTTTAAACACCTTGAAAATTATGTGTCTTGGATTTAGGTCCCAAGACCCATTCACCCAAGGGCGAATGGGTCCTCCTTAAGTGCCAAGACCCAATTTTTAATATACTTTTGGTAGCATTTTAATAATTCAAATTCATGTTTCAAATGTTGGCATATGGAATCTAATTTTCTGAAAATTAGATAAACACTTATAAGTACAATTATTTTATCAATTCAAATCTAACACACTTTATGCAAGAATTCTTATAGAAAATATCATCGTCAAGAGCAATTGAAGAGCATATTTATCAAGCATCTACAACAATAATCAAGATCATATCATCATGTCAAAGTTATGTGTGTTCATATTATGTTTTGAAGCTAACATTGTGATGCAGGTTTCAAGCATTCAAGCATCAAATCAAGCAATCATTCAAGCCAACTCATGCAAGATCCAATCCTTAGAGAGATGTGTTAGACTTTAGTCCTCTAAGGGAAACCATTGAGGGCTTGGTGAGTTGTGACATAGATTTGTTCATTAATCATTCCTTGTCATTTTTCATTATCTTTTATCATCCAGGTTTAATTACCAAATTGGGGTTTTACCAAGGCAAACTCCTATTCACCCAAAAACAAAAATTTTCCCCTCTTTTTGTGTGTGTAGATTTGAAGGTGAAGAAGGACTGAAATTGGGTCAAAAGAACAATTTTGCAAAGTTGTCAAAGTTGTCAACATTGTTGTCAAGCCATGAAAACTTAGATCCTGAATTTATTTCCGACTTTCCGATAGTGAGACCTAGGGCAAACTGAAGCACATATCTTGCACCAAAGGACCCTCGAAGTTGAGAAAAATCCTTGTACAAAGACCCATTCTCCCTAGGATGAATGAGTCCTTGTAGGACGCCTAGAACCCATATTTGGAGCTTGGTACATGTCATTTTGTACTTCCCAGATCTATTGAAAAATTATTGTTTATGTTTGTGCTATCCTTAATCTTTACATTTCAAGTTTTACATCATATAATTGAGTTCATTAAGTATTTTATTTTCATCTCCCAAAAGTGAATTTCAGTCATATTTGTCATTTTCTATCATAAGAAAACAACAAATCCTTCCCAATAGGGTTGACTCACCTCAAGGTCAAGAAAGTCAATCCTACCTTTGGGAGATCTCTTTTTCTAATGAAAATAAAGAAGGTGTAAGTGTGTTTAAACTCTCACATACTCACATCCACCACCACTTACCTTTTTCTATGTTTCATTTTGGTGAACCCAACATTCTTACACTATAAACTTTCTGATTTGTTAGTCTTTTCAAACCCCAGATCTAGATTTTGCATTGCATTAATTTTTTTTGCATTTAATTTAGGGTTTCAAAATTGCATATTGCATCATTTAAAATTGCATTGTGTGCATCATTTCAAAGTGAATTTTGCATCATGTAAATTCATAAAAATCCAAAAATGTTGCATAAATCTTGCATACATCTTGCATGCTAATTGTATTAAGAGTGTTTTTTAGTCATTTAGATCAATTTTTTTTAATTCAATTTCAATTCAATTTTTTTTCATTTTGTTCACCTTTTGTCATTACTTACACTTTCATTTAGATATCAAAATCTGGAAAAATTAGTCACAGTAATAACAGTCTGCGATATGGAACAGAGAACACAAACAATAAATCAGAATTTGCATTTTTTATTTTCCAAAACCCTAAGCAAGGACTCATTCGCCCTTGGGTGAATCTATCCCTGCACAGGTGTCCTAACAGCTATCTGTGTTCATTTTTGTCTCTATGATTGCCTTTTGTTTTTGCTATTAAATTTGCACTTTGAAATTTTGAAAAATAGTTATTCTATGTGCAAGAAAAGTGTCATTTTGCTTGATTTATTGCAAATTGGGAAAATTCGTTGGATTTCAGATTTGTAGAAAAATTATTACATCATGTTCTCATTACAAAAATCTTTTGTTATCATGTACTTTATGTTCTATTTTCAGATCTTGTTGAGTACTCTAGGAAATTGTTGCTACAAGCATACAAATATGAAGTTCTTTCTCCTCTTTTCTTGTTTTTCATTAATCCCTCTCCCACTATATCTCCTATGTGTGAGGTTATTTTGGTCAAAGAGAATACAATCTTGGAAAATCATGACAATCACATTTGTTCTTCTCCCAATATCTCTCCTATTTGTGAAGAAGATATTTTGGTGTTAAAAACTCCAATCATTGAGAGCCATGAGAATCCTATTTGTATCTCAAGTCCCCTACCTCTCCTACTTGGGAATACATTATTGGACAAGTAGATATAATCATAGATAATCATGACAATCATAGTTGCCCTTCTCCTAATATCTCTCCTATTTGTGAAGAATATATTTTGGTATTAGAAGATCCACTCATTAAGAGTCATGAGAATTTGTATTCTCCCTCTCCTAATGCTTCTCCCACTTGGGAAGATATTATTGAATAAAAGTATGCAATCATTGTTAAACAAGAAAATCATAGTTGTTCTTCTCTAGATACCTCCCTGCTTGTGATAAAGTTATCTTAGCAGATCCAACCATTGAATGTCTAAAAAATTTTGTTTGTTCCTCCTAAAAAATCTCCTACTAGGGAAGATATCATGGTGCAAGAGGATGATAGCATTGATACATTTCTTTCAAACAAAATTAATATGGCTTCCTTATATGAAGATGATAAGGTGATAGTAGACTCCCCCTCTCTAGAAGATCATCAAAATGAGGATAAATTTGTTGAGGTTATGAACATTAGATCTCCCTTGATTATTGGACCTCCTAAGAGTCCTCTAATTATTGGGCCTCCCAAGTCATCTCTTCGACCACTGCTTATCATAAGACCACCTCAACACACACCATTACCTCTACAGGCTATCTTAAAATTTGCAAGGCAACATTATAGTAACAATGTTTTGCAGCTCAATCGAGTTATAATATTGTTGCTCACACATATAATACAAGGAACAATAGGCAACCACAAACCATACCTACATCATTACCACTACCTCACCTATTTTGCCTAGTGCTCCTCATTTTCCTTTGCACAATGGAAAGGAGCATGATCTTGTGGAACAACTTAGAAACACTCCTACTAAGATTTCTTTATGGGACCTTATTCAAGCTTCACCTAATTGTCATAGCATACTTCAAAGTGCTTTACAACAAGTTGTGGTCCTCCTGTGCACAACCAAGTGAAGTAGCAACCCTAATTCAAGGTATGAATTTGGTTAGCATTGACATTACCTTTCACCAAGATGATTTACCTCCATTTGAAGTGCAAGAAAAATGAGGCTTTGATGATAGTGGTTATTATTAATCGCTGCAGCATAAGTTGTACCATCATTGATAATGGTTCAACATGAAATTTTTGTAGTGTAAGCCTTCTAGACAAGATTGGAGTAGAAAAAATTCAAATTAAACCTGATTCTTTATCTATCCATGGATTTGATAATATGGGAAAACAACTATTGGGTGTGATAACATTACTTGTTAAAGCTGGATAGGTTACATTGCAAACTCCTATTCATGTCATGCCTCAAGAACTCTCATATAATCTTCTCCTAGGTAGACCATGGATCCATGCAATGAATTTGGTGCCTTCAACGTTACATCATCTAGTAAAGTACACTTACAACAACAAGGTTTACACAATCAAAGTTAACCCACAATCATATCACAATTATTTGCAAATTGAAACTAGAATGACAAATCCTCTTACAACATTGACACCAACTACAAAAGTGGAACATTTACAGGTTGAGGATAAGGATAAGTGCCTTTCACTCGTGACAATATTGTCAGAAGATGATTGGGGATCATTATATTTCATACCTAAATTCAATGGAAAACCCAAGATTACACAATTAAAGTCAAGAAAGGAGAAAGAAGTTGTTATAATATCCACACAAGTTGAGTCATCAAAACCATGTGAGTACACAAATTTTAGCAAAAAAGAGGAAAACACAAAATATACATCCACATATGATGAGTGTGATCATGAGAAACCACCAAATCCAAAAAAAATGGAAACACTTTATAGAAGAGGTTATGAGCTTTTGAAACAACTTGGATATAGTGGAAAAGGATGTGGTGTTAAAGAATAAGGTATTTGTGTCCCTATAAAGCCTACCCCGCAAGAACAAACAAGAGGTCTTGGATATTGTCCTTCAAAAGTAATGAAATAATTAAAGAAACCTTTGCTTAATATTAATGTCATCACAAAAAACACTCCTAGGACAAATATTTATTCATCTTCAAACACATGTCTTAGTGATGATTGGAGTTCATTAGATTTTACACCCTCCTTTAAGGGAGAGTATAAAATCTCACAATCTAGAGAGTCTTGTCTATATATGACATCTTCTAGTAACAAGACACATCTCTTTCACAAAAGAAAGGAATATCTTCTTCTATTGATCAAGAGAGTACCTTGTCGAGGCTTCTTCAGGTTTGCTTGATATCTCTCCCTCCAAAAACACAAATGAAATTCTACAACAAGAGTTCATTTTGTGCATATCATCAAGTGCATGGTCATTCAACTAATGAATGTAAGGATTTGAGTAATAAAATTAAACATCTTAAGGACTTTGGTGCTCTTCCTTGTGTTGATGCACCTATTTCCTCTCATTGATAATGATCTTCATCCTATCATGTTTCTCATCACTATGTGGCATTAGTAGCTTTATGTTTCTTGCATATTTCCATTCATGGTGGTACAATCTTAGGTGAAACCATATTTATCTTGGTAGCAACATGATATTCATTGGTGGTTGTCTTTGACTCTACGCTTGGGGGGCAAGGATAACTAGTTTTTGGAGGTATGCATTCTTTTCAAGGATCCCCTCTTCCCTTCTTTCTACTTAAAATACCAACATAGAAAGTATGCTGACATTTTAAGTGGGGGCATATTGTTCTTTGCTCATTGTTTGCATGTTCCCTTCTTCATGATGATAGCATACATCTCTTAGGAAGTGTGATCATTACATTGGAATTATTTTATTGGAATTATTTAATTTTGGCATTAACTTTCTAACATTTCTTGCTTCACTTTGTTCACAGAGGTTGAATTTACCATTTTTGGCCCCATAGTTGTTGTTGTACCAAAAGGTGAACCTATTAATGCCCGATACAATCGCTAAAGTTAACGAATACATGGGAGGTGGTTAGTCCATGTTACGAATCCTGAGGGGAGTGTTGACCATCTACCAACAAAGCTAAAGACGTTAGGTTTGAATCCCCTTGGGTAACAGTGAAGGGGATATTGTTGGTATATGGTCAACACTCCCCTCGGGATTCATGACATGGACTAATCGCCTCGTATGGATCTGTTAACTTTGGAGGTTGTATCGGGAATTAACGGGTTGACCTTTTGGTGCAATGACAATCATGGGGCCAACAAGCATAGTATTAGTATAGCATATTGATCATGTTGTGGTGCCTTATCAAATTTATCGGGGAGTATAACTTTTGGTATGGTTGACATATGACAGCCTGTAGGCTTGGCATGACTTTCCCATCACCACTTGTTTTGTGGGATCACACCTTGTAGACCTAGTGTGTGTTTCTCATATTTTTCTTGGGGGCTCACCTAGAGTATATCATACTACACTAGCCCTTGTGAGCATATTTTTCATGGCCATTGAGCATAACACAACTTGCTTGCCTATGGAGCCATGTGTTTCATAAGTGATTTTACATCATTATGAGTGTATTTAATGGACGTGGAATAATGCAACTTGTTATTCCATCCATATTTTTCTTTTCACATCAATTTTGACATTGTGTGATTGTGTATATTGTCTCGCTACTTCATATCATACATTCATGTGTGTCCCTTTGTGCTTATGTTGATTTTCCATGGGATCTTGGATCCTAGGGACTTGTGCACCCCCCTTGATCTTTTTCATCCTATCCCATCAACATTTGTACACTTGGACCCCTCTTGAGATATATATGTCTACTTTAGTGTGAGTTTTAGCGTAAGCTCATACTCTCACTAAAGTGGGGGCTAAATGTAGTGTATAAAAATATACTCTACATTTTCACACTATGTTTGCATCCCATTAATTAATTGGACTTAATTAATATTCTAATTTCCTAAATTATGCATTCCTAAGCCTTATTATTCCCGTTTTCCAAAAGGGAAATCAACATTAAACAAATGCTAACATTATTTTAAACACCTTGGAAATTGTGTCCTGGATTTAGGTCCTCCTTAAGTGCCAAGACCGAATTTTTAATATGTTTTTGGTGGCATTTTAATTATTCAAATTCAAGTCTAAAATGCCGGCTTCTAGTATCTAATTTTTGGGAAATTATATAAACACATATAAATATAGTTACTTTATCAATTCAAATCTAACACACATTATGCAAGCATTTCTATAGAAAATATTATTATCAAGAGCATTGAAGAGCATATTTATCAAGCATCTACAACAACAATAAAGATCATATCATCATGTCAAAGTTATGTGTGTTCATATTACATTTTGGAGCTAACATTGTGATGTAGGTTTCAAGCATTCAAGCATCAAATCAAGCAATCATTCAAGCCAATTCGTGCAAGATCCAATCCTTAGAGAGATGTGTTAGACTTCAGACCTCTAAGGGTAGCCATTGATGGTTTGGTGAGTTGTGACATAGATTTGTTAATTCATCATTCCTTGTCATTTTTCATTATCTTTTATCATCAAGGTTTAATTACCAAACCAGGGTTATACCAAGGCAAACCCCCATTCACCCAAAAACAAACATTTTCCCCTCTCTTTGTGTGTGCAAATTTTTAGGTGAAGAAGGACTAGAATTGGATCAAAAGAACAAGTTTACAGAGTTTTCAAAGTTGCCAACATTTTTTCCAAGCCATGGAAACTCAGATCCCAAATTTATTTTTGACTTTTCGATAGTGAAATATGGGGTAAACGGTTGCACAGATCTTGCACCAGAGGACCCCTAAAGTTGAGAAAAATCCCTATACAAAGACATGTATAGATCTAGGAAGTGTAGAATGAAATGTACCATACTCCAAAAATGGGTTCCGAGTGTCCTACAAAGACCCATGAGTCCTTGTAGGACACTCAAAACCCAATTTTTGAGCCTGGTACATGTCATTCTGCACTTCCCAGATTTTCCAAAAAAATACTTTTTTTGTTTGTGCTATCCTTAATCTTTGCATTTCAAGTTTTACATCATACAATTGAGTTCATTATATATTCTATTTTCATCTCCCAAAAGTGCATTTTAGTCATATTTATCATAATAAAACAACAGATCCTTCCCAATAGGGTTGATTCACCTCAAGGTTGAAAGTCAATCCTACCTTTGGGAGATCTCTTTTTACAATGAAAATAGAGGTGTAAGTGTGTTTAATCCCTCACATACTCACATCCACCACCACTTACCTTTTTCTATGTTTCAATTTCTACTATAATTTTTATTAGAGATTTAGAGTCAACTATAATGCCACCACATGGTTTACCATTTATGCTCACTTTCATGTATATCTTTCCCTAATTTTCATCATGTTTGTTCTCTTCATATTTAAAATTAATATTGTGTATGCTAGATCTAACATAAGATTTTTCATTAAAACCAAAATGATCAATATAACTAGCATTATGTGGATTATCATCATCATCCATTTATTCTTGATTATACTCATGCCAAGGTGATAAATATGTATCTCCATAATTACAAATATTATTGATATGAATTAGATTGTTGTCAATAATAAATTGAGTTTTATGTTTGAGTATAATAGTCATACCCATAGTATTTCAAAGTATCTAATAATAATAAAAAAATCATTAACATTGAAATGCAATAAACACATTTTGATGTATTAATTTAATTATTTAGAAGTTGTTATAACACTAAGTGTGGAGGACCCCCGATCTTGGATGGTACAATTTTGATGGATCTATGAATGGAAACCCAATATAGGCCGGGGGCGGGGGGAGGGTTAATTAGGAATAGTAGTGGGCAATTAATTGGGGCCTTCTTAGAGAACCTTGGATTTCAAACCAATATTTTTTTAAATCCTCAACAATTCTCTAGGGAGGAATCCTATAAAAAATAAAAAGGTATAAAAAAAATTATTATATAAGGGGACTCAAATAATATTATAGATATGATAAATTCAAGTTTTAATCCTCATTGGTCCTATAAAGCTATTATTGATGAAAATAAAGAGATCATAAGGAAATTTGAAATTTTTAAAAATTAAACATATTTTTAGAGAGGGTAATTCAATTGTGGGCCTCCTAACCAATTTAGGGGGCTATGTTGAAGGAGTTAAACATTGGGAGGATATTCACACTCTCCCTCACAACATCAAAATTAAAGTCCATGAAGAAGCATTGTGTAATGATTAGATTCCAACCATCTATTGTCCCCAACTATATGGCTTCCACGAGTGGAAGGGATGGCTTATTTTTTTTGTAATTATGAAGAGACACATCAGAGGTTAGTTCAACCAAAGATATATCATTTAATGATAGTTGGAATTGATATTAGGAAATACTAGTAAGACATTGCTAAGAGTACTACCTATATTGATTCCCTTTATTTAATAAATACCAAGGGAGGAGACCTAAGTCGAACCAAGCCTTCAAATTATGATAGCATTAATAAAAATATGGAGGTGTGGGAAATATTTAGGAGAGATAACCTTACCCCCTATATCAAAGCTATGAATGGCTATGATACAATCTAGTCTAGGGACCACATCTTGGAAAGGAGGTGTAGTCTATGTTAGGGGGATCTTGTTCAAAGTTTCTAAAGAGATCATTTCCATGGAAAATAGCCTCAAGATGGAGGGTGGATGTTTGTAGAAGAAAATAAAAAATCACAAACATGAGGAAATAGATAAATTCCTTAGAAGGGGTGAAAATTTGAATAGAATTCAAAATGGGTTTAATAAGGAAGATATTTTGAGTTGTTAGAAGATAGTAACAAAGGTCATTATGTGCTATATAACATTGGAAGGTAGGTACAAATATTTTTACATAAATATTCCTAATGTTGAATCATCTCAAGCATGACATCAAGTTAATTTTTTTTCTTTTCGATCTTCACCTCTTTAGAGGACCATATCCTTCAAGTGGTTTATACAAGAAAAACTATTCATACACTAGGAATTGATTTACTACCTTTACTAGTTCCAGCTAGCTAGAAACCTAACCCCACCCCTTATCCCTAGAATCTACAATATGTCCTTGGTTCCCCTACAAATTGTTTCCTTGGAGCCCTCCTTGAAAAGATTTTTTTTGTCCATGAGAAAACCAACCCCCTGTTTGAGGGTTAAAATCATTTCCCACCCCACCCTACTCATTCCAATGCTACTACTAGGAAAGGAAAATACAAGGATTTTTATAAATTGTCAATCTCAACCTATTCCCTTAGCCCTCCTATCCATTCTAAACCTTTACAAAAAATTCACCCAAGGTATAGGGACAAGACGAATTGTGCTCTACCTAAGGATAACCCTTTGATGGTGGATACCCTTGACCTCGCCCCTCAGGTGAATACCATCCCATACACCACCCCTTTGTAGGATCCCACCCATACCCACACCCCTATTATGACCAATAAGCCCTCTACAAAACCTCCTTTAGGTCCTCAACCATCCCTCAAATATTTTGGAAACAATAGCACAAAATACAATTCATGTATCTCCCTGGAGGACAAAGTCAACAAGCTACTTGAAAGTATCATTATTCATAATAATGTCATGAAATGACAACTCTCTCTGATGCACATAGATAAAAACAAAATTCAACAAATGGAAAGATACTTCTATAAGAAAAAAAATTGTAGTAGTAGAGGATTAAGGTGGAGGAGGACATCTGAGAGAAATTCAAAAGTTCTCCAACACTTTTGGAAAATGGGGAGAGTTGGAGTATAATATAATTGATATGAAGAAGAACCAAGAGAATATAAAGGAGAACATAGCTAAGATTGTTTCCTTCAACATAAAAACCATTAAAAATTCTATCAATAGTCTCTATGTGTTACAGTCAGAGTAGGGAAAAAGGAAAGGCAAGCAAGTGGGCACTAGTGAGAATATTACAGTGCAAGAAGGCATTCCTAATAAAACAAGAGCTAAGATGCTATATGCTAAAGTAAAATCCAATAATGAAGAGAAAAAATTGAGGGAGGTCACCTTCATCAGCAATCAACAAACTAACCAGTAAAGTTATTTTTTCTATTTTGGCCCTTTTTTATTCTAGTGATGTTTATGTTATTTTCTTATGGTCTTTTTGGTGTTGTTTGTTTTGTTTCCTTGTTGATATAACTCTTGGTAGTCTCATCCCTCATGAGACTCAAATCCAATAATGCATAGAAAAAATTGTGGGAGGTCACCTTCATCAACAATCAACAAACTATCCAGTAAACTTATTTTTTCTATTTTGATCCTTTTCTATTAGATAGTGATGTTTATGTTATTTTATTTTAGTCTTTTTGGTATCTTTGTTTTGTTTCCTTGTTGATATAACTCTTGGTAGTATCATCCCTCATGAGACTGTCTTCTCTCACCTTTTTGGATGCTCTTTATTTATGGGTATGGGCCATTTTCCATGTTTTACTAATATAAAAACACTAAGCAAGGAATATTTGCCAATTTAATGAAATTTTCATACCATTTTGTTATTGTCGAATGATGTTTGCATGATTATCATCAATTACATTGATATTTTAAAATCCGTCCTTGTTAGTCCCATTTTCAAATTTTGTCTTTGATTGCAAATCATGGAAATAATGAGGTTTCTAGAGGTTCTATAGTGAATCAGATCATTTTATAACAATATAACCTCACAATTTTTTACACTAGCACATAATTTAGAAAATAAACTATAATTATTAAATTGTACTTTTCTTGGATAATAGGTAAAAGACCATTGATAAATGGGCATACCTCACTTTTTAGCCTAAGTGGTGTACTCAAATCAATATTTTTATTCATTTTTATGAATTATATCAAGAAAATCATTATAAATTTAAAGATAATGCAAACTAGTGATTTTTAAGATTTTATGTGTAGATTATAAATATATATTTTAATTAAAAATAAATTTTCTCATTTCTAAATATTTGTTAATAGGATGTTTATTATATTATATTTTATTTTAAATGATTAATATTTTCTCATAGTACATGAATTGAGCTAGAAATAATGTCAAATCACATTTTCTTAAACAAAGACCATTAATGCTAATGTCTAAGGAAAACATATTTAAAAAATAAATTATTACATATTTTATTGTTATAAATTTTTTAATTAAAAAATTAAATATAATTTAGACAATTCCCATAACACAACTATTTTTGTATATACCCATTTTTATGTTGAAATTGAAAAGAAAATAATTGTCGAACTTAAGGTAGGGTTAGCACTACTCTACTATGAAATGAAATGACAATTTCTTATAAAATGAAATAAATGAATGTTTTTTATTATCATACAACAAGTTTTGATGGGACCTGAAACCCATTACAAGAAGGTTTTGTAGGGACCTAAAACCCTTTACAAGGCAATAAGCTACAAGGAAAATAATCATCGAATTAACGGCAACCCATCAGCTGCAGCCATACACAGATATTCAAATCAAATCAAGCTGCAACAAATAGTATTTGAAGGGACCTTCAACCCTTGAAAAAAAGGCTTTTAAAAGTACCTTGAACCCTACTTAGATGGTCAAACACATCGCCTACATCAACTAGGCTATAAAAAACCAAATGCTCAAAAAAAAAAAAATGAGCCAAGAAAAATAGACAACATAAAAAAAAACTGATTATAGCCCTATGTTGCACCAAAACCGGAAAATCCAAACTCCCCACCTCAATAGGGATGTTAGAGAGAGCATCAAAAGACTGATAACCATCCTCCTCCTTACAGCTCCATCTCACCTCAAAACCATTTAAAAGAGGGCAACCATAGTTCCCACACAAAACAAATAGCCCATCCAAATTCTCAACCTCAATATGAGAAAAACAAGGTTGAACCAAGGAAGAAAAAATCTCCTTACAATCAACTTTTTTGTAGTAGCACCCCACCATAGCTTGCACTAAGCTAGAACACAATTGAAAATTGTAAACAACAGCCTCCCAATAGCACCGCAATAAGAGCCAACATAAGAGAGAAGATCTACCGAGCCACACTATATCTACCCACTCCACCTCAATAGAAGAAGGGTCCACCTCAAAAGGAACAATCTCCCGCTCTATAGGAGACACCGGCCATAGATCCCAACAAAAAGTGAAATTAGAAGGAAGGGATGAAACCACATCCCAAGGAAGCCCTAGCATCAGGTATTGGTAGGAGGAAGCAAAGAACTCTTCAAATAACACACATAACTAGGCCCAAAGATAACACCATAAACATAACCCTACCAACAACAGAAAAGCCCCAACCTGAACAAAGTCCAAAAATAGAAACAACTGCATATTCTGTCAAACTAAAATAATACCCCCTTTAACCATAAGAGCATCAAAGACCAAAGGTGGGACCCGAACAACAACCAAAGAGCTGCCAAAATAATCTTTAGCGTAAAACATAGTCCTAGGAAAATGAAAGAAGCAAGAAAACCAACTTCTCATTACCCCACAAGTAATCACCACCCAACTGCACACCAAAGAATAGGCCAAAAGACCACAATGAGCAGAGATCCATGCCCATGGAGAGTGAAATAAAATAGGAACCATGAGGGAAAGGGAGCCCCAACAAGAAGAAAACTGAGAGAAGGCCAAACCATAAAAAACCCAAGCTACCCCAACACTCCAATTAGAGCCAAAGATAGGCCAAGAATCCATAGAACCAACTAATGGGAAGCACCACCAATCCACAAAAGGGAAACCAAGAGCACCCACTACACACCCAGGGAAAGATCCACCACTAGAGCTCCACCAAATAAACAATAGAAATGAGAAAAGGGAAACTAAGAAGAAACAAATTAGAGAGTAGGCCATCAAAAAAAGAACCCAAGCCGTCCCATTACACCAAATAGGACCAAGAATAAGCCCATCCTCTAACCAATCCACCTCAGAAAACCCAAACAACGCGCACAAAAACTACAAGGAAAGCTCCAAGAACAGAACCACAACAAACAGGGGCTGAAAAAAAGCATGTTGTGAGCTACAAAAACCCATAACAACCCCTCAAACCTCCTCCCCACCATCCAGATCGCTATCCTCATCGTCCTCCACAAAAGAAGAATTCAAACTACACCCCCTATGCCCTTTCCCACTTGCACTGCTCTGCTCCATTATTTGGATATGAAATAAATGAATTTTAGTACTCTTTTATTGTAATAAATTATAGTTCTTAGGTTGTTTTATGAGGTTATTTTATAATAACATACTTTTAAGTCCTACTTATCCTCTAGGTTTATTTACTAGTTTAAGATTAAAGACTTTGGTTTAGCTTTTGGAACTAAAAAATTTAAAATATTATAAGACCAATTAAATATAATGGTATAGAAAATGGAAATGAACAACCTAATTCAACGATTAATGGGACATATGCTAAACAAATAAATAATTAAGAGGAGAAACTAGATTTGTTACTATTTTTTATAGTACCTAATCATATATTACTCTCAATTTGCTCACTATTACTATGTATAAATTAGACATGGGAAAAAAGTTGTGTTGCATTCATGTGGTGTACGTATGGATAGACCAATCATGCTCATGTGGTAGAAGCTAGTGGAATAAGGATTATTTAGAGGAATACCATATTTATGAGGAAGGAGTATCCTAATAGTACAATGATGTTTATATTTAGGGGAGCTATGTTGTTTGATCACTCTTCATGAGGAAGGAGTGCTTAGTGATGGGTGATGGTGTTGATTCATTGTGCATTGGTTGGAATGGGAGGGTGAGCTCTAATAAACCTCTAAACATGTGTAGTAGTAATCAATGTAAGGTTAGTGTATTTTTTGTAAAAATTATATTGATCCCTTGTTGAGTGTGTTGGAAGATAGTCATTGATGAGGTTGCTTGGAAACATGAGCATGAAAAGTACATAACGATGTGTTGCAGTGTTGTCATTGATGTCAAAATTATAACTCATATGAATATTTTGGTTGCACATAATTTTGATCAATTCTAATAGGTTTTTATAGTGTTAATGAAGATATTTGTGCAAGATGATTTGTTCGAAAAAAATTAGTTGTGTGGAAATTTGACTAAGTATCAAATCTGTCAGTACAGTGTTATTGTATGCTAGTTTTTGGGTCCGCACCACTTCGCAAATGAAGATATCACTCTATGCTTCTAAAATTATTTTTGTGGATGTTAGATGTATCTAATTCCAAGATTTCATCTTGTTTGGACAAGTGATTTGAGAGATACGAGTAACAAAGTTTGGCCTAGCAATTCACAATTATTTTTTGTATAGTATATCTGTGTGGGAGAATTCACACTTCTTCGTGGGTGAGCTTTTGGTTTTTCACTTTTGAAGATAAGTTTTCAGATGTCAATAGATCATGAATTCCAAATGGCATCGAGATTTGAGTTCCACGTGTCAAGATATGGATACACAGCTGAAGGTTTTTGGTTCTAGGTCTTATATGGAGCCGACCTAATATATTTGAATGTAAGTGAAGGTTAAGTAAGAATTTTTGTCTTATATGGAATCTACTATAGGTCCATTCTGACCTATATTAAGGTGTTTTGAGTTTTAAATTGTGGCGTGTTGTGAGGATGAAATTTTTTGGAGCCAACAAGGTATATTTTGGGTGTTACATCTAATTAGGCCAACCTAATTGATGTTACACTTGATGTGGATATATAAGTTGGATTGTTTTTGGTATTTTGATAGAATGGTATTTAGCATGCGATGAGATGATGTGAATTTGATAAGAGCAATGCAAACATAAGTTGTGAATTTTAAGTTGAATATTGGAATTGTGCAAATGAAGAGCGAGGCAGAGTGTTGAATCATAATCAAATAAAGTTGCTAATTGTGCTTCAATAGAACTGTATTCATGCATATGTTAGATGCAATTGTAATAGTTATAAATAGGTTGTGAGCCACCATCTCTCTTCTATCTTTTTCTCTGTGGATAGAGAGTCCACTTGGACAATGAGTACACCTATAGTGAGCATTTCTATAAATATACTATAACCAATTATAATATATTGTGAGCTAACCCTCACCGTGGATTTTCCCATTTTGGGTTTTCCATGTAATAATATTGGTGTTCATGTGTTATGTGATGTGAATGTTTCATGATTTTTTTCCTTACTGTAGTTGAATATGCAATAATGATTAGATGTTTAATGTTTAAATGGTTTAAGAGAATATTGATTCACCCCCCCTCTCAGTATTCTGGGTGTTCAATAGAGTGTTGATGAGGAATGCATTAAATTGAAAATTTTCTATTTTAATTAATTCTTGGATATAAAATAACTCTTTTTATTTACACCTATTGTTCTCTCCATAGATTTGTCAAAATGAGAGCTTTTTCTTGGACTTTCTCTTGGTCAATTGCTTCTAGGCTTGGTAGAGCTATTCTAAGATTGTTTAGGATTGATTCTACCCAATCCTCTCAAGCCCTAAGACACATGATCTTGAAGGTGGGATAAAGAAGAGATAGGTATGCACTATCTTACTGTTCTAGTTTTTGTTTCATATTTGACATGGTTTGGAATGGATTGGGTTAATTACTTTCTTGATTATTTTATTATGTTATTTTTCCTTGTTTTTCTAGCAAGTGCTTGATTGTTTTATTTTCTTGTCTTGTATTGTTGGCAAGGGATTTGATTCAATTGATTTATTTGTTGGTTTTTATTTTTATTTTCCTTGTATTGTTAGTAATGGCTTGTGATTTGAATTGATGTTTTGAATGAGATTAAACTAGTGAATAGATGATAAAACTAAATGCAAGTAATGAATAACTAATTCATGTTTTTATATTTTCCCAAATAACAATGCGATCTAATTAACTAAATAAATAAATGATACAAGAATGATTATAATAACTAATAAATGAAATGTGAGATTTTATTTTTCTTTGGTTTTCCATCTAGTTTAAAAGAGGTATTTTGTGTTGATTTAAAATGGTTGTATTGTTCATGGTGTTTGACTCAAAAGGAGAGTATTTCTAAAATGAATCTAAATTATACACTTTAGTTTGCACTAGTATAATAAAATAAAATAAATAAATTATATCCAACTAATGTTAATTCTATAATATAATAGCATAATATCATTGTTGCACAAACGATTGTCATTGCACCAAAAGATTGACCTATTAATGCTCGATACAACCACCAAAGTTAATGAATCCACGAGAGGCGGTTAAACCATGTCATGAACTCGAGCGCTACGCTACATAGCACAAGGAGACCAAGGGCACACACCTTGTAACAATCCCCCCCAGCACAAGCAAGGGGTTCGAACTAGTGACCCAAGCTCTAATACCAATTGTTGCACAAACAATTGTAATTTCACCAAAAGATCAACCTATTAATTCTCAATACAACCGCCAAAGTTAATGAATCCACAAGAGGTGGTTAAACCATGTCACAAACCCGAGTGATGTGTTGCATAGCACAATGAGACCAAGGGAGCACACCTTGCAACAATCAATAATTTGGACAAGATGAAAGATAACATCCATTTTAGATATTCTAAGTTGATCTTGTTAAAGCAAACTATTTTACAAATTTAAAAGAAAATACTTGAAACTTTACACCTAGGAGATTGAAAACCTGAGATGATGAGATTCTTGTGGCATGTATTTCCTCATATTTTGAGCTTCTATAATCTTCTCTCCACTTCATCTTGGGGTAATTCTCTTGAAGGTAGCAATAAGGGAAGATCGGAAACTAAATTAAGAGGGATAATGCATAGTGCTAAGTTGTTGCTATGAAATATTTGAATGTGACAAATAATCATGGAGAGATCATGTAGGTTATGTAGAGCATGTATTTTAACAAAACATTGGACTTTGGCTTGGAGACCTCTATAATTAACCTTTTAAATTGATGAAGCAACTATGAAAAGGAAAAAAATATAACTCCTATATGAAGTAACCAATAAATAATCAAATACCTATATGGATCTATTTGTGGGTGTATATATAGCCTTAGAATATCAATTAGATTTATAATTAGGGGGATATCCAAAGTTGAATAAAAAAGGTATAGTTAGAATTGAATTAGGCTTGAGATCAAGGCTAAATTTGGTGGAAAAATGTGTAGAACTTAAATTTGTATGCATTCATAAAAAGTGTCAAGGTCAAACCTTTTTTATGGCAGGTCACCTAGGTAACCCTAAGAATGTTCAAGTGGTCCCACCATTTGAAAGAAAAATATAGTTTTGGAGGAGTGAGAAGGTACATAAGTAAGGTGGAAGGTCGAGGAGGACAAGATAAGAGAAAAAAAATGGTACTAGATGCTAAGTAGATACTTCCATCAAGTTCATAAAGGATGAGAGGGATTTTATTCATTCCACATGGGTTATGACTTGAATCATGATATCATAATTAGGTCACTATGTATGCCTATCTAATTTTAGGTACTTTCTTATTTGGACCCTCAAGTATAGTAGTCTACATGGAATATAGGTTTTTCTTCTTGAAATAAACATGTGGGAACCCCATAATTACCTAAACTTAACTTTGTCATTGTCATATATTTTGACCTACAAAATTGAAAATAAAGACCATGCATTATATATAGTAATCTTAAAAATATGACTTATGCTAAGATTGACAATAGTACTCCTATTAAAATGGGGTTAGAGAGATTCTCTCTTTACCATTCAATTATTTTGTCTATCTATAACCTACAAAGAAAAACCTAAAATAAGTGAATGCAATTGAAGCATTGGTTAAAATTATATAGAAAATAGAGATAAAAAGGTATACCATGATAGTGGGGTGTGAGATATAACTCTATTACCTTTCCTCACATGGATAATCTACAAGAATAATAGAAAAATAACCCATATATGCCAAATTGATTCATTTTGAACTTCATTTTCACTTGTGGCAAGGAAGGTTGGCATTTATATTTATGGTGACATAATCAATTGAGATAATTTTCAAAAAGAGATGTAGTGATGAGGAGATTGCAATTCTATGTTTATATATCATCATCTACTGAATTCATGTATTAGAAATGATATCAATCCTCTATTTCCTTAGTTTAAAATTTTATCAGATTGATTCAAAATGGTCATCAAATTTATGGTTGTTAGTTGCAAAAGATAGGTGTTTAAGTAAGAAAGGTATGGCCATATTTTTCTTTTTTTTGAGTCCCATGCTTATTATTTTACTTTTTGATAAATTTAGGTTTTGATGAGGTTTGGCATTGTTTTCCCTTTTTGCTAGGCTATGTCACTCATTTTGGTAGGGTAGATCACCTAGATGGCTTTGGGATGCTTATGCAACTTCTAGTGTCACCTAGGCGACTTGTTGGGTTGCACCTTTGATTAAGGGTGATATAAAACTATAGTTTTTCATATTTTAGACTTTATCAATTGGTTAGACTTGGGTTATTCTTACTTTTTTTTAAAAAATTTTAAATTTTAAATTTTTTTTGTCTTTTACATTAAATGGTGAGTTTTTTTTTCTAATTTTTAAAGTGAAATGTGCATGCTTGGCTTGATAAATAACCTACATTAATTGGAACATGACTCAAGAGTAGGATTTTTTTGTAATCACAATGAAGGATCTTCCCACAAAAAAATAAATCACCCTTCAACAAGATAGACTAGATAATGTGCCACGAGTTCTTATCATGTGACCCTCAAACCACATTTATTATGATATATTGACCTGTTAGGATATAGAGCAAAAAACCTAGTTGTTTATAATTACTAGATAGTGGATGATCACACTTTATATTGACATAGGTAGAGTGGGCATCGAAGGATGAGATACTAACATAGGTTGAATATGTGAGCATTGAGAGACAAAGAGATGAGAGGGGAGTTCAATTGACCTTATTTCCTACACTTTCTATTCTACTCTATAGAAATTCCTCATTTTTATGATTATTTAATGCTTGGTTGGGGCTAAGAAGGTTCAATTTCTTAGGTAGTCATGGCATTATATCAAATATTAGGTGGAGAGATGGATTTTTCACAATTGGGATCAACATAATAGTGTTGGCCTATAATTACCTCTATTAGATTGCATGTTGTGGGGTACTGGCATTTAGTCATCCTTATTTGGTTATGCTATGGATATTTGAGCACATCAAACCCTACCAACAATCCATGATTGCACTAGATACTTCAATCCATAGGGTCATCAAATAGCATTGATAGTGATATTATGGCATGACTACATGGGTAGTGGAAACTTTGGTAGATGAAAATATAATTGTAGAACCCTATATAGAGATGGATGGGAGATAGTATAGGAAAGAGATAAATTGATGATATATTAATATATAATAGTGATATACTTGGTAGATAGACATGGCTTGGTAGAGACCCGTCTATTCACACAAGTGTCTAGTCTTTTAGGGAGGAATTTCTAAAATATTTTCTCCTAGTTCTATCATGTTATAAATATACTTAAGAGGTAATAGATATTTGGTGAGGGACATTCCCATGGACTCGTCTTACTCCAAATAATCCTATTGCGTAGACATAGGGATAGAGATAGAGATGAATATTACCATTTAATGTCCCATAATTTTTAGTGTAGAGAGTGATCAAGATGGCGGAGATGAGGGATCTTACAATGAATACTAGTCCAATATAAGGGAGGGTGGGGAGGAATCATATGATGTTTCACCTACTTATAGTGTGATTTATCTAACTCAAAAGATAAATGAGAAAATATGAGTGCTTGACCCTTGTTGATAAAGTAGGATATCCTTGCAAGTATCTCATTACTTAGTTTTGTGTTTTAGTTTTCTTACCACATTATCACTTAAATTTTGAAAAGACAATAATTATCTTATTTATTTACACTTGGTGACATAGGTATTATGGATAGATCAAGGAGCTTGATTAGGAGAGAGAGAGAGAGAGAGAGAGAGAGAGAGATGCATGGATTCTTACAATAATAACATAACACATTTTTTTTTTCATGCACTGTTCCAAACAATAGATTATGGCTTAGAGGATTAGGGTTGATATTTTTAGAATGAATTTTATTTATTATGAGAGGTAGCTAGAATAGGGATTAGTTGGTAGCTAGTTTATCATTCATGTGTTGGGGCATTGGCCTATGCTTAGTAAAGTATTTAAAAACTTATCCGATCCTAGGTAATATCACAAAGGTACATAACTCTTGTGTGCTTATAAATGGCTAATAGTAAGAGGAAATGAAGGAGAAATATCCTTGGAGGATCAAGAACTAATAATTGATTTGGGGCCCTTTTGAAAATTTGGCACTTGCATAGATTTTTCCTTACTTCCCCGCATTGGTAGATTTTGTACCCATTTGTATCTATTTTGAGAATGTACCTCCCATACTAGATCCTATGTACTTAGTTATTTATAAACTTATATATGATGTTTAAATTATTAATTTTAATTTTTATACATATCTTTTTTTAGATTGTAGGAATCAGGTAGCCCCCTTATAAACTGTAGTGCACTTGGTAATTTTTTTCCACATGATCAATGATGTTGGCACAACACACCCTCCAATACCATGGGGAGGGGGGAGATTGAACCTCGTGACCTATTTCCTACAACATGATGCTTTAGCCAATCGATCCAGGACCCCCACCCTAATTTTTATATGTATCTTATTATGGTTGATCTTGTTGCATTTCTTTCAATTTTTGCACATGATTAGATTAGAGTTTAGCTTTTGGTTATTCTTGAATGCTTATGTATATGTGATGTTATATTTTTAATTTATAATGTAAGTGCATTGTATGTATGTATGGAAGCACCTAGACTAACATGATAGCTTTACATGGTTATTTCTCTGATACATATGATTTTATTTGGAATGATTTCATTTATTATGTGATATGTATATGATATTGAAAATATGGTTTCTGTTTATGAGGATTTTGACTTAGGGGATTGCAAGTTGATTGGAATGGTACAACACACTAATATATGAAGAAATAAAAATAAGGGAATCAATGAATGTGAAAGATGATGAGAGTATTTTTAGTATGAATTTGCAAAAGGTTATAGATTAATGTTGATATAGATCAACTATTTAAACTAGCACTAGACAACAACAAGCTATAGGTTTTTTGAGCATCTTGTATATTGATCAATGATAAGCAATAGGTAAATATTAGGAAAAAGGAAATAATTCTCATTAAGGATGGTCTTTCAATGGTGAGCTAGACTCTTGGTTGTTTCATCTAACTTGTTTATGTGTGTTATTTTCTTACTAAGTCCCTTTCTTATGAATCTCACCATTGCAACTTTGATTGGGATTCACACCCAAGGGTATGAAAATTATATAATTTTTTATTTATTTTACTCATTTCTTTCCTTTTTCTTCCTTTTTGCTTTTTAAATTATTGAATTAGAGTTTTGTCCCTTTACCTAACTCCACACTATTAGGATGAAATTAGGCCCTATCACCAAAGGCTAGTTAAGGTGAGTAAGGGTCTACACACAAAAAAATGGGTACAAGAGGATTATAATATTTCCCCTTGTTGAGGAGAATTCGGGAAACTTTCCTACTAGCTTCTATAAGGTAGTATAGACTTGAAATAATTTACATGTATTAAGCACAACTTGGTGATAGCTAGACTAGGATTAATTACATACTTTAATGGTGTTCATTTAAATTATCTAGAATGTGAAGGGTGAATGGAAAATGTGAATTAGAAACCTATGAATTATTAAAGGTGTCCTATACTAGAAACTCAAGATTCCTACTAAAATAGAAATAAGAAAAGACTGAACTACTAACAAATGGCATGCCAAAATAAACAAAATTTAGTGCCTATTTTTCTTTTTCGAATGTAGTATATATATACATGTGTTTTTTATTTTTAAATGTAATATTTCTTGAGATGAAAAGCATTGATGGTTTCACAAAACTCTTCATCTTCCATTTGCATAGAAGGTAGGCTTCATTGTTAACATCATCTTTTACTAAGTAACGATTGACCCAATTTGGTCTAAATTTTTGGCCTTCACCAATTCTTTTACCTATAATATTCTCTATCATGAGCACAATATATCTAACCTTGAAGAGTTTTTGAATGACCTTATTGTACTACATACTTACATACAGGGTAGGTATGCCTCATATCTTTGCATAAATCTTAGTTGTTTCTTGTCAAGCATATTGAGCTTTGCCAATATGATGGCTTGATACTCTTCATGGCTAAAGAGTATATAGATAGACAATATATTTAGGAAATGTTTCTCAACCTTTATTCTAACCTTTATTATATGAATGATATAGTTTTACAACTATAAAACACAAAACATAATTTATAGGATATAGACTTTATTTTTGGGAAAATAAAATTATTGGGTTGCTCAACATTAATATATTTTTTGTAGATTTTTTTGAGCTCTAAAATTTTAAAAAGTTCCCAATATCCTCTTGGATCAAAATTTATGGCCTTTGAATGTTGGTCCTCTTGCATTATAAATGTAAACACATTCGAGCATAAAAAAGAGATGCAAGAGGGAGTTAAAATTGCTAATCAACTTATGATGCAAGCCATACGAATATTGTTGATGAGTGTTTTTGCACATCACAACATAGAAAAACACAAAGTATTCTATCTCTCTTGAAAGGAAATCTAACCTATAAAAATTGAGAAGGATTACCCCAAGGTTTTGATAGCCAGGTCTTGACCTTGCAAAATGACTCAATGTTTTAATATTTTGTTGTTTTAAAAAGGGGCCTTACAACTGCTTAGCTAGAAATTGATAATAGGGCTTTGAAAGATCCAAACTTGATATAAAACCTTAATTGAATTTCCATATTTGAGATCTAAAAATAGACTTTAACATCTGATTTTGGCAATATAAGTGATGCTTTTTTTCTTAAACTAACTCAAATTTCGAATAAAATTCAATAGATAGGGTGAGAAGAAACTAAGTGGAGAAAACCTAAGAACAATGATAATAATGATTCAGTGTTGCAAATAGATAGATCCCTCATAAACCAATTCCTATTTAATCAAAGATTAACTCACAATACAACAAGAATAGTGCAATATTTAAAGGTAATAAAAGATTTCTAGATTATGAAAACTCATGTAAATACCCAATTTTGATGAAATTTAAATAAATCTTCATAAGTAAACAAATAAAAAAATAAGGCTCAAACTAACCAAACAAAGTAAATTACAATCAACAAGCTGCAAATGGTATGAACCAAAGATCTATCAAATATCTTCACATTTCATCGTTATCATAACTAAACTTTATCTAATATTGAAGAAAGAAACCATAAGTGTGACATCAAAATTCAATTATTTTCTTGTATTGATTTCAAATTTTTTGGTTACAACAACTCTTGTTCAACACCTTTTACAATGAGAGAGGATTGCCCTTTTATAGGCAAGACCAAAAAAACCTAAGGAAAAATCATTGGTGGAGATTACCTCAACACCAAAGGCTAGGATTATATTTATATTTAATATTTGGAGTGCATTAAATGATTATTACATATTCATCATCCATCTCCAACTGAAATTAGTTACAAATATACATAGGGATATGTAAAAGTACATAATATTATGCTATGCATTAAATTAAATTTACATCCCAAAAAATTTGGAGCACAAAATCCCAAAAATACTAAACTAAAAGGTATCCAAAATATCTAGTTGGCACATCACAAAAAATGATCATAAATTATACTCTTACCTTTTGAATTCTCCTTCATAGAAAATTTTACAAAAGTTTTTAGGGCTGAAGTAACTTCATCATTTGGTAGAACTGTAACAACATGGATTTTGTAACACTATGTGTTGTATTGATCAATCAACTAATGGTGCAGAGCCATCCGTGGATACTTTTTATTGATAAAGTTATGATATTTCATCAAGAGTTAAGTAACCTCATCCATGAAATCTATTGATAGCTCATTTATAGGGTCCTTATGGATCAATAGATTCCATAGCCACTTCAAAATCAGATCCTTTAATCTACCTTGATCTTTGTGAGCTCTTCCAAAAATTATCTACAATAGGTTAGGACTTATTTAATTTGAGCATTAATCTTATTTATCTTTTGTTCCACTTGTATCACTATTTCCCTGCGAAAATTGAGAGCATGCAACCAATAGTGAGGCTCCTTATCTAGTTGTTTCTTTAGGATACCCTCCTTTATCAACACCTCATTAGGAAGTTTCTTAATGGATTCTAGTTTGGGAAATACCAAGGCATGGTATTTCTTGTTACCACTATAATCTTTATCCAATTTATCCAGTTCTTTTTTGAGGATAAGAAAATTGTTATGTACTTAGATAGCTATGTGAATTTATTTATTTTCAATGTAAAAAATGTATTTCATCTAGCCCTGAGTGGATTGGGACTATGATCTCATTCTCTCCATTTTGTCAACTTCATCTGTGTATAACACAATTGGGGTTATTGTCTTATTGGGATCACTTTGAATGGGATTCATTAAATGCTAGATAAAAGCATTGAGTTCAACCACTTGAGAATTCAACTTAGGTTTGGTCACTTCATCCTTATTAATTCTCTTCAAAATGTTAGATACAAATCCCTATAACTCTTCCATCTCTTGCGCTTGATTTGTGGGCCCCAAATTAATGGTTGAGATATTTAAATCTTTAAGAAAAATGGTTTTGTTATCATTGTTTGTAGTTGGAGTTTTCACATGTAAGATTCTAGATCCTGAGGCATCCTGGGTGGTGCAAGAGCACCCATAGGTTGTCTAGGAACACTAGGAAACACTAGGCAATCTAATCTAGGTTTGCATTTTTGGTATGTTTCAATGAAGGTCATGTTGACCATTGAGTAGGTGAGATAGCTTTGGAACATGTCTTGCTGATTAGACTAATGTTTGGAAAAGCTTCATCAGTTTTGGAACTCATTTGCTTAGGTTTCTAGAAATTGGCAAGTAGTTGCAAAATGTTCCATTTTTTTGCAACTTTTCCATAATATGGTTGGAGCTACACTTGACCATGGGAATGAATAATTGTTTTTGATGACCTATTTATGGGGTGCCTTGACTTGAAAGTAGGGTTGGAAGCATTCGAGTTTGTGGGAAACATTTGAAATGTTTGACATTTATGAATTCAAGAAAACACAGTGATAAGTTTGTGTAATTTCCTAATTTTTGTATTCAAGTGTTGTCTCAATGGATTAAATGTGATACTGTAGTGAGTGTAGGATGTAGAGGAGTTTTCCTTCAAGCTTTGTGTGTCACTAAATTGTTAGTTTGATTCAATTTCCAAGCATTGTTTGTAGTTAGTTTGTTTTCTTCCAATTGCTGATCTGATAGACAGTTGAGAAGAATGGAGGTTTAGATCACATTCCCACTGTACATACTGTATGGACCCTTGGGAATTGTGAACAGACTCCATGTTTATACATAATGTAGGGTTAGGAGTTCTTGATAGTTCTGTAAGCACCATGGGAGTCTTCTCCTAGGCGAGCCAGGAAGTGTCCGGCTAGGAAAGACAAGAAGTACAGAGCACTTGATTTGTAGGGGTGGCCATTTCCTGAAAAATCATGGTGTGGAAAGGGCAGGTATAAGCCTTAAGGCATAGAATGGAGGAGGAAGCTCCATCAATCCATCGGGAGCAGGGAAACTCTAACAGTTGCAGTGAGGTCAAAAGAACTTAACAAAAGGCCTAAATTGCCAATTTGAAGGTTAAGCCTGTGTACGGACAGTTGAGGGTTAAGACCTCTAGAATCTTTGAGGGATGGGCATAAGGACCAGGAACCCCAAGGAAAGGTTGGAAGTTCTTTGGGAAACTTTGGAGAACTAACCTAATTTCTCAGAGAAGGAGGCCTAATTGGAGCTCGTAGGGCTAGTAGCCTTAAAACCCTAGATGAGGGTTTGGTGGAAGCGACTAGTAAATGGAGTTAGGGGAACCCTCAATAACTCTAGTAGGATGGATTGTAGAAAACATAAACATCTCCACACCCCTGCAAAACTAAATCCAAGAAGTTGGAGAAGGATAGCCTTTAGGGTGGATTAAGGGCTAAGGGAAGAATTGAGAAACTTGCACCAAGGTTGGCTTGGTAGGTAGAATTAGAATGGTAGTTGGGTTGGCAAGGAGAACCAGGGGATCCTAAACTAGAAAAAGGTCCTATAGGTTAAGGTGGTGGAGTGAGATGCCATAGTGGTCTTCCAAGTAATACCTAAGGCAGGAATCAGTGATTGATTCCTCCAACCTCCCTATCACTGGGTCATGTGTGACCTTATTCTCACCATTTTCTTATCCTTGTGTTTCTCTACCCTACTCAAAATTGCCTCTAAGCTGAACTTAGGAAACTCAATTATTGGCCTTTTGTTCTTCATCTACACATCTAATCATGGAGGGGTTGCAACCTTATGTAAATATTCTAATTGTTGAAGAGGAGGATAATTCTCTTTTTGAACATCCTTTATATGAACCTCCTCCTCATATCCCATTGGTTGATATATCGTAGGCCTAGGGATAAGAATGTCCTCTATAATTTTTACTTCCTCCTATCCCTTTGATTACTTAGGCCTTATTTTAGGAATGCATTCAATAGTTTTCTACCCTTCTAAGGGTTTATCTTGTGCAAGTGGAATTTATGCATCTTCCACTTAAGCTAAACCAACCATACCCCCCCTCTCTTTCTCCTAAAAGTCTTTAAATATTTTTTCTACACTCTCGATAGAGGGAGGTTCTAATGTTTCTCTTGAGGAATATGGGGAAGTATCCTATGCCAACTGGTTCAACAAAGACTAGTTGACTTGAGAGAGCACTTTGGTAGCCACCTCCTTGATAATGTTGGAAATATGAGCTATGAATTATTGAGGGAGGTCAAGAGAGGTATGAGGAAGATAATTAGAAGGAATGGTGGAAGAATTATGGACATGGTGAATTGAGGAGATATGATGGATGTAGTGGAAGGAATCTAAGTTAGAGAAGTGGATGAATCAATGGTAATAGGAGTGATGGAAGGAGTTGGAATAAAAGTGGTGATATCCATTGAGATATCAATGGGAGGCGGTGAAGTAGAAATGGAAGGAGGAATAGTGGATGTGGGAGAAGATGATTGAGGGATGGAGGTAGAAGGAGTGGGTGAAGGAGAAGAATCCTTATGCTCATCAACAATTGTCCCAATATTCTTAGCTCATTTTGGTTGGGGCTTACTCCCCTTTGATGTGCTGGATTTTCTCTTGTATACCCGAGGCTTTTCTATGGGATTCCTTTCTTATTTTTCCTTCTTGACCTTATCCTTAGCCTTAGAAGGATCCCCTGCTTCCTTCTCAGTGGGTTCCTCACTAGGGCTGGTTTCTTCATCAAAATTTTCCTCCTCATCAGAAGAACCTTTCTCCTCTTATAATTTATCATAGGTCAACTCCACCCCTTATGTAATGAGTGTAGAAGATTGGGCCTCTACCCAACTCTCAATTCTTCTCAGCACTAGCTTTTTTATGATATGAATACCAATGATTTCATCCTCAATCCAGTCTGGAAGTGGGATTGGATGATTTATCACCTCATTATACTCATCTTCATATAGAACTTGGTTGTCTTCTAGTAATTGATCTAGGATGAAAAAAAGGCATAGAGACCTAATGTACTCAACAGTTACCCTTGAGTATGTTCTTTTTCATACCACTAATTCATTTTGGTAGTTGGCCCAAAATTATTCAATATTCAACATATGCCCATATTGTTTACCCACTTGATTCTTCATTTTTCCAAGGGGGTCAAAATGTTTTCTCTGACTGTGGAAGTTGAAACCAAAATTCTACATCTCCAACATCACTATCTTGTCAGTGGGGTATCTTAGAAACATACAAGCGGCTCCTAATAATCCCTTCATTATGAAGTAGGTGAACTTAGAGAATTGGATAAACCAATACCTAAATATCTTAAACATCTTCATGGCTGAAGAGGAGAGTTTTTTGTTTAAATCTCGCTGCATAGTTTGAACTATAAACATTATAAATGCATCATTAACCCTTTTGTAGTGGTTTTTAGAATTTTTCATATGGAGTTGAGGATAGCAATCATACACCTTGTGTTGATTGGGGCTAAAGTACGTTAGTCCTTTGTATCTAAAATTTACAGCAAACAAGTACACTATGTATGAGGTCATATTGAATGTACTTGTTTTATTCACTATTTAAAATTGGTGATAGATGTTATCACTAATAAATTTGGCCAATGGGAACTTTGTGGGTCCCCTCAAGATCTCCTCCACATAATAGAACTTCTAATTTTTAAAGGTGGAGGCCGAGATGAGTCCCATCACTCTACTTAAGAGAGTGACCAAGTCATTAACTTCAATAATTAAGCCATTTTTGTATAAATGCTTAGGTAACCTATTAGTAGACCCCATGGGATGTCTCATCCACATCTCATTCACAAATTTCATGCAAGGCTCTAGATCTTTATTGAATATTCTTGTGGCCTTCTCTTTGGTGGCCAAGGTCATAGTGGAAAATGATGGGATTCCAAAGGTTTGGGAAATATAGGCAACATAAAGGTCTACTAGCACTCTCCCATCAATAACTACTATCTTGCAATAATTTAAGGGGGAATTGGCTTCCCAAATCTTGGAAACCCTTAAACATTAAGCCTAAAATACCACCAAGACTCAAAATCAATCAAGAAAGCACCCCAAAGGGAAAACTAACCAAAAACACTTAATCTAAAACCTGAAAAGCAAGAAAACTAAGAGAAAGAAAAGAGGGTGTCCTTTCTTTTAGTGGGGCATGTGTGCAAGGCACACCAAATATGATGGTGGGAAGGTGCACCTTTGAGTTTATTTTCATCTAAAAATTGTTGGCTATGGAATAGTCCTAATTCAATTCCTTGATGAATGAGTGAAGCATATCAATGGTGTCCTACATATCCTTGATTATGAAAAAATAATTTCTATAAATAAAATTGAATGATTTCGGCATGCAAGTTATTTTCTTGAGTTGAGGATGCAAGATGGTCATATGATCTATGGTTCAATCACTTTGTTACAATTGGATGCATGCATAATTCAATACAATAGTTACTTTGTTCATCTAGTGAAGAGATTTATATAATCTTTTCTTTCACTATTAGAACCAATAGTAAAGAGGAATGTTGTATCCATTTTTTATGGTTGTGCTTTTTAGGTACCTAAGGTGCTCATACTTTGGAGGCTAAGCTTCCTACAAAGAAAACTATGTTATGGTACTAATGGATTGGTCACATAGGTGAGAAAGGTCTAAGAGCCTTGAAAAAAATCCTTGTTGAGGGGATAAATAAGTATAACCTTTATTTTAATTTTTGTGAATATCATGTCTATGGGAAAAAATTATATTCAATTTTGTTATACTTCTCATAAATATTTTGGGGTATTACTTGATACATTCAAAATATTTTAGGTCCTATTAATGATTCTTTAATTTTAAAATCCATTTATTATGGTTCATTTATTGATGACTATAGTAGAAGGATATGATTATATTTCCTTAGGATTAAATAATTTTTTTTTATTTGGTTTAAATATTTTAAGGCTCTTGTAGAGAAACAAAATATACAAATATTGTGATTTAGTGGACTCATAATGGTAGTAAGTTATGTTTAGTGAATTTCATTAGGATTTGTAAGGATCATGGAATATAAATACCTACTTGATAAATATATACACCCCTTAGTAGAATGAAGTTGTATAAATAATTAATAGGATGTTAATGGAGAGCATTAGAAGTATTCTTAGTGGGGCTGGTTTTGAACAATTTTCTGGGTAGAATCCTAGTAAATAGGTCTCCTAAATCAACTCTTTTTGATAAGCGACCTATGGAGGCATGGTTGGGAAAAAATATTCATTGAGAAATCTTAGGTTTTTTTAATGCATATGCTCATGTGTCTAGGGAGAATAGGTCAAATTTGGAGAAAAAGGCTATAAAATTCATCTTCATTGGTTATGGTATTGGCATGAAAGGTTACAAGAATTGAGATCATGTGGTTAAGAGAGTTTTATATAGAAAATGTGTTATCTTTAGAGAAGTTAATGATGCAGAGAAGGGGTAAAAATGACAACACAACCTCAAAAAACCACTCACAAAGGGATTTTGACATCAAACAATGGGCTTCACTTCAAAAACCTTCATTCTTGCTTGTAGCCTTTCAAAAATTGCCTTTTGGACATATCTTTTGACCCAGACCTGATATAAAGAATAGGAGACCCATTTAGGATACCCATTTATCCATTCTTACACATATCCAAAATAAGGTAGGGTTGCTTTGTACAGAGGGGCTCAAAATTTGACTGTCCTACTTCTAAGAGGTTTTTTTTGGACTGTTTCTCTACAAAATTAGAAATTTCTGGTGAAGAGATATTTTTTCCACGTGAATGAAATGATCCAAAAAAATTTAGGGATGTATATGATTCCAATACAAAATTTTCCACCAATTTTTTGCATTTTACCATGGAGGAAACTTGAGTTATGGCAGTTTTTTGTAAGTTTGAAACCCTAGGCAGGGTTTAGAACGGTTTTCACAAAAATGCTCATATCTCTCTCAAAACTTTATGAATCTTGCTTAGATAAAAACCAAAATAAATCTAAGAACCTCCTCTAAAAAATAAAACAACCATTTCATCTGTATGAAGCACCCATAATTCGTACAATGTGATAGAAATCAAAATTAGCAGGGAAAACACAGAAAAACAGACGTGCAAATAAATATTTCATTCGCCAAACTTCATTCCAACCTCTCCTGTCGAGATTACAAGGATTATTTAAATGTTTACAACCATATTCTAACTGTACCCAACCATATTTGGTTTAGTTACATCAAATTGCATTAGTTTGCAAAAAAATTGCAAAGTTGCTTGACAATTTTTGAACAATGTTGACAACATTTTCATTTTCACTTATCCTTGCACCTAGAGATTCCATAATAACTCAAACTGACTCCAATTAACATGAAATGGAATCAAAGGACCTTATTACATTAAATCAACACTCACTTGAACAAAAACCAAAAATTCATTGCATAAACCCAAGGGTGCCCCTGCACCAGTTAAGCCTTCATCCACTATATTATAGCCAAAAAGGATGAATGAAATATGTGGTTCAACTACTCCAAAATATTGAGAAAATTAAATTAGAATCCCATGAAGGATCTAAAGAAGAGGAGAACTCAAATAGCTCAAATATTTATTAAGAGGAGATAGAACCCCCACATTATCTTTTGATGAGGTCCACTTGGAAAACACAATAACTAGATAGGCATAATCCTCCTAATTGGAGAAAAAAATTTCTTCGAGGATTGTAAATAAAGTTATGGATGTGAATGATGTAGAGTCTTGGAAAGTGACCATGAAAGAGGAGATGGTTGTACTTAAAAAAAATATCAACGGGACATAGTACCTTTGCTTGATGGAAATAGAACTATTGGATGAAACTAGATTTTCAAAAATAAAATTAGTTTAGGTGGCAATGTTGAGAAGTCTAAGGAAAGATTGGGTATGAAGGGTTATTCCTAGGTTGAGGGAATTTTTAAGGTTATATTTTCTCCCTAATTGCTAAAATAAAATCCATTTATTTTTTATTATCTATTATAATAACACTTGATCTTGAGGTTGACTAACTAAATGTAAAAAAATTCATTCATGGTGATTTGGAGGAAAATAATTATATCATTTCTAAAGAACTACATTGAAAAAGGTAAAGAATATTTAGTTTGTAAGTTAAAATATTAGTATGGTCTCAAGAAATATCCTAGCATCTGATAATTTTTTGATGTGTTTATGTTGGAATTGGGAATTCTGAGGTCCAAATAAAATCATTCCATCTATTAGAAGATGAAAAATGATTTCTTCCTTATTATTTCATTATATGTTGATGATATGTTTATTTTTTATAAGAAGAAGGATACATTTTATGAATTGAAGTCTCAAATTTTAGAACCTGTGAATTAGGAAAAGTTGTCCTAGATCCAACCAGGATTATCTTCTTTTTACTTGACTCCACATTTGAACATAAACCGACTAGGGTGTGATGATTTGCTTGCTGTCATAGGGGAGAGCCAATCTCCTAGGGTTTGTGTTCTCTTGAGTTGTAAAAATGACAAGTTTTATGTGTGTTAACAAGCCTATTTGACATATAACCCTAGATCTAAAAATGTAATTGATTGCACAGACGAAAATAAAAAGTAATAAAACAAAGTAAAATTTGAGAATGAGATACAAAGAGGAACCTATAACAAAAATTTAAGCCTAAATTGAAAGGGTAGGGGCATTGGGCACCCTATATTGAGATGCTTCCTTTTGAGATCTAAAAACCTTGAAATGTAGGTTGTATTCTACTTTGTGTTTCCTATGACTATCAACTGATGAAACTTATAGATCTTTCCCACACATAAGAAGAGAGGGAAAGGTTGTGTTGTATAGGGGATTGCCTAAGTCAACCCCATTTTGGTATTTCTACCTCCATGTACAACGATTGATAATGATCAAGAGGGAATACCCTAGATAAGGCAAAGGCCAAAACAATAATAATTGACTGAAATGATAAATGATAATAGATAATAATACCTTGATGTGAAATCCTTGATGAAGTGATGCCACACCACAAGTTGCCACAAATGTTGATTTATGGATGCCTTGATTTCTTGATAAACCTACAAAATGTTTGTTCACAAAAAATAGATTTTTGTAACTAGCATGTAGAGGATAACTCATACAACTTCATAATTTGGCATGATTGATCATAATAGCTCCTTGAACATAATTGATTCCTTCTTCCTAATGACTTGAAAACATGATATTAATTTACGAAAGTGTTGCAATAATGTTGCTAATTCTTCCCTTCAATTTTCCTTGATTGATTTTAGGATCTTCAATTTTTTCTCTAAAATTTCTAGGATTGAAATGGTGAACAAGAATTATATTTATATGCAATTCTTTAATTTCCTGTTAATCAATTATCTATGTTCAAAAAATGAAATTGGATTTTTAAATGTTAAAATGTTGACATTGGCATATTTCAAATTCAGCCAAAATAGGTTGGACAAGGGTGTTGGGCGCCCTAGTCTAGACCTTTTATTTTAGGCATTTTTTCACATCGTTAAATAAATAATAATATTAATTTACAATTAAAGCCTAATTTCATAAATATTATTAAAATATGGGAAAATTAAATGCACAATTGGGTCCAAGCACATGAGGGGGAGCTAAACCTAGTGTGAAATTATCAAGGGTGACAATTTACAATGCTACATTTAGTCTGCATTTTAGTGAGAGTATGAATTTATACTTAGACTCACACTAAAGTAAGGATAAGCCAATGAGGGTTCAATTATCTTAACATTGAAGAGGTAGGATGACATCAAATCTAGGGGATGCACTAGTCCCCATGCTCAAGATCCTACAAACAAAAAATATAAGGATAAAGGAACACACACACAGAAGGTGGAATGTAATATGCCAAACATGAATCATACATAACAAAGAAGTAAAAGAAAACATAATGAAGACATAAAGTAAACATAATGCAATACACAACGTAACCACACATAAGATACAAGGAAAACATGATACCATACACAAATTAAAAATTCCAAAGACACAAAGTATACACATAGAAAACATAAGGTAAACAATAAAAAACAATAAAATAAAAATATCAGGTTAGTACAATAAAAATGATTCGAGTTAGTAAGGTAAAGAGACCTTAGTCTAAAGTTTGTCTCAAATACCAAACATCATCTCTAGATTGTGCTAGATAAAATGTTGTTATCATAAGGATTATCAAGATGAATTATGCAAGATCACTCATGAGACACATGGCTCCATTGGAAAGAAAATTGTGTTATGTTAGGTGACCACGTAAACAATTCTCAAGTTCATGAATACAAAAATTCCATTATGGTAGATCCATGGACTATTTTTCCAATCACGCCTCAGGGAGCACACAAAAGTTTAACATCACGGGGGTTGAATCAATGCTCAATGTCATAGAGGATGAATGGATAACCATTACTCAGGGATCGTTATAAACAACAACACCACCCAAGGGGTATGCCAATAAGTCAAATCTCACAAGATATCAATGAAATGGATAGGGTGATATGCCCCCTTAGAATATCAATATACTTGCTATATTGATATTTTAAGGAAAAGAAAGGGGAAGAAGATATCCTTGAAAATAATACACATCTCCCAAAACTAGTTATCCTTGCCCCCAAGTTTAAGGGAAAAGACAACCATGCAAGAGAATATCGTGTTGCTACCATAAAATAAATATGGTTGTACACAAGATTATACCACCATGAATGGCAATGAGCAAACACATGAAGCTAAAAATTCCACATAGTGAGGAGCAACATCATAGAAGAGAGATTATTATTTAGAATGATCAAGTGCATAACACATGGAAGATTACCATAATTAATAAGTTTCTTTATTTTATTACTCAATACCTAGAATTCATTGGTAGAATGACCATGCACTCAATGGTATGCACAAAAAGAACTATTTTTATAAAATTTCTTACACGTTGAAGGAGGAAGAGTAATCAAGTGGGATTTTATAAGCTTTGATAAAATATTTTCTTGCTCGAATAAAGGATAAGTAGTAGGAGACAATCCTTTCTCTTGTGGAGAAAAGATTGCACGCTTACCATAAGATGCTATAAATTTAGTAGATGATGGAGTATGAGATGTAGATAACTAAAAATATTGGAAACCTAAACCCCTTTTAGAAAGGTATGGTGTAGACTTCACATGATCCTTAACTCCTTGTTTTATTATATCCACTTTTAGAAAGAATTTTAAATCTAAGCCCATAATGCTTTTTCAACTTAGATGTAGAAGTCTTGTATAAATGCTGATGAGAAGGATTGATTCCTTTTCAAGAATGAAAATCCTTTTTAGGTGTTGAAATGTGAATATTAGACATCACCAAAATATGAGGGATGAAAGCTAAAGAGTCCCCATCACCATCATGTGATGATGTTTTTGGATTTGTTGATGTAGAAAAAGATTGAGAAAATGAAACACAAGGCTCCTTAGATTTAGATTGTGATATTTTACCTTTTCCTACAAAGAAGGGTGTAAAATCCAATGAACCCGAATCAAAAATTCTATTTGAAGAGGAAGCCACATTATGATTATTATTTTCTATTGGAGAAGATGAATTGCAAGACTGTGTTGGAACAATCTTCGATTCTATAGACTCTAATGGTGAGATTTTATAATCCCCAATGAAAGTATATGTAGAATCTAACGAACCCCAATCATAATCTAAGAGTTTATCCATAGTATCATTATCATCAAAAGGAAATGGTTCCACTTTTGAATATGGAATCAAAGTATTAAGAGAGTTGGAAGTGTTATGCTCAACTTCAACTTGTAAATTATAATTTTTTGCATCTTCTTTAACCATATGTATCTTTTTATTATATTCATACTTCATCTCATGGTGAAGAGTAGATGAGACTCCCTTCATGGCATGAATCCATAGTCTACCAAGGAGAAGATTGTATGAAAGAGGTTTTGGCATGACATGGATAAGGGTAGGAAAAATCACGATTCCTACCTTAATGGGTAGTGTGATTGTCCCCAACGGTTGCCTACCAAAATTATCAAAGCCACAAATGGAAAGATTATCCGGTTGTATGAGATTCTTATCCATACCAAGCTTATCTAGAACATAAATTCTACAAACATTAAGACCTGATCCATTGTCAATAAGAGTACATTTAACCCCATTTTTATTAATGACCACTAATATCATTAGAGCCTCATGTTAATTTTGGATTTCAAGCGGAGGTAACTCATGTTGAGGGAATGCAATATGCAACTTTGTTGTCTGCATACAATCAAACATGGTTGCTACATCATTCAGTTTGACAAAAGGTGAGATATCAATCTTTTGCAAAGCCTCTTGGAGCATTTTATGGTATGTAGGTGAATTTTGTATCAAATCCCAAAGAGAGATCTTGGCTAGAGTATTACAAATTTTCTCAACAAGATCATAATCTTTACCACTAAGTTGAGGGAAACGAGGTGTGGGGGAAGACATGATTGAGGAAATGGAATGTATTTTGGCATTTGTTTTAAATTTTCTTATTATTTCTAGTGTTATATGTGTGATAAACTATGCAATAACTTGTTTATTGCAACATATCTTGGTGCACATGATTACTTTGAGTGATTTTTTTTTGCATAGTTTAGGATATAGCCAAGAGGTTTAGATTGGTTTGTAGGAGTTTCTATAATGAGAGGAGGTTTAGTTTGACTTTAAGGAGGTGCAATAATGAGAGGAGGTCCAATTATCAATTGTGGGTTTACAATTTCAACTGAGTTGAATACTTGTTGACGATATTATATCGATGGGGGATCTAATGTCAATTTTGAATCTTCATCTATACAAGTCACCCTACTATAATTGATTACATCCTCTTGCACCAAGATATATTCCCAAGTAGGAGAGATATTGGGAGAGATAAAAATGAGCTTCATAATAAGGTAAAGTATCAATGATTGCATCCTCTTACACCAATATATACTCACAAGTAGGGTAGATGTTGGAAGAGGGACAAACATGAGTACTAATGATTGCATCATCTTGCACAAAGATATCCTCACAAGTAGGGGAGATATCCTCACAAGTAGGGGAGAAAAACACAAATACTAATGATTGCATCATCTTGCACAAAGATATCCTCACAAGTAGGGGAGACAAACACAAGTACTAATGATTGCATCATCTTGCACAAATATATCCTCACAAGTAGGGGAGATATTGGGAGAGGGACAAACATGCGTATTAATGGTTGCATCCTCTTGCACCAAGATATCCTCACAAGTAGGAGAGATATTGGGAGATGAAAAAATATGAGTTTCATGATTACTTGAAGAATGAAGATTAGGTAAAGTGATGTTAATAAATGTATCAGTGATTTTATTCTTTTGCACCATGATGTTCTCATAGGTAGAAAAGCTATTGGTTGGTCGAAGGCCAATGTATATCCCTTTTAACAACATGGAATGAGGTTCGAGGTAGCACCTTGAATTTTTTTTAGACAAGCCATATTTTTCTATATCAAAACTAGAATTTTGAAAATATAGCATATTATTATTATAATTTTTAGGGGTAATGCATTGAATTAGGCGAATTAGGGAAAAACTAGAAATGCACAACAAAATCTATAAGTTTCAAGAGAAAATGCCAAAAATAGGAATTAGATAGGGTTTCACATAGAAAAATTGATGTTGGTCTAACTAGTCAGGGGCATTGGATGCTCTAGACTACAAATAAGGGTTTTGAAATGTCAAAACATGAATATTTATGTAACAATATGAAGGTTTTCTCTTATGAAAACCCAGGTCTGAGAATTGATAGTGTTCAAAAAATTAGTTTATACCCTAATTGAATGACACATGCAAGCATGAATGGGGGATTGTAATCATTCAAAGGAGTTGATGGATGAAATAAATTACACAAATGAGTTCTCCTAGGAGGTATGAGGTTCTAATAAAATTGATATGTTATTGACAATGTGGAAAATGTGTTTAATTTTATGTTTTAACAATAAAAAATGATCTAAATGCTCTATTTACCAAAATAAAACATATAACATTTACAAATTAAAAGTAAACAACTTAGATCTAAGCACTAAACAAGGAAAAATTGATCTAAAATAATGTAATTCGAATTCAAATATTTTATAATTTTGTTTTGAATTGATTTCGCTAAGGTTTTTAATGCTTAATGAGAAAAGAATTCAAATGCTTAATTTTTAAAAATGAAACATAAGCAATTCAATAAAAAGACATTCAAATAACCTAGGTTTTGAATTAACTTTTAGAATTTATGCTACCTATGATCATAGTCATAGTATGAGCTAAATACCACCAGATCCATACAAATTTAAGCAATATTTAACTACCTAAGCTATGATCCCAATGAAATTCTTGAAAGCAATGAATAAAGAATCCATTAAACAAAATGATGAAGAAATGAATAATGAAAACCTATTTAACTACTTCAAACCTCCTCCCATTGGGGGATTGGTGCCGCATTGATATGGAATGACTAACCTTTCCCAATCCATTTGATAAAACAATTTATTGAATAGATTTTATTGATAAAATATTGATGAAAATGGATGATTTGAACCATAATGGATGGAAAATGCTTCAAAAGTATGCTAATGGATGAAAGTGTGGATGTATTTCAACAACATATCTTTGCTCAAATGATTATGGATCTATTTCTCTCCAAAATGTGAGGCATTTATAAGATAAAATGGTGAATCAAGGGTCAAGATCAAATAGATCAATCAATGGTCAAGATGTAATGAGAGGTGAAGACATGGATCAAGTATTCTCATCAATGGATGAGAATGCAAGATCACATGGATCAGAGAATCAAAAGCCAAGAAACCATTAAACTTAGCATGAAATCAACCATGAAAGCATAAAAGAAACCTAATATAAAACTCCAAACCTTATCCCTTTGGGGGATTGGTGTTGTATTGATGTGGAATGATGACCCTTTCTCAATCCCTTTGATAAAACAAGCTTTCAAATGGATTCTATTGATAAAAGACTGATGAAAATGGATGATTTGAACCACAATGGATGAAAAATACTTCAAGATAATAATAATGGATGAAATTTTGGGTGCATTTCAACAACATAACTTTTCTCAAATGATTGCGGATCCATTTCTCTCCAAAATGTGAGGCATTTATAGGAGAAAATGATGAATCAAGGGTGAAGATCAAATAGATCAATCAATGGTCAAGATGTAATGAGAGGTGAAAACATGGATCAAGGATTCTCATCAATAGATGATAGTGTAAGATCATGTATCAAAAAATGAATCAATGGATCACAATTATTCAAACAAACACACTTTCAAAGTCATTAGAAATTTGGTTACACAGTTTGTTAGGAAAGAATATTCCCTTTTTGGAGCTTAAATGGGATAATATTTCAAGAGAATATTCTCATTCAATTGGATGGGTGAGGGAAAATAGGAATTAGTTAATTAAAATAAATTTTTAATTGTGCAAGTTGAGTGAATTTACGATGCTCATTAAATAATTAATTAATTTAATGAAAAGGGGATGCAAATGACATTTAGTTCAATAATTTAGGATTATCCAATTAAATAAGAGGATATAATGGGGTTAAATTAAATAACTTGCATTATTTAATTAAACAAGATGAGATATTACTGTGAAGGGGGGTGAATTAACCTAATTAAATTAATTAGATTAATAGACAAGAAAATGATGCATTTAAGTAAATAACTAGGCTTATTAAATTAAATAGTAAAAAAGAAGATGAATTTAGGATGAAATGGTGTTAGTAATCAGATTCAAGTGTGTAATATCATTCATGAAAATTTTAAGTGTCTACACTACCAAATATCAAAAAATTATAGTTATAGGATATGTCAAGCTCACTAAAATGTGAAGTAGGAAAAGTGGTCCTAGATCCAACTAGGATTAGATTATTTTCACTTAACTCCACATTTGAACATTAACAAACTAGGGTGTGATGATTGGATTAATTTCATGAGGGAGAGACAATATCCTAGGGATTTTGTTCTCTTGAGTTGCAAAGATGACAATTTTTATGTGTGTTTTAACAAGCCTATTGATATATAACCCTAGATCTAAAAATGTAATTTATCACAAAAAAAAATAGAAAGTAATAGAAAAAAGGTATATTTTAGAATGAGATACAAGGAGTAACTTGTGATATAAATTTGATCCTAAACTGAAATGGTAGGGGTGTTGGGCATCCTAGAATGAGATGCTTCATTTTGAGATTTGAAAAACCCTAAAATGTAGGTTGTAGTTTGCTCTATGTTTCCTGTGACTGTCAACTGATGAAACTTCTAGATTTGACCTTCACACATGAAAAGATGGGGGAAGGCTATGCTATATAGGGGATTTCCTAAGTCAAACTCCACTTTGGTATTTCTACCTCTACATACAACAATTGATAATGATCACGAGGGCATACCCTAGGTTGAGCAGATGCCAAAATAATAATAATTGACTGAAATGATAAATGATAATGGATAATGTTACCTTGATATGATTCCACACCACAAGTTGCCACAAATTTTGATTGATGGATGCATTTATTTCTTGATAAACATACAAAATGTTAGATCACAAAACATAATAGTTTGTTGTAACTAGCATGTAGAGGATAACTCATACAACTTCATAATTTGGCACGATTGATAATAATAGCTCCTCGAAGATAATTCATTCCTTCTTCCTAATGACTTAAAAATATGATCTTAATTAATGAAAGCACTACAATAATGCTGCTAATTTTCCCCTTTAATTTTCCTTGACTGATTTTAGGATCTTCAATTTGTTCTCCAAAATTGCTAGGATTGACATGGTGAAAATGACTTATATTTAAATGCAATTCTTTAATTTCACGTTAATCAATTACCAATTGCTAACAAATCAAATTTGATTTTTAAATTTTAATATTTTGACACTGAAATATTTTAAATTGAGCCAAAATAGGCTTGAAAGGGGCGTGGGCGTCCTACTCTAGACCTTTTATTTTAGGGCTTTTTTTACATCGTTAAATAAATAATAAATATTAATTTCCAATTTAAGTCTAATTTCCTGAATATTATTACAAGATGAGAAAATTAAATGTACAACTGGGTCCAAGAACATGAGGGGGAGCTAAACATAATGTGAAATTATCAACAGTGATAATTTATGATGCTACAAAATTATTTGAGATAAAGGACTTAGGGGAACTAGGTTTATCTTGAGAATGAAGATTATAAGAGATAGATCCAATAGAAATATTTGGTTGGACCAAAGTAAGTACATGAAATAAATGTTGGATAGATTATACATGTCAAATTTTAGACCTTTGTGTGTTCTTATTTCAATGGAGACCAAGTTATTAGTTAAGCATTGCGACTTATAATAAGATGGAGGATGTGGCTATAGTTCCTTATACTTGTGCTATTGAGAGACTAATTTATGCTATGGTTTATACAAGACTAAAAAGTACCCAATTAATAGGAATCCTTATCCATTTCATGGTTGATCTTGGATTAGAAGTAGTTCTACCCTATGAGGTAGAGATACCTAGCTTATATGAGTTGAAAGAAAATAAGTTATGTGGAAATTATTTCTAAACTAATCTTAAAGGAGAGTATTATGCAATTTTTAGATATTTACAATTAAAAAAAGGAGAAACGCATACAAAACATAAAATACTTCATATCGCAACATAAATGCACATGGAAAAACCATTTTGGGAGAAAAAATATACACTCCAAAGTATCCCAGTGTATTATTTAGTAATCTAAATATAGTTACAATACACTTGCAGAGAAGGCCTTTATAGGAGTATCACTAATCAAAGATCTAGACTAATTTTGATAACATAAAATACCTACAAACTCACTCTCCAATACCTCCAACTCAAGCATCCTATAAATATTAGAAGTAGCACATGAAACCATAAAATGGTAATAACAAATCCATTAGATAAAACCACCCAAAAAGGTGGCAACCAAATACCTATTTAGAAAACCAACACCCAAATCCCATGAGTTCATAGGATAAGAATGACATGTGCCTTCCACCTATCATAAGAATGTCATAATCCACTCACCAAATTAGTTGTTTCATTTTTCCTTATTATCTCCAATCAAATATTCCTTATGATGAGTCACAATACATATCATAAGTTTTTTAACAAGTGTAACTCTCTCTTTTGGCTCTTTTTATGTCCAATATATTTTTACACTTTCAATATAGGAGGCACAACTTCATAAGGCCATAAATTTTGATCTAGGAGCTTGTTGGGGCCTCTCATTTTTAAAATTATATATCTTTAAAAATTATACACAATAGGGATCCTTGGAAGTGATGTTGAATAACCCATAAATTTATTTTTCCCAAAACCAACTCTCTAGTCTAGAAATGAAGATTTTATGTTTCATAGTCAAAATTATATTCTACATGTAGTCACCATTAGGATCAAGTTTGAGATAATTTTCCTAAAATTCTCCCACTTGTTGAGAACCTTGTAAGATCAAAGGGAATAGAACCACTTACAAATTAATTTCTAGAGGCCAAGAGGCCCATAAATTCATAATATGATCTAAAATTTTATGTGCTCACTAGATTCATCAATACATATGGAACATTATGCAAAGTTTTAAATTTATCCAATATAACCCTCTCATACTATACCATATAGTAAAAAAATGGTACTAGAAATTGATATGCTTCATCCTCACATGAAAGGTTTGGTAAAGAACCTAACTCTTTTTCTCCCAAAATGAGTTGCTTTGGAGTGTGGATTTTTCCTCCCAAAATAGTTTTTATTGTGTAAATTTATGTTGTTGTATGATTTTTTAGTGTTTTATATGTGTTTCTCCTTTTTGTAATTGTAAATATATAAAACTTGCACAATACTCTCCTTTAATATTAGTTTATAAAGCATTTCCACATACCTTGTTTTCTTTCAACCTGTAAGCTATGTATCTATACCTCATAGGATAAGACAACTTATGATCCAAAAGTGAGAACATATGGAGTTTCCCCCATAGGTGATTGAATGCTCGTCCTATAATCCAAAAGAGCAATATATAGCTGTAAATGTCATTCATATTTGGAGTCTTTAACATTTTTGACTAATAAATCATTTAATATTTTGTCAATGGACTCTACCTATTCATTTCCTTGAGGATAATAAAAAAATGGAAAGTTATTATTAATTTGGAACCATGCATAGAGCTCTTAGATCTAAGGGTTTATAAAGGATGGGGCATTATTTTTCACTATAACCTACAATATGTATACCTACAAATTATTTGGTTTATCATGAAATTTATGATTATTGTCTTAAGAAATTACTTGGGGTCATGGCCTCTACCCATTTTATGAAATACTCTATGACTATAATTATAAAATTATGACCATTTTTTTATTATGGTGAGATCTTATTTATGAGGTCTAATACCCATGTGCATTACAAAGAATGTTCACAATGTAAATATTAATTGAAAATCTTAATTTGGTACATGTTGAACATGGGCGTACACTTGACATTTCATAAACAATTTCACAAATGTCTCCTTCAAGTTTGGATAAAATTATCCTAATTGGTGAAATTTACTTGCAATGATTTCTCCATCAAATTTTCCTCTACAAAGTTTGCTATGTTATTCTTCTAAAATTTGAATCAACTCATCTTTATCTATAAATCTCAATAAGATCTTGTCAAGGCCCCTTAAATATAATATATTATCAATCATGATGTATTTTGACACCAAATATATATCTATCTTTATTTGAGGGGGGTTTCATCCTCATAATATGTATCAGTTGTTAGATACCTAAACATTTATCCATATCAAGGATAAGAAGCCTATTCAATGAGTTTTATGGTGCAAACCCCTTCATCAGGGAAGTCTTAATCAGTTAGATCTTCTCGGGGAACTAGAATATTTGTGATCCAATCAACAATCACCTTCCCTTTAGTGGAATTTTTGTTAATGGATTTCAATTAAAATTCTCTAAGTAGGGTAAAGAAATATTCCACTCTCCTTGATACCATCAATTGCACGATAAATTTTATATGAGATCTAACCTAAGAACCACTTTTGTTTCTTGATTTTGCATATAATGGTGGAGGTTTTGTATGGTGGAAATTATAGCTATATATTCCTTCTCAATCGATTATATTTTTTCTTATAGTTGAGTAAGTAACAATTGATGAAGTATATGGACCTTTCCTTTTTTTCATCATCTTCTTGTGCTAGAGCATGCATACGACTAAGACTTTAATAGATCCAAATTATATGATAAATGGGTGATATTTTTTTGTAGTATGAGCATTTGAGGGGTGAGAAGAAATGTTTTCACTTGATTGGAGTTAGTTTATAAAATCCATGTCTAGTTTATTCAAATATCCTTCTTTAGTAATTATTTAATTGGGTGTATTTTTTAAATGTGAGGCCCAATATGAAATGTCATATTGCCCCTAATTGGCCTAGAAAATTTCTAATATGGATTTGGTAGTAAGAGGAGTTACATATAAAATGAGTCTTTATTTAACTAGATCCACATCTATTTTATGAAGTTAAATGATGAATCTAAGTGTGATTTTAACTATAACTCCAAAGACACATTTTATGGTTTAGCTTGACCTTATCCTCATGCAACCTAGTGAATATGACATGTAGTTCATATACATGTTTTGATCTCTACTAGGATTTTTTAAGTAAATAATCTACATAAGATTATTTTGTCTTATGAATAAGTTCATGGAATATATGGGTCATATCCCTTTGGTACATGTGCCCTATATTTTTTAACTTCAATGGAATCACAATCTAACATAAGGTTCCTTAAGAGGTGGTGAAGTTTTTATTTCTTTTTTATATTTTTATAATGTAGATTTGATCATAACTTGGAAACCCATATGTTGAAATTGTGAAACACACACAAAATTAGGATCAAACAACAAACAACAGCTTCCATACGTGAGAGCTACAAAAAATGCTATTTTTTAAATTTCCTCAAAACTAAAAACTTACAGAATTGAATAATAAAAAAGAGAATTATTATAAGAGAAAACCCTAAATGAGAGAGGGATTAGAACATGACAAGTTTCATCATCCTATGTGATGAGACATAATGATCTAATAATAACTTGTTGAACACCTGAAATATTGAGAGGGGGGTGAATCGGTATTCAGTTAAACTAATTAAGCATCTAAACATTCAATTCTCATAGCATATTTAATTTGCAGTAATGAATGAAAGCATGAAGACAACCGAAAAAATCACATAAAATATGAACGCCAAATTTTTATGTGGAAAACCCAAAATGGGAAAACCATGGTGAGGATTAGCTCACAATATATTATAACCAGTTATAGTATATTACAGAACTTCTCACTGCAAGTGGACTCACTATCCATTGAGAAAATAAAATATAGAAGAGAGTGGTGGCACATAACCAAATTTTAACTGTTACAAAATGCATCTACAACATTCTCGAGTATAGTTTCATTGAAGCTCAATATACCAATTTCACACACTTCATACTAATCTGAACTAGTACTCTGCTTTACTCTACATTCACCTTATATTCACACAACTCACATCAATTGATATTCATCATACACTCACACACACCTCAAAACATTGAAAAGATCTTACATATATACAACCAGCTTTATCCACAAACACCTACAACATCAATTAGGTCAGCATAATTGGATGTATTATATAAAATATAACTTGTTGGCTCACTTTCCACACATACACGCTTCGTGCCAAGATTCAAAACTCATAACAATTCAAAATAGGTCGGCATGGACCCAAAATAAAACTCACATAATGGATCACCACTTATTCAAACTCTATACAAAACTCATTAGGTCAACACGAGTAATGACCTAATACCAAAGTTTTCCAACTATGCAACCACATTCAGACACGTGGACCTCCAAACCCTATACCTTTTGGAATACGTACTATATTGACATTTGTCAACACCTCCACAAAATTGCAAAACTAGATTCCAATCCATAGAGAAGTGCGGATTTACGAAAAACATATGCATTGAATTGAAAAACACCTATTACTACCAGGTCGATACACTATCACTCATAAATTAAACACAAAGACCCAAAACAATATGAAATTTTGGATTTAGGTTCCTCTAACAACCAAAAAAATTATATCAAAAGCATAGAGCAAGAACTTATACAACAAACCAATGCAGACCCAAAAACCAAATGTCCTATATACTGAAATACTTGTATTGACACTTAGTTAACTTCTCTTTCACTTGTATTCACCAGATCAAACCTTCTTGAAACATTGTACTTCATAAACATCCTCAAACATGTTATCACAATGTTCACATTAATGACAACACTGAACCACATAATTGTACAACCTATGTTCATCCCATATGCTCATGTTGCCAACAAATGCATCAATGAAAAAATCCTTATTCTTCCAACATAGCTCAATCTAATAAAATAAAAAAACACTCCTAAGTTTAGCTGGAATGTATAAAGTGAAATTGGCCTAATAATTAATTATTAGATAATGAATGATTACTCTAACACACCCCTTAAATGTAACTTAGGGAGTAGCTAAAAAACTCTAAAAGTGAATGTATAAAAAATAAAGAATAAATGAATGGGTCTCGACAAACAAGGCATGATGAGGTACCCATGTACAAACAATATAATCTCTCATAACTGAAGAAAAGGAGAAAAACTCATGGGAAAAAATTCTCTCCAAAAGAGAGAAAGGTGAATGAAGGACTAAGAAGCCTCCAAAACAATGTCCCAAAAATAATAGACATGAATAACATCGTTGAAGCATAAAGAAGTTGTAGGAAACTATTAAATGATGAATGCTATAGTGTTGAAAATGAAGAACCTCCTTTAAAAATATATGATAATCAAGATCAAGAAGATAATAATTTGTATGAGTGCCTCCAATGATACTACTCAAACAATGATTAGATGGTGAACAAAATAAAACATTTGATTATTGAAGATATAAATCTCACTCCAAAAATGAAATGAAGGAAGCATTAGTACCAACAATAGAAACCCCCCATAATATTGACAAGGGAGAGGAAAGATAGGTCCACTTAAACTATGTGTCACCAAGAAGTGCATGAAGGAGAACAAAGAACATCTGAATGTGCACTTGAAAGTACTTGCAACTAAAAAAGGGTATGCAAACTAAGACACACACATATGAGGAAAGAATTACTAGGATTCAATGTTGTCATGGAAGGGACGCTCATTTAAAAAAGGTGTGATGTAAAAACACAGGCACTATACAACCCCCAAATGAAACTATAATATAGTTTGAGTACAAAAAGGTACACTAGGATGTGCAAAATCCCCAAAAAGAATGTACAACAGTGACATTTTATCTCAATGCATCTACAAAAGAGAAAGTTCTTGAAAAATATGTCTATAATGCCCAAATAGGAAAAAATATTGGAAATACATGTAGAATAGCCAAAAATAAGTCATCTCATGCAAATAGAAAGTTTTCAAGAGCTAAAACATCCAAGTAATTCACTAGAATGTGAAAACACACAAAAATGAACCTCGATAAAATTTTAGAAAATGTATATATATAGTTGTAAAGAGATCTAAAAGACCTTTCTAATATTGCAAGAACCATAAAAAATGGAGAAACAAGTCAAAAGTTATGATCTCGAGAGTGAAAACAACACATCCAACTTCAACACCCAATAAAATGAACCTCTAATAAAATATGATGATGAGACCAAAACCACTACAAATTATGTGGAACCAAATTTTTGATGATATCTCATTTGAAAATTTTGAATACCCGAGAAAATTTTTATGGTGATTTTCCTAATCTTGCTAAAATTGCAAAAAAAATTAAGGCCCCCTTGCCTAGGCATTGGTCGCACATGAAACCAAGGGTGGACCAAAACTATGTTGAGCACAAGAGGTTACCACATGGTTTCCTAGCAGCTAGTAGTTGAGATGCTACCACTGGTAGTCAACTAATCGCAATGGCCTAGCTATGATAACTACTATAGTTGCTAGCCAATGCTAGTGGTCAGTGCTATTTTTATAATTTTTTGTTGTACAATACAATGACTGGGGGGTTGTATGACCTCCCAAGTAAAAAAAATCCTCACAAGCTCTTAACATTGAATATGGGAAAACTATAGTCAAAATTTGTTTGTTCGGCATCCTAAATGCAATGGTGAGCTCCATTTTGCTCCAAAATTCACCAAAAAATATCCAAGCCCAAAACCTACAAAAAATATGAAGATTCTAGATTTGGTGCTTCTATAAACCAAGTTGAGAAAAACCCTGAAAAATGGAAAAGTTTTTGAATCCATTCTCTGACACAATGTTGAAATTATGAAACACACACAAAATTAGGATCAAAAAGAAAACATGAACACCTTCCACACACAAGAGCTACAAACAATGATTTGTCATTTGCTCAAAAAGAAAATTTTATAGAATTGAATAATACAGAGAAGGAGAATGTTTATAAAATAAAATCCAAAATGAGAAATGGATTAGATCATGAAAAGTATCATCATCCTATGTGATGAGGCATAATGATCTAATAATAGCTCAATCTAATAAAATAAAAAAACACTCCTAAGTTTAGCTTAAGCGTATAAAATGAAATTAGCCTAGTAATTAATTTAAATATTAATTAATTATTATCTAATTAATGATTACTTTAACACCATTTGTGAGGGATGACATCTTGTACCTAAGAGTATAATCTATAATCTAATCAAAAGACAAAAGGGGGATTTGTCCTTTGGACATGTTTTGTTAATTTCCTTGAATTCAATGCATATCCTATATTTTCCATTCTTTTTAAGAATCAAGAAAATGTTTGATATCCACTCTACATGGTCTATTAGCTTAATAAAACCCATCTATGGGAGTTCCATTAACTCCTACCATTGTAGCCACCTTGGGTTTGATTTATCTTAGCTTTTTATTAATTGAATTTTCCTTGGCTTTCATGACTAAAATATGCACAACTACATTGGGGTCCAAGCTGAGCATGTTTGGATATGTCATACAAACACACCTACAAAATTAATGAGAAATTATGTGTCTCTCTATTTCCTTTCTTGTTAGTTTGGCCTCTAAATTTTGCATCTTTCATTTTTCTATGGTGCCATTGTTGAGGTATATCATGTCTCCAACCAAGCATGGATGGCCTTACTTAAGATTTGAAGGGGTAGGTAGTATGTTAAGGTTTTCTCAATTTACAAAATATTTAATTATTCCATGAAATAATTTTCAAGATTGCATAGAAGAGTGTATCCTATTTTATAGTAATCTCATGGAAAATCATCATATGTGTGAAACAATTCTAAAATGGATTCATCATTTTCTACATAATATTGCATGAATATATTTAATCTATTATTAGTATATATAATTATGTGCAGTAGATCACCATTTTCTACTAATGGTCCACCTTGAATTGTGGTGAGAAATTTTGAGTTCTATAGTATAGGAAGTGGCCATGGAACAATATATTTAATTTTCCTTCTCAAGGGCTCATATGGAAAAAATATTGAATCATTGCATGAGATTATAGATGACATCTTTGTATGGATGAAATCTTTCAAACTTTTCCTCATAGTTCTCAAAGACTTGGTTTATCACTACTTGGGAATATTCAAATATTGAGATGTTATGAGCTCTCAATTTTAAGCTAACATGAACCCCAAGGAAAGGGAATCATACTCAATGGAATTATTTGTGAAACAAAATCTAAATGGAAGGTAAAGGGAAGAACTCTCCCTTCATGAAAGGTCAAGACTATGCTACCTCTAGATCTTCTCATGCATCTTGATCCACTAAAATAGAGGGTAAAAAGGTTATTTGGTGTTAATTTTTTTTATGGTACCTTTGATTTTATAATGGATTGGGATTCTTTATTTTCCTCTTTAGAGGTGAATGCAAAAATATAAACTATAGAGCCTCTCTAATGTATAATTAAATTGGTGCTACTAGGTATACACACAACTCAGAGGATGAATTCCTAACTGAATAGTTCATCTTTCTCAAGAGGATACATTTAATTATCAACCAGGGAATCATAAAATTTAGACAGCGTTGGCACAATATATGTGTTCATGGACTTTATACACATCCTACATAAATGGAGTATAGGAAATTGCACATGTGCTAAAGACTACAAAAGATGGAAAATGAAATAAATTGCTAATTCACAAAACAAGGGAAATACGTATAAACTGCTACCTTATGCTATGGGTACTAAACACTCAAGACTGTAACTGTCAACTATTAAAACTAATTGCTAGCTAATTCCTCTGGAGTATGAAACCAACATGAAGCTTCATAATTTAATCCAAAACCATAGAATGACATTTTTAAATTACAACACATGCATATAATTGGAAACTACTTAACTAATTTCAACAATGCATCACTAATTCTATTTATTGCATATAAACTTTGAACTCTTACATACAATCCAAAAATAATTTACAGAAGATTTATTATTCAATAACACATATCTATAGCTACAACTAATACTAGTTAAAAACAAACTTATCAGCTTGATCATTTAACAACTAAAACAACTACTAGAAACTAGATTTACTCCTTGATAACAAATCCCACTATATAGGGTATGTGAGGAGCTTTATTTATTTGGGACTGAAAACAACCTCATAAAGTATTCATGCACTCTCCCTCAAAGATAGGAAGAGGAATTAGTATAATAAAAAAAACAATAACTATGAAGCAGGAGTAGAGATACTAATTTATAACTCTATGCCTAACAATTAACTGTTATGACAAAGATGTGTTTCTGAGGAAAGTCATGTCATAAATTAATCCTGTTGAGAATAGACTCCTCTTGGTGGTCTTATTCAATGAGAAAAAGTATAATGTGGTGAATCATGGTTGATCATTGAATGATCACCTCCGTTCTCTTCTGGAAGTGTCGTGCTTTGGCTATTTTGACCTCTCCTCTACAACTACCCACTATCCTTATGCTGCAGGCTGGGAAACTTGTTGTTGTGGGTTAACAACCTTTATTTTTACAAGATGTTAGATTCATTCCTAATTCATCCACATTATTAACAATCATAATTAAACATAGAATCGTACTAAATCCCATAGACATTCATGCACTCATACAAGCATATATCAACATAACATATTTCTATTTTCACATACTTGAGTTTTCTTTAAAGTGTATGAAAGGCATATAAAAGATATATAAAGTCTTGGGAATGTCTGTGAAACTTAGCAGATGAAATGATAAAAACATAAATTAGTAAAGGAAAGCTAGCCATTAATTGAGCTCGTCATTTCCCTCCAACTAAGCTATTGCTTTTCCTCAAGCAACTTTAAGGTTGAAGGTTATATTGCAGGGCCATCTCTCTGAAATCTACCACATAATCGACTCCTTCACCCTACTACAAGTAGTAACCTTTTTTATCTAAGAGATTCACCAATCTCTTGTCTTCATCTGCTGCCTCTTCCTCTTGGTTCCTCCATGTCTAATGTGGTATAGGGAACAGTAGGATAGGAGGATGGAAGATAAGTGGGAACCAAGTAACTCCATTTTTCATTGCAATTGAAATATATTTATGTGACCTACGAATCATTGTTGCATAATTATACACAAAATGTGGTTCCTTCCTTTTTAATTATAGCGTGAGCTCATTCCATCTAACTTGAACAATGTTAAAGGCTTCTCTGGTGGTACTCACTACTATTCCTTTCATTCTCTTATAATATTTTCTTTGCAATCCATAATCTTTGTTATAATCCCTTGTGGTCTAAGAGATCCAACCATTGATCTATCACTACATCTAGGTCCACTGCCTCCTTTCTTAGTTGTAAGACAATATATTTCTCTTAATCATGGTATTCCTATAGAAGCTTCCCCCTTTGGTTCTCATTTCTAACATAGGAGTCCAAATTCCTTATTTGGAGATCCCCTACAAACATTAATGGGTTCCATGCAGTTTCATCTGAAAGAATAAAATTGTGTAAATAAAACTCACACAATTGATCTTGCATTTCAGGTGTGGACTTATGAAAAGTTTCTAAGAACAAAAAATTCATATTCATGGCAACATGTAGGTCACTAATAATCTGACTAAACTAAAAACATAAAAAAAATTCTTGCAAAAACAAGTTATAAACCCTCACAAACAGTCTGCATTTCATTAGTTATATTGTTTTATCTGCTAGTTCCTCAATTCTTAACTTTAATTTCTTTACCTCTGTTTCTTGCTTCTCAACTATCCTAACATGATTAGTCATCATTTCAGTTTTCTCCCTTTTCCATTATTTTTATTTTTGAGAGAATTCTTGTGTTCTCTTCCATAATTCAATACCTAATGACACAACAATTGGTCCAGTGGGGGTCTTTATGGGTCCAATTGAGCTCTTTGGAATTGGGTCTTTTCCATCTGTTTGCACCATGGCAAGATGTGCCAATATTTCTAATTTTGAATCATGCTCAAATTTATGGAGTCTTTATTCCAACTCCCTGATTTTTGCATCCCTTTCATTGTCTTTCTTCTGATACGTTTTCAATAATTCTTCTAATTTTTTGATTCTCTACAAGGCTTCTTCTATTTCTTTATTTGTATTCCTTTCTTCCAAGAAAAATTCCTCTTCTTTCTCCAAAAATTGTTCTTCTCCTACATCCTCTATATACTCAAACCCTTCTGAGACAAGGCTATTTGGAGATCTTCTTCTCATCTTTTTGGCAAAAAAATATCTTCTAAATAAGAGTCAGAAGTGCTAGTAAAATACAAAGGTTGTAGAATTGGTTGTTTTTGTTTCATCACTAGGGACATTCCCCTCTAAGTCTGTGTATGTTTCCATCATTAAAACATCATTTTTCTTTTTGTTTGTTCCTCTCATGGGCCCTTTATTCCTTAGGAAACCTTATCACCTCTTGGATTGTGTGGGCCTCTTCTACCCCTTTGCAGGTGTAGAGGTAAAGGTTTCACTCTTTATTTTTTAAATTTTGGTGGGCCCTTCATGGAAGCTGGGTTTTTTTATTTTCTTCAGTTATGGGTTGCTCAATAGAGGCTACAATTTGAGTTTCCTATAGACCCTACTCTTCTAAACTCTCTATTTTGTGGGTAGGTGTTGCAGCAGGGGAATCGAAGGGTATTTCTCCCTCAGGAGTAGTCATGGTAGGTTCTTTTGCTTCTTGTTACTAACCCCTATCTTCTTCATTAGGGATTTGAATGGTGTTGGTGATATTGTTGCAATTCAAAAAATCCTCCCAAAACACATTAGGAAATTGAACCCTAAGGCTTCTTCTCATCAGTAAAGTAACTAAATAAAAATGTGACAGTATTGAATGATTTATTTTTCTTTTGTATTCTGAGGACATTCTTTTCAAAAAATTGTACAAGAAATTTGGAACATTCACATGCCTTTGGTGGTGTAAATGACTAAGAAATTTAAAATGAACTGTGTACAATAGTGACTATCTTCCATCTCATATTAAGTACCTAATAATATGAGAAGCTACAGAGTCCCAAATCCAAGGCAAAGATAAGTGTTTGATACCTTGTGAGGAAGAGTCCAATTCTCCACTAACAAGGAGAATTCATTCCTAGCCATAATTGCATATACTCTAAATAAAAACTCATCTCCCACCCTTGGAATACCTAAAACTTTGGCTATAGTGGCTTTTGATGCATCTACTCTTAAATCCCTAACAATTAACTCATCAATTTTTAGGCTACTGGAAAATTGTTGGGTCATAACTTCATTAAATTTTATGTCTCAAAAATTAGTCCAACCAACTGGCCTGCTAGAAGATAGGCAGACATTGTCTATCTTCCAGCAACAAATTATGGGTTGTTGGTTCCCTTCTCACTATGTCACCCCCATTGTAGTATCTCAACTAAAGTCACTTCTCATTGGCTATGTTCTACTATATCACTATTGTATCACCCAATCTACCCAATTCTGTACTAGATACCTCTTCTTACTTTTTAACTTCTGAACTCTTTATTTCCTCTTTGAGAATGGTAGAAAATCAAAATGATAGAAAATTGGAAATAGCTAAAGATTAAAGATTATGTCTTTTGAATACCCCTTCACCCAACTAAAGGCTCTAATTATCCTTAATTAGCAAGTATGAAATGGCATAGTGATAATTAATAAGTAGTGGAAATTTTAAATTCTATGTTGATATGCATGCACGAATGATAAACATATATAAAATTAGTAATCTCTATTGTTAATTATGACAATTAATACGAAGATTACCTATTGAGATATTATGAGATGATGTATGGTGCATGTGAAGTTATTGAGTGCTTCCATGCAGCAAGATTTAAAATGATATGAAGTGATGGTTGTGAATTATAGGTAGTCATGGTGTGGAGTGTAATTTAGTATGAGGTGAACACATGGAAAATGAATTTGAATTGACAAGTGAAAGGTTGTGCAAAGTACATGATGTGAAAGGTGAAAATTAATGCATGGTAAAAAGTATGCAAAAAAGGTGATTTGATTGCTACGTGTGATGGAAAAGTGAAGTAGAATGCAATGAATGTTTATGATGGATGCTATGGGCATGACTAAAAGGATGGATGTATAAGTGCTACGAGTTGATGAATTAAACAGGTCCCTTCTGAATAGTGTGCCTCAAGGCAAGTTGCTACAAGTCCATTAAGCACTAACATCTATCAGAAAGTGAAGATTTCCATTTGTCACATGTGCTTGTGTGTGCTCATGATGCATGTGTTGAAGATTATATTTGTGATATATTAGGGAGTGAGTTGTGTAGCTCATTTAGTGATATTATGATGAATTGCTTGTTTATGTTGATGAAGTGTGCATTGCTAGTTCAAATTGATGTTGTAAGGATATTAGGAAATCATCCTACTACATTGGCATCTTATAGAGTTTCAACTGATGGCCATTAACCAATAATGAAAATCTGACATCATCAATAGTCTATAACTGAACTACTCCATTGGAAAAACTATTTTGATTTCACATGGCCTAAGTCGTCTAGTCTATATTTTTCCTTTGTAATCCTTGGACCTTGAGTCATAAAGTAGTGCCCAATCACTTCCATTAAACTCTTTTTTCTTAATAAACTGGTCATGCCAACACATCCTCTACTTCTAGATGATCTCAGTATGGTGTATTTCTTCCATTCTTATTTCATTCAAGGCATTGAGGTCATGCAATCTCTCCTTTTGTGTTGTTGATAAATCTATGCCCAATTTTCGTGTTGTCCTCAAAGTTTTATATTCAAATTCTATTGGAAGTACTTCCTTTTTTCCATACACCAATTCATATAGTGTAAGGCATGTTGTTGTCTTCTATGTTGTCCTATAAGACCAAACTGCTTCAGGTAACTTTGTTGCCTAATCCTTCTTATGTATTTGCACTATTTTTGTTAGAATATTTTCTATTTCCATGTTAGTCACTTGTACTTGGCAATTTTCTTGAGTGTGATAAGGTGTATATTTTATATGCTTGATTTTATATTCCTACACTAGCTTGGTAATCAGGTTTGAGGTAAATTGTGGTACTTGGTCTATCACAATTTACTTTATGACGCCATATCGGGTAAATATATCTTCATATAGGAACTTAGCTACATTTCCAATCCTTGTAAATTGCAAGGCTTTGACCTCCACCCATTTTGTAAGATAGTTAGTACAAACCAATAAATACTCCTTATTGTTGGATGTTGGAGAGATAGGACCAATAAATTCTAATCCCCATTTATCAAATGGTGCCATGACTAATTGTGGTTATAATGTAATTTCATCTATTTTTGTAGGTCATCCCATCCTTTGACATCTATCAAAGATCCTTGTATATTCAATTGCATCTTTATGAAGTGTTGGCCAATAATAGCCAATTGTCAAAATCTTAAGAGTTGTTATATTTGTTGCAAAACATCCTCCACAAGGTTCATCATGACATGCTTTGAGAATATCATGATATTAATGTTCTCTGATGCACTTTCTCATTATCTTGTCAGTTTTGAACACCCATAATACTGAGAGGGGGGTGAATCAATATTCTCTAAATCCACTTAAACATTTAAACATTTATTCCACACATCATATACAAATTGCAGTAATAAAAGAAATCATGAAAGAAATCACCAAAGCACATAACTCATTAACAAAATATTTTTATGTGGAAAACCTAAAAAGGGAAAAACCACAGTGAGGATTATCTCAAAATATATTATAACTGGTCATAACATATTACAAAATGGCTCACTACCTTTTGGACTCACTGCCCATAGAATGAAAGAAAGATATAAAATATGGGTGGATCATTGTCAAGATTTGAATTGATAATAATGCATCTACAATATTCAAGAGATACAATTCTACTAGATCTCAAAATATTGAATCAACATACTTCATACTACACAACTTCCACACTCTGCTCTGCTTTACATTCACATCACATGCACATGCTCTGCTTAGGAATTCACATCACATATTTTCTATAGTACACATTGCATCACTAAAACTCCAAAATGAACTCACATTTATATGAATTACATCTATAAACACCTACATCATCAATTAGGTCAGCCTAATTAGATGTATTGTGCATAATATAACTTGTTGGCTCAAGATCAAACTATAAACACTTTTTGAACAACACCAAAACTTGTAAATCATCCAAATAGGTCAAAACAGACCTATAATAGCTCCCACATAACTAATCAACATTTCTTTTAACTCGCATGACCTCAAACATATTAGGTTGGCACTGCTGGTGAGACAACACCAAAATACGCCAACTAATTATCCACAAACTAATATGCGAACCTCCAAATCACATGCCACTTGGAATACACACCCTTTTGACACTTGTGAACACTCCCATAAATCTACATAACCAAATATGCTTCCACGGTGAAATGCAGACCAATCCAAACATGGATTATGTTCTAATTATACCATCACTAGCAAATGATATTCTGTCAACCATAAATTTTGTACTGGAGGACATAAAGACATGAAACTTTGGATTCAAGGTCCTCAAGCATGTACCAAAATTTCTTTATGACCGTAGATAGAAATACCTCAATACAAACCAATGCAGACCAAAAAATTGATGATTTGTACATTGAAAACTATATTCTAGACTTAGTCAAATATTCAACATATCCATTTTACACCTAAGAAAAACCTCTACATCTCTATGTTGGATTACCATCTCCATTCTCACTCATGCTTCATCAACCAACTATATCTCAATGTAGACATCAAATCACAATGTTTACATCAATGACAACACTATATAGGCTCATGCTCATGTTTCCAATAGACATACCAATGACAATCTGCTCAAACTTCTAACAATCTCCCCCTTTGTCATTGATGGTAACATGCATAAAATATTCTCCATGTCTTCTCCAAACTACTATCTACCTTTGACATCAAGGGAAAAGGGTGCATACATATTTCATGTTCTTTGTTCCCCCTTTGACATCATTCACATATAATTGCTATTCTTTTTCCTTCTCCCCCTTTCTTATACACATGAATTTACTTGACTTACCCACATACTCCCCCTAAATGATATATACATAAATGCATGAGAGTAAAAAACTTCTTTAAAATTCTAAGAAACCCCCCCTAATAGTGTTATCCATCAAAATTGATCAAAATTTGCACCGGTATAATATCCACTATCTTCCGCATATATACAATAGAATATAAAATGCATAAATAGAAAAAGATATACACAAATCAACCAGAAGAAGTGTATGACACTACAATTTTGCAAATTGTTTCAGTCGGTCATTTTTTCCATCCTCCCAATTTTTCTTGTCCAACCCAAGCATGCGGTTCAAAGCCTCAAACTCCATGAATAGTTCTTCTCCTTCATCTGGAGTACTAAGTACCAGATTCAACTTTATTGCTTTCATTGCATTAATCAGAGCATTGGATATGGGTGTGAACTTAGCATTCACTAGGTCTCTTAGCTAGCTATCCAAATTGTACTATAATCTTTTATTTTTGTTCCTACAGCTGGAAGAATTGTTCATGTAGATTTTCAATTGCTAATATTGTGGATCCGTTTGCATCTTTTGTCAGATCATAGGCATCGAATTCCTTAACAATCTATGCCTCAATGAAATCCATCTCAATGCTTATATTTTTAGTGGAACTAGGCCACTTCAAGCAAAATTGAAATAAATCCTTGGCTTCTTCAACACAATTTAGCACCCCTTTCAGGTTGTTCTATAATTTTCCATATACAATGGCACATTTTTCTGTCATATCTGCCAACATTCTATCATTCACCTTCTTATTTAACTCCTTCTCTAGCTTCTCTTCAAGGCCACTAGAATACTCTTTAAAAGAATCAAGCAAAAGTTTCAAATTCTGCACACCGAATAAGGAATTATCAATACTTACTCTAGGAACGTTTTCTTGTAGTACCTTCATTGCTTCATCTATTAGCTCCAAACTCTTATGATGTGTTTATAAAATTTCCTTTCTAGCAGAGGTGTAGAATGCATCACCTAGTTGTAACTTGTGAAAAGGGGACATCTTGTCCATATCAACCTAACCATGTTGCATTGGAATTTGTAATAGTTGCATAGAACCAATAGGTTGGAATTGTAATTGCATGCTCAATAGGTTCTTCAAAGAGTCTTCAAAGGTTTCAAAGGACTCTCCAACCATGTTTACATTCTCTTCATCCTTATCATTTTCCTTATCACCTATGTTGTCTTCTAATTTTTTAATTAATCTTCTCAACATTATCAGACTCTTTCTCATCCTTCTTCTCATCATCAATAGATTTTGCATTGTTATTTAGAGGAGGCATATTTTTTGTGTTCTATGCCTCATTGCTCTTCATGTTGTCTTGTACAACATTCTTTTATGTTTTTGGAGGAGGGGAGTTATGTTTTGTATGTGCATCCTTCTTTTGAATCTCAGTATCCTTATTTTTTCCAACAATTTTTTATCCTACCGGAGGAGTGTTACTAGTAACATTTTATTCTTGTACACCCATATTCTCTACTACCGGAAGGGTGTCTTTTTGCACATTCTCCTTTTCTGCTTCATGCTCATGTTCCAAAGAATCTTCATGTTGTGCATCTTCTAGAATATTAAAATCTAGGGAAAAGACATCATCATTCATTTCTTCTTTACAGTCCAAGGTCACACCTAACCTCTTTGCAAATTGGAAACCTTCTCAACTATTTCATTTCTTAATATTTTGATATCATCCTTATCTCTGCTCATTAGTGTAGTGACCCTTTATTTGGTCCTGAATTTTTGTTGTACACTTGAGTCGGTCTTGCTCCATTCTCATTTGAAAGGGGAAAGCTAATAAAGTAGATGCCCTCAACCTTGCATCTTCATTTATTACCTCTTCTCTTCTTACAAGCAATGCACTTTTCAAATCTTCAAGAAATTGTCCTTCAATATCCTTCATGCTAAAATCATATGTAACTATATATCTAACAATTTCCTCTTCTATTGTATACTTATTAGTGTCATCCGCAATGGTATATAATGTAATAGTTTGTTCCAACATTTCATGCTCAACTATACCATTAAATAATGCATCTAATTTCATAGGGCTATGTTTTCTTTCTGGGTAAGACTTATCTTTCTTCTTCTTCTTGGATTTCGGGCTTTTTCTCCTTTATTGGACTTGGCTTTCTTCTCTCTTACATAAATTTTGTAGCCTTCTTTCTCTTTCTTCACCTCGGCTTCACTATTTGAGTCTATAATATTAACTCTTATTTGCTTTGCACTGGTTTCTTCTTGTGATACATTAGATTTTCTTTGCACTGGTTTCTTCTTGTGATACATCAGATTTTCTTTTCCAAATTAGTGGTTTTTCTTCTTCTTTCTCTTCTTCCTCAACATCAAAACTCGCATATCATTCTCTTGTTTCTTTTGTCTTCACTCTTCTCTTTTGTGGGGTACCTTACTACTTCATCGAAGCAGTCTTTACTTTTATAGGCATACTGTTCTATTTAGTCAGATTACTTGTTGACTCCTTTCTTTTAGTTCAACTAACATAGGTCATAGTCCTAGAGTACTTTGGGGTAACCGAAGAGGGGGTCGATGTTCTACTAGATCATCTTATGCTAGATGCACCTCTCAAGGATCCAGACATGCTTTTGTCTTTCTCCACTTGGTCCTTTGATAGACCCATAATATCCACAACCTGTGCAATCATTTTATCAATAGTTTTCTTTATTTTTTTTCCTCTACTCTATGTGCACAACACTGGACTTCTCCTCATATTTCCCAAATCTTTCCTCAAAGGTTTCTCTAGGCTTTCTAAGCATATGGTCAGCTAGACCAATGATTACATCCTCTGCAACTTCATATCCCATTTTTGGGATCCATAGTGTTCTAGGGTCAACAACCTTGATTATGCAACAGTCCTTACTCACCATGAAGATAATGTCATTTTTATACTTTTCCATCACACTCTTTGGAATCCTTTCTATCAATTGCATTTTCTCCTAGAAATTTTTGAAGAATCCCCATAATGTATTTGTTTGTATGTCTTCATCACCTAATCTCATCAGGTGGTCTTTGATTTGAAATTCCACTGATCTTTCCTTTAACCATACTATGTTCCTAGTTTTGGGAACCTCATTGAGAAAATAAAATAATAAACAAATGATCAAGGTACCAAACTTGAAGGGGTACTAAGATTCCTTAGTCTTTTGCAAGTTCTCTAGTAGTTGTGTTTTGAGCAATTCACACAAGTCATAATTTGCTTGCTTCTTAACCATATCGTATGCAATGTTGATGGCAGTTGCAAAAATAAAGTTCTCTCTATTTGTAAATTATATTTTGTACCCTATCAACATTGATGCATATTTTACTAGAGGGCCTTTAATTTCCTTGATAGTCAGGTCTCTTTTTCATATTTTGCACCCGTTAACTCCATTACCATTTCATTTTTCACTAATTTGAGTGTCGAAACTGGCCTGATTGAGCATAATCTTGTTACAATCCTAATTATATCCTTATTAATTATATGCATAATATCCAACCACATAAACCTATCATGAATCCTACTCAAAGTGTATCTAATCCACTCATCCACATAAAAAAATATAGGGAAATTGTTCCAGATGTCAAGCTTCTTCTCCGTCAAGCTCTCAAACTCGGGTTTCAATTCAAATTGGTCTCTAATGAGCTCATTAAACCATACACCACCCAACTTAGAGTGGTTATACTCTTCCAATTTAGCATGTATGCAAATATTTACATCTTCTGTATGCAACACACCATATAGAATACTCAAAAAATGCACCATTTGGATCTGTCATCATTGACTTATCAAGGTGCCTCTTAAATTTTGGATGAGGTTGGTCCACAACCTTGACAACTTGTGGGGTATACATATTCTAACACAATGAAAGTTGTAGTGCCCCTTAGTTGTGCATTTACTTTTGGATTGATACTTAGATACATTTTGGATATTATGACACTATTTGATGTTTTTTTTTTTTTAAGCAAAAGGCATTGAGCCTATATAATACTATTGATAATAAGAGTATATATACAATTAACTTATACTTTAGTAACCAGATACATACTAAACATATATGTATGTTTAGCCAATCAGACATTACAATGCAACTATATTTTGTTTGTTACATACAAAATCAAACACATCATAAATATGTGCTAAAACCTTTCTGTTAGGATTTGTATACTGACCATTGGACTATGTCATAATTTTTTACTAAAGCCTTTTATTTCAAAATCGGGCACATCCGCCTGACAAAATTTCTATTCAATTTCCATGAAGTCAATGAATTCTCCCTCCATATTTTGATCCAAAGACCCTGCAAGAGGCCTTACATCTTCCTAATCGAAGGAAGTAATTACTCCTTGAGCACCTGTTCGGCTTGGATGCGTTCATCCCAATTCTCAGTTGTAGACTAATGAGCACCATCTTGATTGTCTCCTTCCAAGGGGCCAGCTACAGGTGAACCTCCACACCACTCTACACCTTGGATTGTGTTGAAATATGTGGACCCAAACAAAATCTTGTAAGCTGAGATGTTTCCCCTTGATCTCCACCTTGTAGAGCTACTTCCCAATGACCAATTCCATGCTGCTCTGGTGCCCGATGAATAATATTTTGACTAACCCTTGAATGTTGGCCCATGGCTTGACCCAAATTTGGGGGTAATATTTTTGACTCGTAATATGAGTGGTGCCCACCAGAAACTGTTGTTGGAAGAAGGGAATGTCCATCGGAAGCTGTTGTTGGAAGAAGGGAAGTGAATGCTTGAAGATTGGCATTTGGCTATGGAGGATCATGTTCATGCACTATTAGTGACAAGATAGCTTGAACTTTGTCCCTTATCTTTTCTGCAATTCCGTTTTTGAATTCTCTTGCAAACCTTCTGAGAGTGACCAACATGAAAGTTAGTTCTTGTAGAGATTACAAATTGACAATGGAGGTTAAAAGATTCTGATAAGCTTGATGGTTAAGGAGGTAATTCTTTGGAAACAAATCTCCCACATACCCATGTCCATTCCACAAATCATATGCATAGCAAGACTTTGTAAAGTGATCCCATTGCATGAATTCCTCTTTTACAATTTTTCTTACCAACTTCTCTACAACCTCAACATCTTGTGTTAAGTCCAGCAAATTAGAAACGAAAATTGATAAAATTTGGGAAGGGTAGATTACCTATTTTATGGATGGATTTATTATATGCACTCCAAGAATTCTTTTGAAATTTTTATTGAAGGTTTCACAATGATCTTTAAAGATCATTTGTAGTTCTAGCTCTCCTACTTCACCCGAAATTGGTAGCTCCCAGTCATGAACTTGGAGGGAAACCCTATAATTCCTTGGCATGAACTCCATTCTTTCTGATAGAATTATACAGCTGACCTGATTGACCCCGTGATGAAAATGATGTTCACACCGCCTCAAACATCAAATTCTGAGATTCGATAAAGACCAAGCGATTTAACAAGACCATGGGAATTGGTGAACTTATTTTGCTTGAAAGGTGCCAATCTTTGAGAATCTACATAACTCAAAATCTGGACAAATTTGTTTACCATGAAATAATTACTTATTGTCATATCGTACTCACAGACAAATAATATCGCTAACTCTTTTTAATCTTTTTAGGATAAGCTCTGGCCTGAACAAATAAATTTGAAGGATTTTTATGTGCTTTTTGCCAAGTATTAAAGCTGCTAGCCCATCTTGAAATTTTCCCATCGCCAGGTAATTATTGCATGACATGGATAGGATGAGATTGCTTCAGAACCTGCACATACCAAAAACCCATTAATTTCATAAAACGTACCTGACTTGGTTATCATGGCCTCCATCATGATTGTGTAATTCGCTTGTGGCTTTTGAAATAATGATTTAGTCACTTGCCGATGGTTACGAGATTTCATGCTAATAGGCTATCCTGGCAAAGCCACTTGAATCATTGATTGAAAAATGATCCCAACTGTTGAGCTACTTGTTTTACTAACTGTATAAAGCCTTTTGAAAATTGATTAAGTATACAACCCAACTGCTAAGCAATTTGTTTTAATACTAATATGCCAAATATTAAAAATGACATACACCAACATGGAGAAAATATTGTATTCCAAAACATGCAATTTTCTTGTTTTGGATAAAAAACATATTAGCTTTCTAAATCACTAATTTCTTCCTATTTGACTAGGCCTTCCAATATTGGACTTATTTTCCCAATTTCCATCTCATGCATGAAAACTTCTTGCAACTGATCACACCCATGGTTTGCTAAGAAATCGACCATTGCATTCCCTTCTCTATAGATATGATTTATACTATATGAATCAAATATGTCAAGCATAGACCAAATTTGATTTAAGATGTAAGAAAGCCGCCAGTTGGATTGTTTGCGATCTCTTACTGCATTGATTACTACCAAAGAATCACCTTTGAAATGAACATTTGAAAGCTCACAACTTATGGCCAATTTAACTCCCTAGAATAAGGCTTGAACTTCTGCTAAATTATTTGATCCAACTGCCAATTTAAATGAACTTTCCCTAAGAACCATACTAAACTGATCATGAATGACCACACCAACACCTGAAGAGCCTGGATTGCCATGAGAATCCCCATCAAAGTTGATCTTGTAAACCCCTGTAGGAGGTGGGAGCCAACAAATTTGGCTTCTGTTGAGTTTTTGCTGAGGATGATGGGAGCTACCTTTAAAAGGTAACTTTACCTGAGGCTAGGTCAAAAGTATATTAGAATCCCAATCTATGAAAGATGAGCTCACCTGTTTATACTTTCGAACATATGTATTCACAGATTATGAGATAGAAGATTCCACAGTGGTGAGCAAATTTTGTAGATTGAATTTTTCTTTTCTAAATATGCATTTATTCCTCGTCCACTAGATAGCCCATAGTACATGATGATACTTATGCGATTATGACTCTTTGATGCTCTAATATGATGGCATTGTTATATTTGATGTTATGATGATACCATGCTTACTAGATTAGTTAATTATTTATATGAGTTATTATGGATATGAACAGTATATGTTTTTATCATGATTTGATGTCTGTTATTGTGTGTGTCGATGTATGGTTGAAGGGGAATAAGATTGCATCACTCTTTTGTGAGTGCCCTGTGATGCTGTGAATTTTCATTCACAGTGTGATTGAATGGTTTCCTATGCATATTTTCAACCGTGTGATTTGTAGGCTACAAGTACCAAGGATCGACTCCACCTGAATTACGAGGTTTGAGTGTGCCTTAATCCCAATGGAGATTTTTGTTTCGAAGATAGCATCGATTCCCCCACCCCAAACCATCATCCTCGTTGGGGATGAGCATCTATTTGTCTCACCCTATTTGTAAGGTCAGTTTGTCTACGTTGTTGCCATTTTACTTTTTGTTTCACTTGCAGTCTGGTTTTTCTTGATGGTGTATTGTCTGTGTAATGTGATTGGTGTGTGTGCCTTTTTCTTACCTTATATGATAACTATTGAAAGAAAAGGTGTTGGATTAAATAAATTAAAGTTTTATATAGTTTATTCTATGATTAAATGAAATTTATTAAAGGGTATGTGCAAGATCATGATGGGCCAAAAAGTGGTGATATCTAAATGATATGATGACCCATGTGGCTGACGACTTTTTTTTAACCCAAAATTGATGAAACGAAAAGGGTTTTTAAAGGAGATTCTAAGCTTTCCACCAATATAAATTATGCTTTACTTTGAATTTAATAAACTAGCAATCGCACCTTGGTGTGCAATGGGTACGCCGAAGAGGTGTGGGAAGTCAATTAAGAAAAAAATTGGTCTATATTTTGCATAAATATGTGGAGTACATGAGGTCAATTGGTAGGTCAATTAGAAAATGATGTTTCTTTTGAAACAAAGTTCTCATTGGTAGGATCCAAATAGAATTGAAACAAATTCAAAGAAACTATGCCTCCACTTAGAAGGATCGAAGAATAATTGAAACAAAATCTTTGAATCAAGAAAAAAAAAAGTCTCCATTACCAATAAGCTCATGATATTATTGCAATAGGAAAAGAGGTAGACATAGGAAGATATAGGGATAAAAGGAAAGAAGGACAGAGGGGGAAAGAGAGAGAGAGAGAGAGAGAGAGAGAGAGAGAGAGAGAGTAGTAAGGAGATAGAGATAGGGGATAGAGACAGAGGAGAAGATAGAGATAGAGAGGGAGAAAGAGAGGGATATGGAGAGGAGAGGGATAGAAGAAATAAATATATAGAGAGGGAGAGGGAGAACTAGAAAGATAAGGATATAGAGATAGGAAGTGATATATAGAGAGAGGGAGAGAGGGGGGGAGATCAGGAAGAAAGAAAAAGTTAATAAAGAGAGATAGAGATAGAGGCAAAAATATTTAGTTATAGAGTTCTAGGAAGAGGGAGAGGAGATATAGAGATAAAGAGACAAAGATAATTAGATATATAGGGGTTTAGGAAGAGAGAGAGGAAGAGGGAGGGAGAGGGAGAGATGGATGGATAAAGAGGAGACATGTATAAATAAGATTAGTCTTTTTAAGATTTTTGTATTTCTTAATATTATATAGTAATTTATAAATTAATTTATATTTATTTAATCTAAAAATTTAATTTGTAAATAATGAAAAGATGTAAGTCTTTTAGATTTTTAATATTATATAGTAATTTACAAATTAATTTATAATTATTTAATTTAAAAATTAAATTTGTAAATAATGTAAAGATGTAATAAACTAAATTAGATACAAGTGATTTGTTGGATATTAATAAATAATCACACCTTAGTACGCCCAAAAAGTGTGGAAGATTAATGAAGATAAATTTTGATCTATTATTAGAATGTCATAATGTTTTAATCTAAATGTGCTTATTTTTAGGATCTTGGCCGTAATTTTCATTTCAATAAACATACTTTAAAACCCTCGTAGCAACCTTATTTTCACGCTGCATATCGCCAAATTGGAGAAGTGAAAACTCAATACCAGCGAGGAAGGAAACTAATAGCGGTCAGGAAAGCAGGAAAAAAATGGTGGAAAATGATATAACAGTGCCTATTGTGCTGCCGCCTCTGGTTCCTCCGCAACTTTTCTACTCTACCCGAGACTCTGTAAATTCTCTCTATTGCCGCCCCTATTTAGTAGTTTCTTGTGGCATTGGAGAGGTGACGAATAAAAGCAAGACAAGTGAGGGAATTGACATTTTCATTGTGTTGATGGGGATGAGCTTTGGAGTGGGCGTTGTCAACATCTGTCTGACAGAAGCCTTTCAAATCTGGCTGTGTATTATCTTTCCAGAAGTACATGGAAGAAAACCACCACTGCTTGTGGCGAATAAATAAACCTGAGTTCCCTTCGTTCATAAAAGATGGGCAATAACGGGCATAAGTAAAATTTTCCCCAACAAAAGTGAAATAATCAAAAGACGTCGTTGCCGGAGAACCAGAGCCACTTGGGAACGGTGAAATGGCATGGTGCGCTTTTGGCAAAGATTGGACCCAGTGAATGGCAAAGGACGGTGAAAAGAAATTTCAACGATGAACAGTCAACATTATTTCTATGGTCGGAAGGATGATTTGAACCGTCGATGATCAAACCTAGCTCATGCATTTCAAATAAGGATACGCCTTCGGCGTAATAATTATTATTCATTTTCTATTCGAATTACGACTAAATTCCTTATTGATAGGCTGATTGAAAAAAATCTATAACTTTCAAACGGTATCACATTTTTTGAATCTGAAATATGCGCCACATTATATGCTTTGCATACTATAGTATAAAAAGAAGAAGATGAATTTCATGAAGTTTTGACCAAGTTAAGGTGGTTAGACATACAAGTTTTTATATTTTTAAAAATTTGTAGTAAAAAAAATCATAATTAATTATTTACTTGGAAAAAAATTACAAAAAAATATGCATCACATCCGGAAATGAGTCCCCTACTTATATCTAAAATCTTATAAAAAAATATTATCATTTTATTGTTGTTAGGGTGGTCAGATAAACACCTACTTCTTATTTTTTCCTTGAAATTTAAGTACTACTGCATTGAAATTTCAAAATTTCACCAAATAGATTTTTTTTTTTTAAATAAACCTAGTAGGTTAGAAACTACATTCAATTTGCTACAGATTATATTGTTACATATTTTTGAAATAATATAGATAACTTATTTAATTTTTTACGTCAAGTTTCCTAGCTCTGATTTTCTAATTTTTATTGCCACTTAAGGGCTTGGTTTTTCCATGATGATCTTGCACATACCCTAAAAGTTCTTAATTGTTTTAAATAAACTAAACTTTATAATGTAAAATGTAATAGTTAGATAAATATAATAATATAATGGGTTTGTACAAATAATTTGTAAGAGAGATTAAATTGAAAAATTAAATATATTATATAGTTAAATAAAGGGTGTGCAATTGTAAATTATGAGCTAACAATTAATAAATTAAAGCAAATTAATGAAGTTGTGAATTGTGAGGAAATTTAAAAGAAATAAATTAATTAATAAAAAGAGGATGTAGTTTCAAAAAAGGAGGAGAGGTAATTAATAATTTAGTGGCAGTTAACTAAAAGAGGGGATTTTGGATTATTTTCTGGGGAATGAACTAATTTTGCATTGGGTGTACAGGAGTATTATGTTTTTAGTTCTGGAAGTTGTTTCTCTGTTCTTGAAAATTTCTTGGGGGGTTGTGAAAGCTGAAAAAAAAAAACTAGGAACCTTTGCAATGTTGTGGATTCTTGAAGGTGAAAGCTGGAAATTGCAATAGCAAATCGGGATAGAGCTTTGCATCAAATATTTAGCCTAGCTATTTGACTTATTCAGGTTCCTTTGTTTACTTTTGCATGAAATATCTTATTTAAGTGATTCCTAAATGAATTCTTGAAATATCTTTGCAAAATATTTTGTATATTTCTTCATGAATTAGATTTCTGCTTTGTTAGGAATTCTTGTAATGAATTAGTTGACATATGTTCTCAATTAGTCCTTATAGAATTACCTGATTTGGTAAATTATAATTTATCATTTTAAATCTTTTGTCTCTGGCATTCGATGCTAAATTTTTGTGTTAGATTCACTCCAACTTTTCCCTCCATTTTGTCAGTTGTACCTTCATTTCTCTATAGTTTCTTCTCCCTTACAACATAGGTTGTTTCATCTTTGGTCAGACTATTGATTTCTTTATGCCTGATTCTATGCTTCAAATTACAAAAGTAATTCCTAGCGAACTTTTTCAACATCTATATTTAGTCTTGATGTTGGTTGTGGTGAAATCCTCTGTAATTCTGCATTTAATTTTGGAAAATCTCATGCAAGGTATTAATTGTATGTTCCTTCTCTCCTCCCTACCGGTGGTATCACCACATTAGCTAGACTTAAGATATGTTAAATAGTAAACTACGGACTTGTAGTTGAAAAGAAAAATGATTTAAACGATTTCCCATTCTTATGTTGTGCATTAGGTAATTCTATCCATATGCATACATTTTAAGAGAATTTCAATCTCTGTTTATGTTGATCGATTTATACAGCCATGTTCTTCATTGTATCCCAATCAACATTTACTTCATACCATCGATGTTTATTTTGACCTCTGTGTGCCCATGCATGGTTGTTGCATACAACCACAACCAAGTATATTGTTAGGTTATTCAGACTGATATATACATATATATGTGTATATATGTACGTATATATAGATACAAGTAGGTATCGTATCTATAGTTTCATTGTTATGATTGAATTTAAAAATCTGAGTTTTGTCTTTTGTAATTGAAACAGATTCTTAATGTGACAATATTATTTTATATGGAAATATATATATATATATATATATACAAATAGTATGCGTATTTATATATAAATATATATATACAAATAGTATGCGTATTTATATATATAAATATATGTATTCATGTGCATGTAATCTTGAAAATTGTGTATGTAATTATATAATAGGGTATTGTGTCATGAATGACTAATGCTACCTTGATTATCAAATGATCATGTTTGAAAAGTGCAAGTAATAGAACGAAACTTAAATATGAAAGATGAAGAAAAGAATAGTTTTCTTGAAATAAAAGATTGCTTACTCGAATGAAGATGTTTATTTTATAACTTAACATGTAAGCTCTATGAACCCACTCTAGAATTACTGTTCTAGTATTGTTTGTTGTTGATGTGAGAAACAAAATAAACAAATGTTTTTTGCTAAAATAAAAGTGAATTTTGTTCATGGTTATGTTATCTTGGGAAACAAAATTAGAGTCTTCCAAAGGCTAGGGGAGAGGTTGTCCTTTTTATGTTGTCCTTGTTACCATATTGAGATGAATGTTTGCATTAAGTGGTTGTTATGTCATGCACAATGTATCCATCTTTATCATGGAGCTTTGATTATGTGAGCAGGAAGGGTTATGCCTCACCATTTTGCTTATGTAAGTTAGTTTGTGAATTGTGCAAGTGACTTTATTAGTGTTGTTTTGGGGTCTTCTTGTTGCCAGTAAGGGAGTGGCTTTCAATGGGGGTCGGTGCACAAAGTGGCACCTGGGTAACCCATGTGAGAGTTTTGTAATCAAGCAATAACCTAAAAATAACTAGGGGGTTGGGTACCTATATCACTAAATAAGATAAGATAATACCTCACTCATGAACATGCGCTCGTATAGGCTTGGGATGAGTTGAGAAGGCCTAGAATGGAAAAATCAACTGCCTCGTCCCCATGAAAGGTATGTTGATTCTGCATAGGATGGCATGAGGGGTCGAAGATCGGTAGAGGCTGCCAAGGTAACCCAGGATGGGGGCTGGGGCCTAGGAATATTTTCTTGGGTAACCCATGTAAACTATGTGATGACACTCCTCCTACGACAACTTTGTGCTCCTTTGACTCTTAAGTCCCTTGATGTTGTATGCTTCTGGAAGTGTTGCCAATTTCGCTTGATGTTGATCCCTATTTTCTCATTATTGTCTTGTCGACCTTGTGTTGTATTTTTTCATTGCCTTTTTGTGATGGTGGTACCCTTTGCTATCTCCTAGAATGGGGGGTGGACCTTTGGGTTCCATGCGGTTGGGTGGATAGTGCATTATTCTCCATTGGGTTCCCTCTGCTTGTTCGAGATGGCGATGACTTTAGCTGGATTGAAGACCTTGCAGTGTATCAGTTCATGTGGATCATTATTCTTGTGCTTGCATTATGTTATAATTTGAGGAATTATGCATTGTATATTTGATGTACTTTCCTACTTGTATTCAAGAAGAAACTACTACTCTTGAGGTAATTATGTTTCATTGTAACTCATTGTATAACTTTCTATAGTATTTGTTCAAGTTAATAATAAGGAAATGAATGGATTCTATAGAGGATTCATTATGGCGAATAATGTTATTGTGGTATTAGCAAGTTTGACATATATTTTGATACAAATGAGTATCATGGTTAGTGTACCTAGAGAACATCTCGGGTAACGAGAAGTATTCCAGATTTGATATCTTAGGGAGTGACTTCCTATGGTTTCATTATCTCAAGAAGTAACTACTCAGGATATCTTATCTTGAGCTACTAATTATACTATATGGTACCCAATGGTGGTTCATGTTGTTATTCTTGGACTTGTGCAGATTTGATCATGGTTATCATTCTTATAATATACATAATTGTAAACTCAATGTTAGATTTATATTGATTATTGTTTATGATAGTTGAATTGATGGTTTATTATTTGTTATTATTATTTTGAGATGGATAGTTCCTAATGTTAAGCTGGTTGGATAGAATTTTATGAATACTATATCTTGTTAATCTGATTTATGGGATTCCTTGTAATGTAGTCACGAACCTTAGAGGATCTAGATTAATGCAGTGTTAAGTGTGACATTTTCACTAGTTTGTTCATTGCATTTAAAAAAATTATACCATTTTCTTGTGTTGTTGAGTGTTGTCCTCTAGGGTCTTGTGGCAGGGCGTTAAAAAATTACTTCAAAAACTAGGGCAAATAAAAATTGTAAATATCTTTTGATCGCCACTGGTTGGGGTTTCGTGCACAAGAATTCTAAAACACTTCACTTCACTCCTTTGTTTCTCTTCTCTCCTCAAATTCTCATTTGTAGATGACTTAGATCAGATGTGAAATTACTTATAAACCCTTTTGGAATAACCTAATTTACATTGAATGCTTGATTTGAAGTTACAAAAAATATGGATAAACCCTAATTGTAATGCACAATCACCTTCAATTACTTCACAAACTTTCGTATCCTGATATTTTCCACTGGTGTTTTCACTAATAGGTCAAGAATATCAACCTACACCTCATATCCACATTCTGAAGGAATCAACACCATATCTTTTTCAAGGGCTTAATTATTGTCTATTTAAAACTCCCCTTGAGCTAAAGGTCTTCATTTAGTTTTCAAAGGAAACATTTGCACTAGAAGTTGGCACAAACTCATCCTGAACCTCATTCTCTTCTTTCTTTTTCCATATCTTTCTCATCTCTTTCTTCATCTCTATAGGACCGGCCTTCATCACTTGATCATTCTTCTTTACTAGATCAACCTTCATATTCTTTCTTTTGCAAACCTTGGCAATGTGTCTTGACTTATTGCATTTGCAACATTTGACATTTTGAACAAGCTTACTTCCACATATTTTGCATCTGCATTGATTAACCCTATTCCCAAATCCATTTAATGTATAATAGTATCCATTAAAATATTGGAGCATCATATAATTGTTATAGCCATTCATCATTTGATTTCTACATTCACTAGCTCTATGACTAAATTTGATGTAGGAGCATCATTCTCATGATATTTTTATGCTTTATTTTGATGTTAGGAGTCTTAGTTGAGTTGGTTTAGGTCTTATGAGGTCCATTCTGATCATTTACAATGGTTTGGGTAACTTAAATAGGCCTAGGAATTTCAAATATTGGTTTTCCCACCAAAATGCCAACTTGAATTTCTAGGGTGTTTTTGGCTTGTTGCAAGGTTGGGGTTTGTTCCACAACTCTTGTTTTTGGTTTTTTGAGTCTAATAAGGTCTTAGAAGACCATTATTGACCTTGTAAGGTAACTTTACATGTTTATTTTAGTTTAGGTTGTGCAAAAGTGCATATTTTGGAAGTTTAAGTGCTAAAAAATGACATTGGGAGTTTAGGTTTTGATGAAAAGACCCCTATTTCTTCATAATTTTTGACATTTTTTTGTAGTTTCAATCTAAAAATAATGTGTGCAGCCTTGTATGACACCATGTCAGATATTTAAATGGATGGAATGATATTTTTGTGTTTTCAGGTTCAAATGCTTTTGGTTTCATTAAATTTCATGAGGTTTTGAGCAAGATCTGGAAAAATTACTATTGACTGCCTTGTAGTTGATTTAGGGTTTCTAGCGAGAGAAAAAAAATCATAAATTTTTTCCAATGTTGAAATTTTTTAAAACTTGGTGAAAACCTTCCTTAGGTTTCTTTGTAGGTTCCCACCAAAGGAAAAGTCCTAATTCAATCGTATGAGTGAGTTGTGCAAATCTGTTTGTATGCATTATCAACAAAACTGTCAAAACCCTACCTGGTGTTGAGGGTTTAGTGAAAGATTCATTTTTTTTGTGTTCACCATAGCATTGTAAGGTTTGGTGAGGTCCTCTGGAGTACATTGAAGATTTGATAAGCCTGAAAAGGCCTAGGAGTGAGTGTGGTTTCAATAAACACCAATTAGGACGTTGTTTAAGGGTTTGAGCCTAGAAAGGCAAGTTTTCATAAATCTTCCAAGATAGGGTTATAATACCTTCGGGTAAGTCAATAGGAATATGAAATCATTGTCATTTGAATATTTTTTATCCTCTACATCATTATTGGTATCAGAGCCAAATTGAGCAAGAAAACTAATATAAGGGTTAGCAATCCAAAAAGGGAAAGATGCCTCCAAGGAATGTTGAAAGGGTGGCTAAGAGAATAGCAACACAATTGGGAGAAGCCCTTGCTAGAGAAATAAGGGAAATGAGAGTCGGTTTGGATGCAAGACTCTTTGAAGTGCAATCTAACCAAAGAAGAAGAGTGGTTATAGGGGATATGAGTGGCCAAGAAGAAGTGGTAGATGAAGAAGCTCAAGAAGAGAGGGATGTTGATGATCTAAGGATGGAAATATTATTGAAGGTATTTAAGGGTGAAATAACCAAGGTGAAGATGGAACTTCCATTATATGCAGGTAGTTTGAATGGTGAAGAACTCCTTGATTGGATAAGGGGAGTTGGACAAGTATTTTGAGTTTGACTATGTGCCTAAAGAGCAATAAGTAAAGTTGGCTAGGACCAAATTGAAAGGTCATGCATCCCTATGGTGGGATTATGTTCAGGAAGAAAGGAAAAAGAAAGTAAAATCTAAGATTACTTCTTGGGATAGGATGACTGCTAAGTTTATGGGAAAATTCTTGCCAGGTGACTACATGACTCAGTTGTATAGGAAGTTTCATAACTTGAAACAAAAGGATATGGGAGTGAAAGAGTACACTAAGGAGTTTTATAAATTGAGTATCAGATCAGGACACATGGAGGATGATACTGACAAGGTTGCAAGATGCCTTAATGGGTTGAAGTATAGCTTACAAGATAAGTTGAGCCTTACAATCCCTAGGACACTTGAAGAGTGTTATCAACTAGCCTTAAAGGCTAAAGAGAAGTTGAATAGGAAGAAAGAAAAGTAGAATAGAGGTAGAGGAAGGACTTACATAGGTAGAGGTCCATATGCTGGTAGAGGAAAATCACAAGAAATTCAAGGTGAGTCAAGCACCTCTCAAGAACAAGTGCCAAGTTCAAGAGAAGGTTTTAGAGGAAGAAGGCCGAACTTCAAGGGTAGATTTGAACAAAGAGGGGGATTCAATGGATTCATAGGAAAATTATAAAAGTTCAACAAGTTTGCAAGTCATCAAGCTTGGGAGTGTCTAGAAGAGCAATCAAATACCACCTTTAGGAATGAAAGAAGGACCCAAGTTGCTCAAGGAGGAGATGAAGAAAGTGTTAAATCTTCACCACAACCAGAAGAACCAGAGATAGGAGAATCCTTGTTGATGAGAAGGAAATCGATCAAGGTTCCAATGGAGAAGGAGCCACCGCAAAGGAAGTCATTATTAAGGACTATTTGCAAGTTCCAAGGTAAGTGTTGCAAATTTGTTATAGATTTTGGTAGTACTAATAATTTAGTTGTTGTTGAGATGGTAGAGAAACTAAATTTGAAGAGATTACCTCATCCCACACCATATAAAGTCTCATGGTTGAATAAGGGATAAAATGTACTAGTCAATGAACAATTTTGGGTATAGGTTCAAATAGGAAAGTATAAAGACAAGATGTTATGTGATATCATCCCTATGGATGGATGTCATGTGTTAATTGGTAGGCCTTGGCTATATGATAGAAAAAAAATGCATGATGGTAGGAAGAATGTCTATGTTTTAGAGAAGGATGGAGTTACCTATACCTTAGCACCTTTGAAAGAGGAAGATAAAGACCAAAAGGCTGGATCAAGTGTGATGTTAGTGGATGAAAAAGAGTTTGTAAATACAATGGAAGAGGAAGAGATAGGTTGTGCAGTGATGATCAGACCTAGGACTATCATAACAACAACAGGAATCGATGAGTTGCCATGGGAGATTTAAGACATGTTGAAGGGATATGCAGATATAGTTGTTGATGAACTTCCCAAGTCCTTACCTTATTAGTCACAATATAGAATTTATAACAGGGGCTAGTCTACCAAACAAATCAGCCTATAAGATGACACCCCAACAAAATGAAGAATGTAAGATATCTAAAGAAAAGGATTATGTCAACAAAAGTGATACAAACAAACTTGTTTGGAAGGTTAAAAATGATAGGAATTTGGATGCTAAAAGCAAAAAGATTGATATGAAGGAAATTACAGAGTTGAATGAGCAATTCCAGATGAAGAAAGGAAATTTAGAGCAACAACATTTTCAAACTAAGCTGAAGATAGAAGATGGAAAATTAAAATAGCTGAAACTACCAATGGAGAAATAGATGACAGTTGTAGATGACAATGATTTTGATACTAAACAAGGTTTGTATGAAAGAAACTAATGAGATTGAGTTAGAGAATATGAACACAAGTAGAGTGTCATCCAAGAGGTGTAAAATGTTATCAAATATAAGGCAGATTAAGTGGGTTGAGTGCCTACAAAGCTACACTTTCACAATCACACACAAGAAGGGGAAGAGTAATAAGGTGGCTACTGTTTTGAGAAAAATATTATTAATGGTGCAAGAAATTTAGTTTAAAAGTGTTGGTGTTGAAGCACTCAATGAGGTGTATAAGGATGGTGAGGATTTCAAATAAGTTTATGAGGCTTGCAATCAGCCTATTAGCACTAACAAGGAGAAGTGGCTAGATTTTCTTATACAAGGTGGTTTATTGTTTAAGGGAGCACAACTCTGTGTACCAAAATTTCCTATAAAAAGTGCAGAGGGTGAACAATATGAAATTTCCATGCAAGAGATTCATCAACAAGTGAAAGATAAGCTCCAAGATAGTGTGGAAAAATACAAGCAAAAGGCAGATTTGAAGATAAGCAAGGTTGGTTTTAAGGTTGGAGATCTTGCCTTAACACATCTCAAGAAGAATAATGGGGTAGGATTCTCACTAATTTCCAGTGTTGCTGACTTATACCCTTACAAAGGGGATGCCATTGTTGATCAAGGAGAAGGTCTACAGAAGATATCATATGTTGATTGGACCAAGGATTTACAACCCACCAAACCAACAGAGTTAGAGTGCATTCTTGACACAAAAGAGAGGAAGAAGACCAGAGGCAAGCAATGCTTCTAGTATTTGGTCAAGTGGAAAGGAAACCCAAATAAGGATGCCACATGGATGATAGAGTCCGATATTCTTTAGCATGGAATGAATATTTCAGACCTCCTCTTAAGTGGAACATGAGTTTCTTTTTCTTTTCCTTGGGAGTATGGTGTAGGAGCATCACTCTCATGATATTTTTATGCTTTATTTTGATGTTAGGAGTCTTAATTGAGTTATTTTAGGTCTTAGGAGGTCCATTGGGATCATGTCCAATGGTTTGGGTAGCTTAAATAGACCTAGGAATTCAAATATTGTTTTTCCCGCCAAAATGCCAACTTGAATTTCTAGGGTGTTTTTGGCTTGTTGCAAGGTTGGGGTTTGTTCCTCAGCTCTTGTTTTTGTTTTTTTGAGTCTAATAAGGTCTTAGAAGATGATGACTAACCTTTTAATGTCACTTTACATGTTTCTCTTAGTTTAGGTTGTGTAAAAGTGCATATTTTTCAGGTTTAAGTGCTAAAAAAGGACATTGGGACTTTAGGTTTTGATGAAAATACCCTTGTTTCTTCACAATTTTTGACAATTTTTTGTAGTTTCAATCTGAAAACAGTTTTGTATGGCCTTGTACAGAGCCATGTAAGATATATAAATGTATGGAATGATAGTGTTGTTTTTTCAAGTTCAAATTCTTTTGGTTTCATTAAATTTCATGAGGTTTTGAGCAAGAGATGGCAAAATTACTATTGATTGCCTTGTTGTTGATCTAGGGTTTCCAGTGAGAAAAAAAAATCATAACTTTTGTTTCTATAATTGAATTTTTTTAAAACTTGGTGAAACCCTTCCTTAGGTTTTTTCCTAGGTTCCCACCAAAGGAAAAGTCCTAATTCAACATTATGAGTGAGTTGTGTAGATCTGTTTGTATGCATTGTCAACAAAACTGTCAAAACCCTAGGGTGTTGAGGGTTTAGTGCAAGATTCATTTGTTTTTTGTTCACCATAGAATTGTAAGGTTTGGTGAGGTCCTCTGGATTACATTGAAGTTTTTATAAGCCTAAAATATCCTAGGAGTGAGTGTGGTTTTAATAAACACAAATTAGGACCTTGTTTAAGGGTTTGAGCATAGAAAGGCAAGTTTGCATAAATATTCCAAGATAAGGTTATAACACCTTCAGGAGAGTCAATAGGAATCTAAAATCATTGTAATTTTCATATTTTTAATCCTCTTCATCAAAATATTTTACATGTAAAACATTGACTGGGAAATGATTGAGCATTCTAATTCATTATGCTTCATCTTTTAACACTATGTCCACATTTATTACATGAATAACAATAACCATTAAAATATGAGTACCTTTTATGCATTTGGTTGTCTAACAAGTGGTATTTTGAAGTCTTTCCTTTGATTGTGGATTTTATTGCCATTGCTTTTCTTGTCCTTAATCTTCTTTTCAGTCTTGTTTGGAGTTTGATCTATCTTTGAGCTTTCACCTTTCTCAAACCCTAATCCTTATTTGTCTTTAGATCCTTTCTAATTTGAAATCATCTCATCAAGGTTACAAATTCTTGAATCTTTCTAATTTGTCTTCTTGAATTTTTGTTTTCTCCAAATCTAATCTCAAGGTTACAACTTCTTGTTCAAGCTTTGAGCATTCTTCAGATTTGTATTTTAGTTTAGCATTCACACAGTCTTCAAATCTTTTACTTTCTTTAGTCCGTAATTTCAAGCTAGGAATGATCTCATTTGATTGGTTGAGCTCTTTGATCCTATCTATAGATTTATTGAGTTTATCTCTCAACATCTTAATGCATTCATCTGCATCACTAAGATCCTTTTTCATATCTTTTTTCTCAAATTTTTCTTTATCCAAATCACCCAGGGCATATTTGAGTTCTCCTTCCATATCAACAATGCAACCTTCTTCAATAAATCCTACCATAGGAATTTATTTTGGAAGGGTAGGATATATCCTAGTAGCCATGTGTTCAATTCTAAGATCTTCCTTAGCATTTAAGCCAATTGAAGGAACCAATCTCTAATACCAACTGTTGAACACCTAGAATACTAAGAAGGGGGGTGAATCAATATTACCTTAATCCACTTAAACATTTAAACATTCATTCCACACATCATATACAAATTGGAAAAAGGAAATAAACCATGAAAGGAATCACCAAAGCACATAACTCATGAATACTAGATTTTTACGTGGATAACCCAAAAAAGGAAAAACTATGATGACAATTAGCTCACAATATATTATAACTAGTCATAACATATTATAGAATGGCACAATGCCTTTTGGACTCACTGTCTGATGGACTCACTACCCATAGAATGAAATAAATATAGAAAAGAGGGATGGGTCACTACCAATATTTGAACTGCTAATAATGCATCTACAATATGCAAGAGATGCAGTTCCACTGGAGCTCAAAATATTGAATCAACACACTTCATACTACACAATTTCCACACTCTTATTTTCTTTACATTCACATCATATTTACATGCTCTTAGGAATTTGCATCACACATTTTCTACAGTATGCATTACATCACTACAACTCTAAAATGAACTCACATTTATATGCATTGCATCTACAAGCACCTACATCATCAATTAGGTCAGCCTAATTAGATGTATCATGTAAAACATAACTTGTCAGCTCAAGATAAAACTATTCATGTTTTTCATACAACACCAAAAGTTCTAACACATCCAAATAGGTCGGCATGGACCTATAATATCTCCCATAAGACCAATCAACACTTCATTTAACTTTTCACAACCCCAAACATATTAGGTTGGTACTGCTAGTGAGACAACACCAAAATACACCAATTGATTATCCACAAACTAACATGCGGACCTCCAAAACACACACCACTTGGACTACACACCCTTCTAACACCTACAAACACTCCCATAAATCTGCATAATCAAATGTGATGAAATGCGGATCAATCCAAACATGTACTTTGTTTTGATTGTACTATTATAAATCGGATATTCTATCAACCATAACTTTTGCACCTGAGGACATAGACATGAAACTTTGGATTCAAGGTCCTTAATCATGTACCAAAATTTCCTTAGAATCGTAGATAAAAATAGCTTAATGCGAACCAATATGGACCAAAAACTTGATGCTCTATACACTAAAAATTATATTCTAGACTTAATCAAATATTCAACATATTTGTTTTGCATCAGAGAAAAACCTATGCATATATATGTTGGATTACCATCTCCATTCTCACTCATGCTTCATCAACCAACTATACCTCAATGTAGACATCAAATCACAATGTTGACATCAATGACAAGATTTTAGAGGCTCATGCTCATGTTTCCAACAAAAATACCAATGATAACCTCCTCAAATTTCCAATAGTTAGGTGTTGCGTAAAATAGATATCCAGTTACCCATGAATAAGGATTTTTTTAATTAAATGATTTTTCTCTCTTTGTGAGAGATGTGGTGTTGTTTTCCCTACAACTAGGTAATTGGCATTATCCGCATACCAAGGTGTATGCAGAGATAGGGAAAATAAGTGCTCATTTGGAAATGAATCATCCACAATATCCTCTTTTAATTTTGTTGGAAATCTAGAGAGAAATTTTGCTACCACATTTTCTTTTCCTTGTTTTTCTACTATGGTGATATTAAAATCCTAAAGTGGCAACAACCATCTCACAATTTTTCCTCCCACTACTATTTTTTTCATCAAGTACTTGATTTTTGTATGATTTGTATGAATGAATACATAATACCCTATGATGTAGTGTTTGAATTTTTCGATTCCATGGACTACTACTAGAAAAAAATTTCAATCATTATGCAGTTGAGATCTGCTCCTTGAAGGTTATTTTTGATATAATATATGGCATACTCTAGATTCCCTTCCTTCTTTCCTAACACAACTCTAGTTGCAAAAATAGAAGCATGCTTATGGATATGAAAAGGAAATACCCTATTTGTCCCTCTTAATACTAGTGTCTTTGTAAGTTCTTTTTTAAGAGCTTCAAAGGCATGTTGACAAGTGTGAACCCTGGTTTCATATCTGCACAAATACAAAAAACAAACACATCATTAGCTCAATATGAAAGGTAAAACAAGGATTCCCCATGAAATCCATTTACAAAAATTGGATAGAAAGGAAAATGAAGAACAATGCAATGAATCAAATTAAATATATCTAAACTAAGCAAACTCTTGATCCCATGTGGGAATTGGTGCCAATTGATATGTCAAAATTGGCCCTTTCCCAACTCTTTAGTTGCAAATGTTGATGATATTTTAGCATAACCTGGCTATGAAATTGTGAAAATTATGAATACTTGAAGAGAAATGCTCAAAATTAGCTCTCTATGTGAAGAGAGTAGTTTTGCATGAGATTTTGGATGCTGAATGAGAGGAAGACCCTTTCATTTATAGATTTCCAAAATGGAAGAGAGTGAAATTGATCAATGTGGGATCATTCAACATCCAATGGCCAAGTGCCACTTGTCAAGATGTGAATGGTTGAAGGTTGTGCACATTTTGGCCAAAGTGCCAATAAATGCAATTAGGTGGAATTTGAGTTTGAGGAAATGACATGTGAGAGGGAAAAAAGAATGAAATAAATGCCACTTGGCTCAATGCACAAGGACATGCAAGAGGAGTGAATGCCTTGTTGGAAGTACCCATCCACTTGGATTTTTGAATTCAAACTTGAGGGAATATTCCTTCTTTATTCTTTATTGAGAGGAAATAGGCAATGAAATAAATAAAAGTAATTGATTTATTGTGCAAGTTGCATTCTCTAGAGGATTTTAGTGATTGAGATTAACTTAATCAAGATTTGATTAATTTAATGAGAGGTTAGGTGATTCGACAATTTTGACTCAAATTTATGAGTTGATTTAAATCAAGAATTGAGAAGAAAGATTTAATTAAATAAATGATTTGATTTATTTAACTAAAGGGGATAATGTTAGATTAAATAAAATAAGGTTTAATTTATTCAATTTAATAAGAAGACTTTAGAGACTTGATTTAAATAAAATGAATTATTTATAAATAAACGGAGATATAAGGTTAATTAAATTAAATTGATTAATTTAATCAACAGAGGAGAAAGACCTAATCAAATAAATAATGATTTATTTAATTAAGAGATAGAAGGTGATGATAAGCTGAGAGTGTGATTCAGGAAGAAATGTCGTTAGTAGTCAAGATCAAGTGTGCCAAATCGAATTGTACATTTTCCATGTCTGCAACAAGCAGGTGTCTAGTCAAACTCTACATCTTTAGACAATAGAACAAATAGTGGTGTTGTAATCTTATTGAAATCTTGGATAAATCTTCTATAGTATCCAACATGGCCAAGGATGCTTTTAACATCCTTCTATTTCTAAGGTATAGGCAGTGTTGATATTATCTCTATTTTATTTGGGTCTACTTGGATTCCCTTATTGGACAAAAAGAGTCCCAAGGCTACTCCCTCGGCTATCATCATAAATCATTTGTCATGACTTAGGGACAAGTGATGATCTTGACATATCTATAGAACCTTCTCCAAATTAGCAAGTTTTTCTTCATAGGTATTCACATAATTTGTAAATTCATCCATGTAAACCTCCATGGAATCATGAGAAAAATATGAGAATATGCTCAATACTGCCCTTTGGAAGGTGGCAGGTCCATTACATAGCCCAAATGGAAAGACAAAGTAAGAATATGTACCCCAAGGGCATGTAAAGGTTGTATTGTCTTGGTCTTCTAGCGCAATATTAATCTAATTGTATCCATTTAACCCATTTAAGAAGGAGAAGTACTTTTTCCCTACTAAGGAATCCAAAACTTGATCAATGAATGAAATGGGAAAGTGGTATTTTCTAGTTGTTGCATTCAGGTCATGGCAATCAACACACACTCTTCATTTCCCTCCCTTCTTAGGTAAAATTACAATGGGAGACACCCACTTACTGTTAGAGATTGGATAGATGAATCCAACATCCAATAACTTTTGTAATTCTAATTTTACTATATCATAGATAGTTGGATTCATTCTCTTTTGGGGTTGCCTAACCGATTTATAGCCATCATTGATGTAGATGTGGTGCATGCATAGGTTTGGGTCTATTCCTTTCATATCATGGTAATCCCATGCAAATATGACTGTGTGTGCTTGCATCACATTCAACAATGAAGACTATTGTGCAATAGTTAGTTGACTATTTACATTAATGTCTTTCTTGGTGTAATCTCCAAAGTCAAGGATGATGCTTTAACAGATGTTATGTCAAGACATGCTATATTGGGGCTACAGTTATATGGAAATATGATCCAAGGGCATCTGGAATATTCAAAGAACATTCAGTTACAGAGGTTGTCAATGATGCAGTGAAGTTCAGTATGATGGCTAGCTTAGTATATTGAGGATGAGAAGTTGTGGATTAAAGGGTTTGTTTTTAGGTATATTTATTTTATCCATCAGAAGTTTTACAAGTTTGCATGAAAATTTGGTCAAGTTATGAGTATTTGTGTTCTGACAGTTGTTCGGTTGCTTTAGTTGGTGTTCCTGAAGGAAGTTGATGTTATTCTAGTAATCTGAGTTGTTGTGGATGCTTCAGTGGTGATTCGTGGATGTTTCTAGATCATGATCTATCTATGTTGTTGGTTCACATCAATTGTTGTGCTCGCGATTGGTGATTTTCTTCTGGGAATTCATTGTTTCATGTTCTTGGCCGATAGGGTGATTGTAGCGTGTTGTGGATCTTTGAGGCTAATTGTTTAAGGTGTTCCATGTTCGAGACATGTTGTTTTGGGTCCCTACTATGATTTGGCCAACATTGATTGATTCACATTGATAATTTCTCATTGATTTGGGCTGACAGTTTGTACACATTTCATTTTTTTTGGTTGACATGCAGTTGATGTTATCCTTAGATGTGGATATATATGATCGATTGTTTTGAGGAGATTGGAAAAAGATGAAGGTGAGATGTGTGATTTCTATGTGTGAACAATGTTCTAATCTTTTGAAGGTAGAAATAAAGTGTGAAGAAGAGTATTCATGAAGCACGGTGATGAGATGTTTTGATCCGGACAGATCAACAAAACAGATAAATCTGGGAGCAGAAAGAAGAAGTGATGGAAGAGTGTTATTATATGAATTGCTTGTAATTCCTGGGCTGCAGCCTAGCATCTATAAATCCCAAGTTGCATATGTAATATGTTTGAGATCATAATATAATGAGTGAACTTTGAAGGTTGGGTTTTTCCCTTTGAGGGTTTTCCCAGGATAATTCTTATGTCTTGTGTTCTTGCATCTTTATGTTGATTATTCATTAGCTTCCATTGCATATTAATAAGATCTGGGTGTTAGTTGTTTAAGCTACAAAGTGGGATAGTCCCTCACTGGACCCTCCTACCTTGAACTGCATCATAATAAGGTATGAAAAATTTGAGAGATGGAATCAGACATTTTGGTAGGTATTATGTTCTCTAGAGGGTCTTGCAAGCATGTGAGACAGTCATATTGTGGGTCTCTACCATAATTGTTATGTATGATGTTTTCAATTAGTTCATCTTCATATTGGATTTATAATATGGGACTGCATTCAATAGTTATCAACATTTGTAATGAGTATTGATATTCCTCATCTAGGGCAACCCATATAGTTTGCTCCAAATCTGAATGTGGTTAGGCAGGTGGATAGAAAAATTTGAGAGATGGAATCAGATGTGCTGGTAGGTATTATGTTCTACAGAGGGTCTTGCAAGCATGTGAGATAGTCATATTGTGGGTCTCTACCATAATTGTTATGTATGATGTTTTCAATTAGTTCATCTTCATATTGGATTTGTAATATGGGACTGCATTCAATAGTCATCAACATTTATAATGAGTATTGATATTCCTCATCTAGGGCAACCCATATAGTTTTCTCCAAATCTGCATGCGGTTAGGTAGGTGGATAGAGAACTAGCTTCTTGGTTACATTCCCATTGGAAATTATCATGTTACCAGACCTGCAACCTATGAAGGAATCTATAGTAGCCAACCAAGGTCTACCTAGGATGAGGGTGTATCCTACAAGATTAGCTTTAGGTTGTAACACCATAAAGTCTATATGGTACTCCCATGAGTCTAGGATAATGTTATTACCAAGAATTCTATGATAATCTCAAGTTTGACTATAGACCTATCTGCTAGTTGTAACACAGTAGGTGTAGGTTTGAGCTCCATTAGTTGTAAAAATTTCATGTTTTCTTTGGTCATTACATTATTGGTTGCCCCAAGGTCAATTAAGGTATTCTTGATGAGATTTTCATTGATTTTGACATCAACAATAGGGATACCAGGATCTATATACTTGGGGACAGTTATGCTTTCCAACATAACGTATGCAAGTTGTCCTATGAAATTTATAGTCTGAGGGTCCTTACATCTCTTGCCTAGATTTTTGAGGCATAATTATCTCACTATTTTGGTGTAGATTTTTACTTCCTTGATTTCCTAAATGAGGGATATCTTAATGCAAACATCTTTGAGTTGTCCCAATAGATCAGTTTCAGCTTGTGAATGATATTTTTGGTCTGTTAATCTCTCAGGGAATGGGGGTTCTAGACTTATGTTGGTTGGGTTGACCTTATTTGATTTAGGTTCCCTATCTTGTTTATCCATAGGTTCTTCTGGTAGTTCCTCATCAATTAATTTTATAATGTGAGGATATGAAGGCCCAACTAGCATTTTCCTTGATTTGAGGTGGACATCACTCACCTCAACCCAATAAGTGGGGTATTATATGGTGTCATTAGCATAATATTGTTGGATAGGATTATTATTTGGGTTAGGTGCAATTTTTTTTGGCAATTGAGGTTCTCTTGGTGGTGTTGGTGTAGCTATTGTTGTATTGGGCATTATGGCTTGTTGCTGTGGTTGCAAGGGTTATTATGGCTATTGATAATTAAGGTTTTTATTTTTCCATTGTGGTGTCCATTGGTTTATTTGGGGTGGCCATTGGGGATTATAATTTGGTCCTTGGTAATTTTTTGGTGGCCACATGTCATTGTTGATTCCAATTGGAGGCTTGGGCAATTGACCATTGTGAGTTTTGCACATTGGTCCAAGATTGAGGGTTCCGATTTGGGAAATTTGCATTATTACTTGGAAATGACATATTATAGGTCAAGGGATCTTGGGGCATACCTTGTATTGGTTTCCATGGTTTTCATTGAACTATATAAAACACCTGACCTTCATCATCTTCTAGGCATGAAATTCTAGCTTCCCTTGCTTGTCTTTAGAAATATTGGCTAATTTCTTGCATTTGTAATTAATTTTCTTCTATTAGTAGTATTTTGTGAGGGTTACTTCTGCTTCTTCTTGATATGGAGGTTATCCAGTTGGGTAGCCAAGTGGCTAATTATTTCCTCCTTCATTTTTGATAGAAGATTGCTTAGCTCTACCCTTGAGACTCAATTGGATGATTTGTTGAGAGAGGAGGTCATGTCTCCTTTAGTCTTCTTCATGAAAGACCTGGAATAGTTTCTACACACTTTATAAATATCTTCAAAGGGTAAGTGTGATATTTCCCCTACTCCAATGAGATGGAGATCATCCATATAGTCTTCAAGAACTCCCCTTAAGAATAGAAATTTCAAGGATTCATCTTAAAGTCTATTTTGATGGGATTTCTTGAGGTAGAACTAAAACCTCTAAATATAATCCTCCAATGAGTCATCTTCTTTTTGTGACATCCTATAAATGTCATCCCTCTTTCTATATATTCCTCTACAATAATCCTGGTATTTCTCAAGGAGTTTTTTTTCATTGTATTCCAATTGGGAACAACATCTCTTCCCAGCCCCATGAACCATCTCAAAGCAACATCTTTTAGTGTTTCTAGGAACAATTTGAGTCTATGATCATTTTGGTTTAGTCATAGCTTCAACATAGAACATAAAACTCAAAAATAAAGGTGTATGGATCCACTATGACTAGCCCATAGAAGACATGTAGTGCTAAAGGAGGTATGTTCTTCAAAATAGTAGCCCTTTCCTAGTTGGTTATAGGGAATTCAAATATTACATGCCCTGGTGTATCTTGTACTAATGCATCACCCAAGGTGACAATATGTATTCAAGAAGTCTCCTCTGTAGTTGGTTTAGGTGTTGGTAAAGGGATGACTCTTCTTCAAGGCTTCCCTCATTCTGCTCACTTTGTTTACCAGTTTCTTCTAATGTTTTTTGTTCTAAGGGGAGAAATATTCCTAGAGCATCTCATTGCCTTCATATTCAATGGTTTTGAATCTTTATATTAGTAGTTTCTACAAATTTTTAATAACTCATGTTTCTATTTGATAGCTAAAACCTAATTACCCTAATGCTGAAAACAAAATTGCTAAACTATGAAAGCTTGAAAGGAATTGAAAATATGCAAGAGAATCTTGAACTTAGCACCATCCCTAGAAATGGTGTCAAAAATTTATAGCCTCTCTAATGTCTAATCAACTTAGTGCTACTAGGTATACACAGATCAGATGATGAATTCCTAACTAAATAGTTCATCTTTCACAAGATGTTGCATTTAATTATCAACTAGGGATTTGTAAAAATTAGGTAGTGTTACCACAATATATGCATTCATGGACTCTATATGCATCCTACATCAATGGATTATAGGAAATTACACATGTACAAAAGACTACAAAAGCTAGAAAAATAAAATAAATTGCTAATTCACAAAACAAGGGAAATAAGTATAAACCGCTACCTTATGCTATAGGTACTTAACAACCAAGACTCCGACTTTCAACTATTAAAACTAATTCCTAGCTAATTACTCTAGAGTATGAAACCAAAATGAAGCTATAGAATTCAATCCAAAACCATAGAATGACATTCATAAATTGCAACACATACATATAACTAGAAACTACTTAACTAATTTCAACAATGCATCATTTAATCTAATAATAGAAAATGAAGTGGATTAGTAGTACCTCAAGTGGCCCTTGCTTGAGTTTTTGCTTCCAAAAAATTTGTCAACACCTACTTACTCAAAACTTCATGACATAAACTAATTCTCTTTATTGCATATAAACTTTTAACTCTTACATACAATCCAACAAGAATTTTTTGAATATTTCTTATTCAATAACACATATCTATAGCTACAACTAATATGAGATAAAAACTAACTTATCAGCTTGATCAACTAACAAATAAAACAACTACTAGAAACTATATTTACTCCTTGACAATAGATCCCACTATATAGGGTCTACGTGGAGTTATATTCGTCTAGGACTAAAATAACCTCATAAAGTAGCGGTCCACTCTCCCTCAAAGATAGGAACGGGACTTAGTCTAATAACATAAAAAATAACTATGAAGAAGGAGTAGGTAAACTAATTTATAACTCTATGCATAATGGTTAACTGCTATGACAAAGACGTGTTCTCAAGAACAATCACGTCATATATTAATCTCGTTGAGAATAGAATCCTTCTCTTGGTGGTCTTATTCAGTGACCAAAAGTATAATGTGGTGACTCATGGTTGATTATTGAATGATCACCTCTATTCTCTTCTGGAAGTGACATGCTTTGGCTATTTTGACCTCTCCCCTACAAATGTCCACATTCCTTATGCTATAGGCTGGAAAACCTATTGTTGTGAGTTAACAATCTTTCATGCTACAAGATATTACTTTCATTCCTAAGGAATCCACATTATTAACAATCATAATTAAACATATAATCATACTAAATCCCATAGACATTCATGCATTCATACAAACGTATATCAACATAACATATTTCTATTTTTACATACTTAAGTTTACTTTAAATTGTATGAAAGGCATATAAAAGATATATAAAGTCTTGGAAATGTTTGTGAAACTTAGCAAATGAAATGATAAAAATATGAATCAATAAAGGAAAACTAGCCATTAATTTAGCCCATCATAAACTTGGGTTTCTTCTTCCTTAATTTTGTTATCTAACTCAATGGTATGAACATTAGTCTTTCTCAAATGAGGTAGATGCCAATTTGAAAGAAGAATAAGGTCGTGTTGCATGAGAATCAAATGATAATTAACTAGGTTTAGTATTTGGATTGGTGGTAATAGTTGAGACTTGGTTGGAGCTTTCTCCCTTTTCAAACATCTTGATCCATTTTTTTAATGGTTTCTAAGTAGTCCTCTCTTTTCAAGTGATTTGTATAGTATGTGGCATGGGTTTGGGTACCAAAACCTTGTTGATAAAAATATCACAATCTATTGGTATTTTTATCTTATTTTTATTTGCATCTACCTTAAGCATTCTGAATAACTTTAGGTTTCCCTTAGTAACATATATTTTTTCTAGGTGAAGAAATCAAATCACTTGAAATAAGGCGCAATGGATTTCCATCATCTTGTGGATCTATGTTCTTCTCAATAACAATTTATAACCTATGTCTTTATCTTTTCTTTTTATTCATGAGACGTAGCCAAAGTTGCATGTCTTTATCTATTACATAACACATTATTTTGACTATTTTGGGTTTTTGGGAAACTAGAAGTGTGATCTTTCTAATAGTTATTTCCTTAAGGTTGTCAAAGTGTCTCTATAGGATGTGATGTTTGTGTGATGATAACTCATCCTTTCTAAAAGGGAAAAATATATTATGTTAACCATGGTCCCATTATTAATTAAATTCCCTTTAATATAAGTATTATAGATACATATATATAAATACAAGGTAGGATCTCATCTCTTGGGTGACTTGACATCAATTTACATCTACTTAAGATAAAATAAAAATCTTGGATAATGCTTAAGAATTAAATCAAGGTCAACTTGATTAAATTACTCCTTTGAATTTGGGACTATATTAACTAAAACATTTAACCCTATATCATCCAAGAGAGTTTCTCAATGTGATGGATATTTCCTAACATGATGAATGAAAGATATCATTGTGAACATATTCTCAAGGTCCTTAATTAGTTCATATAGATTGATGAGAATTGGAGTGGAGTATATTTTGAGACCATATATCCATGATAAGAAAATCTTCTAAAAAAATCATTCTTAATCCATCATTCTTCTAAAAAATCTTTCTGAATCCAAACATTTTAGTTTCTATTTTTATGGTTAGTTGACCAAGGGTGTTTGAATTTTCTAGCAAGGTAGAAACAATCAAATGGAGGTGGTTGGGTTGGATGAACTAGGTTGGTTAGAGCCATTTCTAAGTTTTTGTGATCAAAATGGATCTTGGTAAATATGAATATTAAAATTTTGATGGGAAATAAGCCCTTGGTGGTTGTGGTTAAAATTAACTTGTAGGAGGAACATGTCAATGAATAGACATTATTGTTCCTCTAGGATAGTGTATATAAATTGGTTGTGCTCCTATAAAGTTTCAATATCATTCCCCTATATATATATATAGATATATATATTTTGGAAAAAGAATAATTTGTCAAGATTAAAATCTTGAGTCATTGTACTACCTATTATTCTATTGTTCATAATAATTTTGGGGGAAACAGTCAATGGCATTAACATTTTGGTTCCCATATTTGAATAGTTATAGGCTCCACCATATCTATTTTCATTATAGCTATGAGTATTGATCCCATTATTAAGTGTTGGTGTGTATCTAACCCCATATGTTGTGGAATTCCAACTAATTTTCTATTTTTTAGGTGTTAAAGGGTTGTTGTTGTTAGTGTAAATATGGTTATTACATAACTAGTTAGTTAATTACACTTTATAGGGTGACCTATTGACATTTTCTTAAGTTTAGTTAAGTATTATAGAGTTTTGTATCACCTCATGTTGTTGAGACACATTTCCTCATCACTAGAGACACCTTTTCATGCATATTTGACACTTTATCACACACTTGTCAAGTGAGTTCACAAGTGTTCCACATTTGGAGAGGTAATTAGTTATTGTCTCATACATTCTCACCTCATCAACCTTCCTATATAAGAAAGGTAATTATGTACATTTTATATTCTCTCATTTTTATATGATAGAAATTTATATTGTGCTAATTTGATTTCACTTGTAGAAGGTTATATTATGTATTATGATTTTGGTTAATCCTAATAGTTGTTACTTGGATATTAAATGACTAATCTCCCATTAGGGTTATATGCTTTTCTCCCATTATCAGTTGTATCTTGATCAATATTGAGAGAACTATAAGATTTTCTTCATATGATCTATAGGGAGCTTTTCAACCTCATCTCATGTATCCTTATCCATAGAATGCTCAAAAATATAACTAATCTCCCTATGATCTATGTTTGGTACACTTGTAATGTTACAGAGGTGTCATTTACATTGACATTTTATGTGTAGTTCATGTGTTTGTAATACTTTTAGAAAGTGTCCTTGGATTCCTAGGGAATAATTATAATTTAGATTCCCTAAGAATATTTGCATTAGTTTTCATATAAATTCATGAAGAAGGTCAAGACAACAACGGTGATTAGGGTTTGATTTGGACTCACTAAATGTACTTTCCCAATTTTAGGAACTAAAATAAGGAGTGGAGAATTTTTTTCATAGATGAAACCTATATGATTTGGTCACTCCATTTTGGATCATTATATAGTTTGGGATTTAATCTATTGGAGGTTTTGACATCTAAGATGCATTTTTGGTTAGGTTTATTATTCGAGGGGCCAATTGATTACACTTATGTGATCTCCATCTGAAGTTATTGATGCATTTTCTATTCTCAAAAAATTATCTCCAAGATGGGTGTTGGGTTTTTGTATCATACCATAGTTTTGGTATACATTATTTTGGTAAATATTTTTTGGTTTTATCCTCACTTCATGCCTCTATATTGAGATTATGATATGGTGCATTTAAATGAGATTATTTTGCAGGTACACATGCATTCTTAGAGTTCTATCAAAGTGAACAAATTATTAGTAGGTTGAATGTATCTTATCTTTAAGATTAATGTATGCATGTCCTCTTTATTGTTGGATTTTTTTCCAAAAGGTTTTAGCCATGTAAATCCTATGTTGATATGGTTTTCTGATTTATTTATCATTGTTGATTTATGTAATCCTTTAATTAATCTTATGGTAACCCTTGTTTAAAGAAATAAACTTCAAATTTGCATACACATGCAGAATATAATATTGAAGTAGTTTCACCTTGTTTCTCAATATTTGGTATCATAGATAATGATTATGCATAAAGAGGAATACATTTCTATTAATTGTTTAATATTTTTTATTGTTGTCTAAGATTTTATAGTGTGGTTTTATAGATTTAAGGAAAGGATTGAAAACCGTATCTTCTACATCTTGTATGAATAGTGAGAAATTTGGTGCTACTAAATATGATATATGGATATTTTGAATATGGAATATCTCCTTGAAGAAAGAGCTAAGTGGTTTTTTATTTCATAAGAAAAAATCCATTTGAATCTATTGTAGTTTGGTTGTCATTGATGTCAAAAGTGTGAGTTTGGTTGTCATTGATATGTTGGAGTTGGTTGCAGTTTGGTTGTTAGTATTATTGTCTGGTTATTTGGTTGCCAAAGTTGAGCTATGAGATGCTCTGGATCTCCTCACTTTCTTTTTTTTTCCTAATGTTTGGAAGTTAGCTTCATGTTGTTTCAAAGCATGTGTGATCTAAGTTTCATGTTGTTTGGATTACCAAAAAGGTGTTTGTGTTTGTGACTATTTCAAGTCTATCTTATTTCTATGAGGATGCTCATAGAGGTCCAATGTTTAGATTTGCATTCCTCCACATTTATAGAGATGGTTGCATGGATCTAAAGTTAATTTTTTGAGTTGTGAATGTGTTATATCCAAAGTTTCATATCATTAGTCCTTTCATGGAGAAATTTTGAAGTGACAAAGTTCAAGATTGTGTTGTCCAATGGCTAGTTTTAATGTTTGTTGGCTTGCACCAACTTGTCGCTATTTGAAGTCGTGAATTGGATGGTGGAGAGTGTTCCTAAAGATCTTGTGATGTTTCTTGTTGCTCTACATAGTGTTTTTTGATTTCTCTAAAACAATTTGTGGTCCAGAATGAAGGTATTGTTGGGTTATGATTTTTCCTAGCCAACTGAGATATGTTGATGGCATGCACCATGAGTTGGAGTTTGTGCAAAGCCTTTAAAGTCTTCAATGATTTTGTATAGGTCATGTTGACTGATCTAGGAGAAGCACGAGTAATGTTTAATATTTCATGTGTATTGCCAAGTTGTAATGGTCAACATGCTACAAGTTTCATGTGTTCTTTCTTAAGGATGATCTATTTTGAATATGTGAAGCATGTAGATGTTGTTCTTTGAAGGCCGATGTTGTGAAGAGTGTTTAGGACTAGGTTAAGTGTGTGTTGGAATCTACATGACATGTTCCTCTTCTTGGTGTTGCATGTAGTTCATTTTAGGGCTTGCCCTCTACATGTTTCATGTTATTGTTTGATCTTTGGACAGCTTGTAAATGTAATATTCTTGTTGTCTTTGGCTGACATGTAATATAATCAATGTAATATCATGTATAAATTGTAAACCTAGTTGATCTAGGCTAAGTGATCTGAGTTGAATATGTGAAATGCATTATTATGTTTATGTAGGTGACTGAAAGAGAAAGAGAAAAATTGGAAGATCCTGTTTGGATTTAAGTTGATCATATTTTATGACAGAAGGAAAGTGAAGAGTGTACCCAAATGATTTTTGGAGGTAGTGAGCCAAAGGAAAAACTTCTTAAAGGTTGAAATCAGTGAGCTAGTAAGTTATAGAGAATAAATTTGAAGAACTTGTAGAGGTTATCAAAGAAGAATTGCAATCATCAAAAGAGAAGGGAAAATTCAGAATTGCAATCATCAAAAGGATTGAGCTTCATTGGCAGATTCAAGAAGTAGAAGGTTTGTCACACTATAATATTTTTTGAGTTTGTTCTAAGTTCAAGGAGTATTTTATTCCTTGGTTTGAAGCCCTAAAACAAATTTTTTAGGGATTTGTAGCTTCCTTTGGTTGTAGCCCTAAAACAAAGTTATAAGTACGATTCATTTGTGAGCCTGGATTAGGACAATAACTCCTAGTAGATTTTCTCATCATTGTTTTTCCCTATTGGGTTTTCCACGTATATCTAGTGTTTTGTAGTTTTGATTGTGTTCATCTTTCATGTTTCTATTTGTGTTGTAAAGTTTAAGTTCCAATTTTCTCTAGAGGGTTTAAGATTTGATAGAATATTGATCACCCCCCTCTCAATAATCTAGTGTATGCTCAACAATTGGTATCAAAGCTTGGTTCCTTAGAAGAAGTATAATAGCTTGAGGAAGATCTAGGATGGCAAAAGAAGCATCTCACAAAGTGCATAGGTTTGATGGAACAAATTTCACTTTCTGGAGATACCAAATGGAAACTCATTTGTCCTCTTTAGGGTATGGTATTTGGAAATCTATCAAATATGGATATATTGTTCTTGCTACTTCTCCAAGTGATCTAGCTAAGATAAGGGCTTATGAGAACAATGAAAAGGCAAAGAATTTTATATGGGGTGGGATATTATATTATGACCCAGTAAAGGTAATGCACTGCAAGTCAGCAAAGGAATTTTGGGATAAGCTTGGTGACATCTATAAATGAGACATCAAAGTGAAGCAATCCAAGTTACAAATCTACAAAGGCAAGTTTGAGCACTTGAAAATGTTAGAGGATGAAGATATTGCAAGATATGTGCTCCGAATAGATGAAGTGGTCAATGCAATTAGAGATCTTAGTGAAGATCTTGAAGAATCTATGGTGGTCAAAAAGGCACTAAGATCTCTTCCTAAATTTTATATTTCTTAAGTATCTTCTATTGAGGAAGCTAGGGATTTGGATAAACTTTCAATGGATCAATTATACCGTGCCCTTATTGTATTTGAAATGAGAGAGTTTGATAGAGAAGGTTCAAAGAATGAAGTAACATTCAAAGCAAGTAGGAAATAAATATATGAAGAGTCTGATCTAGTTAGTGACATTGATGAAGAGGAAGAAAATTTCGTAAGAAAGTTGAAGAGGGGTATTGGAAAGTACAAAGGTAAGGTACCTTTAAAATGGTTCAAGTGTGGAGAGGTTGGTCATTTTGATTCTAAATGTCCCTTGAAAGATTCTAAAAATAAACAAAGAGCTTGTTGGCCCCACAATTGTCGTTGCACCAAAAGATCAGCCTGTTAATGCCTGATACAACTGCTAGAGTTAACGGATCCACGGGAGGTGATTAGTCCATGTCACGAATCCCAAGGGGAGCGCTAACCATCTACCAACAAACTCCCCCTCAACATTACCTGAGGGGATTCAAACTCGACAGCTTTGGCTCTAATACCAATTGTTGGCCCCATAGTTATCATTGCACCAAAATTGACATGTTAATGCGCGATACAACTACCAGAGTTAACGGATCCACTGGAGGTGGTTATTCCATGTCGCGAATCCCAAGGGGAGTGTTGACCATCTGCCAACAAAGCCTAGTAGAAATAAGGTTAAGAAGAGTCTCTACTCCATGGAAGATTCCTTCTCTTCGAAGGATGATGAGTCTAGTGGTCCAAATAATGAAGATGAAGTATTGTTCTTGGCTGCTAAGAAGACTGAAGATAAAGCTAAAGATCTAAGTGTTTTATGTATTTCTTTTCATGCAAAAGATAAATCTAATACATGGGTGATTGATATTGGCTATTCCAGCCACATGATAGGAGATAAGAGAAAGCTTATCAAACTTGTGAAGTGGAATGGTGGCATAGTCAAGATTGGAGATGATACTTTGGTGCAGATATATGGAAAAGGTTCTATCAGTATTGATGGAAAGATCATAATAGAAGATATTGTTTGTGTCAAAGGTATCTGACATGTTCTTCTTAGTGTGAGCTAGATGTGTAGAAATGGATACAATCTCATATTCATTAAAATTGGATGTGAAATTAGAAAAGAAAAGTTTGGGAAATTGGTTACTAAAGGATCTAGAACAAGTGGTGACATCTACACTCTAAGGGATGTTAATGGGAGGGCTTATCTTCTTGGACAAGCAAGTGAATGTTGGCTATGGCATAGGAGACTGGGACATATTAAATTTGAAAATATTGTGAAGATCAACTCATTGCATGTGGTAAGAGATATGGCTAAGATAATCAAGCTTGCAAGTACAATGTGCAAGGAATGTCAGTTTGGTAAGCAGATAAGGATAAGTTTCAAGTATAAAGAATATTCTTATTGTAGACCTTTAGAGTTGGTACATATTGATTTGTGTGGACCTACCAGAATAAAAATTCTGAAAGGAGAAAGGTATTTCATGCTTTTTATTGATGATTTGTGTAGGATGGCATGGGTTACTTTCTTGAAAGTTAAGTCAGATGCTTTTAGTAGATTCATGATTTTTAAATCAATGGTTGAAAATGAAATGAATGCAGAGATCAAATTTTTGAGGTTTGATAGAGGAGGTGAATTCACTTCAAATGAGTTCAATTTTGTTTGTGAAAAATATGGAATAAAGAGGTATTTTTCTACTACTAGAACTCCTCGGAAAAATGGGGTAGTTGAAAAGAAGAATAGGACTATTCAAGAGATGGAAAGGACCATGTTGATGGAAGAAAAATTTCTAGATGTTTATTGGAAAGAGGTAGTTCATAGTGTAGTATATATTCTGAATAGAGAATTGTTGAGACTAAAAACACTAAGACCCCTTATGAGTTGTGGTATGGAAGACTTGCAACTGTTAGGTATTTTAGAGTCTTTGGATGCAAATGCTATATCAGAAGAGATGAAGATGTGTAGGGAAAATTCAATTCAAGGGATGATGAAGGTATATTTTTGGGACATTCATTTCAGATTAAAGCATATAGGTGCTACAATAAGATATTGGGAAGGATAGTTGAAATCACTAATGTGTAATTTGATGAAGATCTACATCAAAGTATGAAACTGGGGATTGTGGATCTAATGCTCCTCCTTAATTAGATGAAGATGAAGAAGAATATGTTTAAGAGAAAGAAGAAACATTGAAAAAGATCAACAAGACTTGAAGAAAGCATGCTCAAATAAATCATTCAAAAGATCAAATCATTGGAGATAAGAATGAAGGAGTGTTGACTAGAAGAAGGCTTGTAAAGACAAGTGAAAAATTAAACTTTTGTTACTATAAAAGGTAGAGCCAAAAAAAAAAAATTATGCTATAAAATATTGAGGATGGATACAAGAAATGGAAGAAGAATTGAATCAGATTGAGAAGAATCGGACTTGGGAATTGGTTCTAAGGCCTACAGACAAGAATGTGATAGGAAATAAGTGGGTATTCAGGAATAAGTTGAATGAGAAAGGAGAAGTGGTAAGAAATAAATAAATATTGGTGTGTAAAGGATATTCACAAGTAGAAGATATTGATTTTGAGGAGACTTTTGCTCTGATAGCAAGAATAGAAGCAATTTGTATGTTTCTTGCTTTTTCAACTCACATGGACTTCAAAGCGTATTAGATGGATATCAAATTAGCTTTTCTAGATGGAGATTTGGAAGAAGTCTACATAGAGCAACCCAATGGATTTTGATTATTAGAAGAACCAAACATGGTTTACAAACTCAAAAAGGATTTGTATGGTCTCAAACAAGCTCCTAGGGATTGGTATGCAAGGTTGGATAAGTACTTGCTTCAACAAGGATTCAAGAAAGGTACCACATATAGTAGTCTTTACTTCAAAATTAAGGATGAAAGAATTTTGATAGTTTTTGTGTATGTTTATGACATAATATTTTTGTGGAAATGATGAGATGTACAAGATGTTTGTTGAATAAATGCATAAGGAGTTTTGAAATGTCTATTATATGTGAGTTGTCCTTCTTTCTTGGTCTTCAAATTGCTCTGCCAGGTGATGGTATCTTTATTTCTCAAGCAAAGTATGTCAAGGAGATTTTGAAGAAGTTTGGGATGGAATATTGTAGACTAGTTAGTACTCCCATAGTTAATGGTTGTCATTTGAGCAAAGATGATGAGCCTCCCTTGGTTGATCAGAAGCTATATAGATCTATGATTGGAATCCTATTGTATTTAATTGCTTCAAGACTTGATATTATGCATGTGGTACATTTAGTTACAAGATTTCAAGCTAATCCTAAAGAACTCATGTGAAGGAACTCAAGAGAATTTTTAGATACTCGAAGAGTACTCTGGATTATGGTTTATGGTATCTAAAAGGTAATGAATTTGATCTAAGTTCTTACATTGATGTTGATTGGGATGGTTGTGTTAATGATAGAAGAAGTACAAGTGGTGGTGGTTTATTTTGGGGAAGAATATTGGTTTCATGACATAGTAAGAATCAAGATTTAATATCCTTGTCCACAACAAAAGAAAAGAATATTGTTGCAACAACTTGTTGTACACAAGTCTTGTGGATGAAGCAAACAATATTATTGTAGCATCCTATTGTAGACAAGTGTTGTGGATGAAGCAAACATGGAAGGATATCAAGATACAGTATGATGAGCCTATTCCTATTTTGTATGATAACAAAATTTCTATCAATATTTCTAAGAATATAGTGATGCATTCTAGAACCAAGCACATATCAATCAGGTATCACTTTTTGAGAGAGAAGGTTGCAAATAAAGAAGTCAAGCAGGAATATGTACCTACAAAGGATCAAATTGTAGACATTTTCACAAAGGCTCTTGCAAAGGATGTATTTTAGTATCTCTGATAGAAGTTATGGATAATTGTCCCTCCTTATTGCTAGATGTATAGTTGGTGCATCTATCCAAGGGGAGTAATTCAAGCTATATCTTTTTCCTAGATTGATGGTGGCTACCTATTAGGGGGAGTGGGTAGTGGTTGATAGAAGGAGAGAGTGTGATTTGTGCACCTTAGGGGGAGATCTTGTGCCCTAAGGGGGAGAAATTGAAGGAGAAAGAATTTTGTATAAAAGGGGGGGGGGAAAGTTGTATTTTTTCCTTGATGTCAAAGGGGATAAGTGTGCATGTCAATTTGGTTTTTCCATCAATTCCAAAGGGGGAGATTGTTTTAGTATGATTGCATTGATGTCAAAAGTGTGTTTATGGTTTTCATTGATATGTTGGAGTTGGATACAATTTGTTTGTCAGTATTACTATCTTTTTATTTGGTTGTCATAGTCTCTGTGAGATGTTTCACATCTCTTTGTTCTTGTTGTGCTCTTGCAGTTTGAAATTTAGCTTCATGTTGTGTCAGAGCATGTGTGATCCAAGTTCCATGTTGTTTGGATTACCAGAAAGGTGTGTGTGTTTGTGACTGTTTCAAGTTTGTGTTGTTTCTATGAGGATGCTCACAGAGGTGCAATGTTTAGCTCTATATTCCTCTAGATTTGTAGATATGGTTGTGTGGCTTCAAAATTAAGTTTTTTGATTTGTGAAGGTGCTATATCCAAATTTTCATATTATTAGTCCTTTTCAATGTATGTTGGCTTGCACCAACTTGTTGCTATTTGAAGTGGTGAATTGGCTAGTGGAGAGTGTTCCTTAAGATCTTGTGATGTTTATTCTTGCTCCACATAGAAATTTTTGGTTTCTTCGAAACAGGTTGTGGTCCGAAATGTTAGGAATAAGGTGTCTCAACCTTGGATAATTCCTATTCTTATTATTTGTTTTGTAAAATGTATTTCTTGCAAATAATGTAATTAAGTGTGAGTGTACATGTCTAGTTGGCATGTTGATGTGTCACTCCACTTGATGTGTCGACATCTTGAATTGTGTGTAAGGAGATCATGGCTGAAATGGTTATGACGGATTCCTATGACACGTAAGAGCTATGTCTAGAAGATTCAATGACGGGTGAAGACATGTGGCAACTGATAAAGTTGAGTACTGTACACTCTTCCACGATAGTGGGGTTCAGGGCATCACCCCGAAAAAAAATTTTGGGTTCCTATTTTCTCGGAGAATGGTAAAACCCTAATACAGTTATCTTTGAAAGTTGCCCTAAAAAGGGAAGCGCATGATATAAGCATTTTTTAGGGTTGCGAAGATGTGTGATGTGAATGTATTGTTGGAACATTTTGATGCTGCCGCATTTTGTCTTCAAGTGTTGGAAATCTCCTGAAAGAACTTGCATTGCAAGTGTGTTGTAACCGTTGTGTTGAAGATAATACATTGTGCAGGTTTTGGAGTGCTGGGGTTTTTTACCGAAAGGTTTTCCCCAGGGTAAATCATTGTGTCATTCTTTATTTTTTGTATGTATGGTATATTGCTGCAATATCATTGTTAAGTAGATTAACGAATCTGAAATTGTAAGGGTTTAAAATGAATTTGCACCATACTTTCCTTAAGAGATTAGTGTAGGAAGTTGTTTCCGCACCTGAGTTTCCTTACACGAAATGAAGTGTTATTGGGTTATGTTTTTTCCTAGCCGACTAAGATATTCTGAAGGTGTGCACCACGAGCTAGAGTTTGTGAAAATCCTTTAAAGTCTTTGAAGATGTTGTATGGGTCATTTTGACTCATCTGGGAGAATCCCAAGTAATCTTTAATCTTTCATGTGTATGGCCAAGTTGTAATGGCCGACATACTACAAGTTTCATGTGTTCTTGCTTAAGGCTAGCCTATTTTGAAGATGTGAAGCATGCATATGTTGTTCTTTGAAGAGTGATGTTGTGAAGAGTGTTTAGGAATAGATTAAGTATGTGTTGGAATCTACAAGGCATGCTCCTCTTCTTGGTGTTGTTTGTAGTTCATTTTAGGGATTTCCCTCTACAAGTTTCATGTTGTTGTTTGATCTTTGGCCGAATTGTAAATGTAATAATCTTGTTTTCTTTAGTTGCCATGTAATTTAATCAATGTAATATCATGTATAAATTTTAAACCTAGTTGATCTAGGTTGAGTGATCTAAGTTGAAGATGTGTAATGCATTATTATGTTTATGTAGGCAATTGAAAGAGAAAGAGCGGAAGTGGAATATCTTATCCAAATTCAATTTGATCATATTTTGTGATAGAAGGAAAGTGAAGAGTATGCCTAACTGATTGCTAGAGGTATTGAGCCAAAGTTAAAACTTTTTGAAGGTTCAAAGCAGTGAGCCAGTAAGCTGCAAAGAAGATATGTGAAGAAGTTGCAAAAGTTGTCAAAGCATAATTGTAATCATCAAAATAGAAGGGAAAATTTAGAATTGTAATCATCAAAAGTATTGAGCGTCATTGAAAGATTCAAGCAGTAGAAGGATTGTCATGTTGTAGTATTTTCTAAGTTTGTTCTCGATTCAAGGAGTATTTGCTTCCTTGGGTTGAATCCCTAAAACAAATTCTATAGGGATATGTAGCCTCCTTGGGAGTGACCCTAAAACCTTTCTACAGGGAATAGTAGCTTCCTTGGGTTGTAGCCCTAAAACAATATTGTAACTATGATTCATTTGTGAGGATGGATTAGTACACTAGCTCCTAGTATCTTTTCTCACTGTGGTTTTCCCTTGTGGATTTTTCCACATATATCTAGTGTTGTGTGGTTTTGTGCATTGTGTTCATCTTTCATGTTTTTGTTTGTGTTGTAAAGTTTAAGTTTCAATTTGCTCTGGAGAGTTTGAGATTTGATAGAATATTGATTCACCCCCCTCTTAATATACAAGTGTATGTTCAACAAGATCATCAAATTAATATTATTCAAAACTAGACAAGAAGGCATTAAGAACCATACAAGCATGTCTTTTAGGTTATATCCTATTGAATATTTTTTAGCAGATTAGTAGATGCAATTTGTGGAAAATGATATCTTATATTTATAAAAAAAGTCTTACAAAAAAGTTGTATCTCAAAATATGGTTGTACTCATTAAAAATCAAAGATGATAATACTATTGTAGACCATTTGAATGTTTTCAATATTATTTTAAGTCACATTGGTTCTATAGATGTTAAGTTGGAAGAGCAAGGTAATTTTGTGTTATTAATTTTATCTTTACTTGATACTTGTTAAAATATAATTGTTTTCATTAGTGGTAACTTGGTGAGAGCCAAAAATGAACAATCTTATTGATAGGTTCTTTATTAAAAATAAATGAGAAGAAAATACATGAATGAACTCTCAAAAAATGCTTTGTATGTACAAGGAAATTCCAATAAAAAATGAGGGCCTAGAAGGGATGAGAACAAAGATAGATCTAAGTCTAAATGATTTTCTAAAACCCTAAGGAAACCCTAAGGAAGGGTAGTTAAGTGTAAAAAATATGGAAAAAGAGGGTGTGTGAAGAAGGAATGAAAAAACAAGAATAAGAGTTCAAATTCCTCCATAGAAAATACTTTTGATGATAGTGATATAATGATGGTTTATTTATTTCTAATAACACTATAGTAATAATGCTTGGCTTATTGATTTATGTTGCTCCTATCATATGACTCCTCACAAGGACTATTTTTCTACGTATACAACTTATGATGAACAAAAGATTTTCCTTAGAGACAACAATGACAATAAAAAATTTATAAGGGAAAAGTACAATTATGTTTCAATGATGAAAGGATTAATACCATTCATAATTTTTTCTATTCCTATTCTTGTGAGAAATTTAATTTTAAATGATTCTAGTGTGCATATTAAATTTGGTACATGTGGTTGCTAGAGGATCTCATATTAGGACTCTAATTAGGATGAATGCCTCCATATCTTATATTTTTTCCAATGTAACTTGTGCTAAAAATGCATCTATGTTGTGGCATCAATGTTTGGATGACATAAGTGAAAAGGGTTTTAAGACCATTGCTAATGAAAAGTTGGCTGAAATTTTTTTCTAATTATTTATTTCGTAAAAGTGATTTCTATGAGAATTAAGTGCTTGGAAAATAGAGTAGATCTCCATTTCCTTTTGGAAGAAATAGAACTAAGAGATTATTTAAATTATTCATTCAAATTTGTTTGGTTTAGTGGATGTTCCAGTTCTATGGGTAAATTTTATTATCATGTTACATTTTTAAAGATGTATATATATACAATTGGATTTATTTTATGTGTTCTAAATCTAATTTTTTAACTAAGTTTAAGGAATTTAAAGCCTTAGTAAAAATTAAAAAAACTACAAGTGTGTTGAAATCTAATAATGATGGAGAACATTTCTCTAGGGAATTTGACAATTAAATATGGATGTTGTAGAATAGGGTAAAATTAAGGTAAAAGGCATGAATCAACAAAACTCAAACTCTATCGACATTGTCCTTCTCCATCTTGATTTATATGTTTGATTTCCCTCAGATTGAGTATGCAGCAATAAGCCTAGTGATAGTGATATCAAAATATTGAAGCTTGTACTTGTCTCCTTGAATAGCATATACTAGTTGTTAGTCTTGAAATGACAATGATAGGTCTCCTTTATAGAAAACAAAATTTGGATGAAGGGATAGGATTAAAAGCCAATATGACATGAAAATCAATGGCCAAGATTTCTTGAGAAGCAATGAAATAGGGTTAGGGAAAATTAGGGCACATATAGGGGTTGGTTAAGGATGAACGGTTGAGATAAAAAAATAAAATAATTCAATCAATGGTAGAAATTAATTGAGATGTGAAGAGATAAGAATGGCATGAATAAAGAGGTTAGCATAGAAAAAGAGGTTGTTGGAAAAATTAAATAATCATAAAATTATTTAGTTTAGGAGGGAAAGTGAATAATTAAATAATTAAGACAAATATATAATTATAAAAGAAGAGAAATGTTGACTTTTCAATTAAATAATAATTTAATTTAAAAAGTGGAAGAAAAGGACAAATTAGTAAATAAATAAAACTTATTTAATTTATAGAAGAAGATGCCAATGAATAATTAAATAATTGAAAAAATTATTTAATTATAGTAGAAGATGATAATAGTAATTAAATAAATAAAATTTATTTAATTATATAGGAAAGGGGTCATTAGTGACGTAATTAAATAAATGTAATTTATTTAATTAATCAAAAGGAAGAAATAAAAGAAAGAAATGAATTAATTAAATAATTAAAATTATTTAATTAATAGAAGAAATATGACTTCAGATAATAATTAAATAATTAAAATTATTTAATTATTAGGGAAGAAAGGGGAATTTGATGTGGAAAATGTGTTCGTAGGCTTAGGAAATTTTTCACTATCTACATTTTTCCCCTCTTTGATACAATATAGTTTATCGTGTTGTTTCAAAAAAATTCAACTCGGAGTAAATGCCCCAGTGCAGACGTGATAGACCTATGCCCCTTGAAATTTTTTACAAATTTTCAAAAGATTTGAAATATTATTCTGATAAACAATTTGGATAGCAAACGAATGCAAGGATTGATGAAGAGAAACGTTAGCGAGGGTAGAATGTTAGAATGGAGTTAGTCAAGACAAGGAAAGATTGATATTTTTCTTGACAGATGCTAGGCTTTGCATTTAATCATCATTGGGCATTCAAAAATATGGAAAATGGACAATAAACGACATGGTATGACATAGACCAAGGTGTGCAAAGTTATCCACTTTTGAAAAACAAACACTTAATAGACAAGGAATGTCATGACTCATACTAGGAGCAAAGTTGTCCCAATATTTTTGCCAAGACAATCCACAAACAAAAATCAAAGAAAAATAGGTCATGAAACATCATTGCTCCTCTAAATCCTTCATGGGACATCCTTGAGGTGGCTAGTAACATGACCAAAAAACAAACCAATATAATATAAGATAAAATGAACCAATAAAGTCAGCAACCATATATATTGATTGCTAATGATTATTGTTGATAAAATTGACGAGAGTGATTGAGTGACAATGCCTAGTTTCAGGAAAGGAAACATGTATAAGATGTCAAGTCTGGTTTTGACCATGTAACCACTTGTATAAGGAAAATAACATAATTGATATATGACAATGTCTAGTTCCAAGAAGGACACATCCTATATAAGACAAATGATAGGACTAGGTCTGATTTCAAGAAATGAGGCAAGTCATATAAGATGTCGAGTCTAGTTTCAACAATGTCGCCTCTTGTATAAGACCATTTACTGAAAAAAATGATGCTTGATTTTTTGACTAATTAGGCATTTGACCGATTTGGTTTGAAGACTAGTTGGATAGTTTGTCTATTGTTTGTGATTTGGATGAGGTTTAGATGACTGTTTGTGTCTAAAATTTTATAATTTATTGTGGCATTAGTAGTGATTGACTTGACAAACCCTAAAGGACCAACCTAGGTCCTCAGGGGATCTTTGACTGATGGCCTTGCCTACATAACAATGCACAGAGACCTCGTAGTTTGACTGGACTTGGACCTTGTTTTATTTATTATGTACTGACGCATGATTGACTTTATTCGAAAAACCCTAAAGGACTTACCTAGTGCCTAGGGAGCTCATCGATTGATGGCCTTGCCTACGTGAAATCATAGAGGCAACGTAGTTCGACTAGACTTCAACTGACATGACTGGCTCTGTTTTTGGGATTTTGACATGTTTTGAAATTTTTTTGAATTTTTGGGGATATTTTGATTTTTTTAGATTTTTGAGGATATTTTGACATTATTTTTGGATTTTTGAAGTTTTTTTATTTTTTTGGATTTTTGATATAGTGACCTCCAATACCAAGTCTAGGATCCAATAAAAAGATGAGTTAAGTACTTGCCCCTAGTCAAGTATAGGACCAACTTATTAAGGATGAAATTGGATAAGCCTTATTGTGGATGGATATGGAAGGCGAAAGATGTGTAATGTCAACTATGAGAAGGATGACAAAGCTTTATTATGGGTTGGTGTAGGAATGGATTTTTTTATGGATGATACACTATAAGGACCATAATAAATGCATGTGAAAGGTACCCACAATCAAGCAAGCAAGTATGCACAAGGATCCAAGGACAAACATGATCTTTCCCCTAGTCAAGATGAAAACCAATTGATGGTGATGGTGATGATGATGTTGTTGACATGGGATTGACACATCTCAAAACAATGTGAGGACTGGGAAAGATATATCTCACTGATGACAGTGTGACTAAAGGATCAAGGTTTGTAGCAAGGCTAGAAACAAAGCCATCGGATTTTGGATGATGCGCTAGGTTGCATAGCAATATTGTATGGATTAGGCTTGTTGCATTTGGAATGACTTCTTTTCAGGATTGAATGGGATGATGGAGGGATGTTGGATAAGTGGATTGGAGTCCTTAGACCAATGACAAGGGAAAACCAAGTCCAACAATAGGTATGAAAGGATAATGAATTGATTTTGGTAAAGGATAGGAGACATGAGGATTATTGGCTAGAAGAATTATCATATGATCTCCAAGGACTATGTCACATAGAAATAAAAAAAATTCTCCACGGTATGGGTTTGGATAATGCTATGAAGGATATGACATGATATTTCATGGATGATGTATGACCAAAGGATAGACATGTCAAGATTTCTCCCAAAGCATGATTTATGTTTGTACCCCAGTCCTTATCAAGATCAAGGTAGGTGGGAAAATGGATGGAAATGTCATGAGAAATGCATGGGAGATGACACAACTTGCCCCCAAGTTTAATGGTCCACATAGATAACCACTCTTACAAATGAAGCCTATTTTCCAGGTTTTCATCATGGTACTTATCCAAAGCACCATAAAATGGTTTTCACTATTGGATGAATTATTTATCTTTACTATTTTCTTTTTTAAATTTTTTATACAGACTTGATGTTTTGGATGATCCCTGATTGTTTTGAATCCTTTGATGTTGTTGATGTAGATGTTGGTGTTATGATTCAACAATAATGACCTTTATGGAGTAGTTGTATTGTCAGGATCATAACACTTTCATAAAGCTAATCAATGCCATTGTGATCCTTTCTGATACTAGGCTTGGCCTTATCAAAATACTCACATCGTGATAGAGTTCCATGGGAGTCCTTATGATAAAGAGTTTCTGCCAAGATGCAATGGATTTTTGGAATGTAGACAAGATTTTGGATTATGATGGTAGCTGTGGAAGGATTATTTGGATGTTTGGATGTAGGAATTTTTATTTTCCAGACTTGGGATGGTGAATGATGAATTTTGGAATTTCGATTGGGATAGTGTTTGGAACCATGACTTTTATATGCCTTGTGTGATGACCATTTTGAAGGAGGTGGAAATTTTTTATATGTGGGAGACCTCTTTTCTTGTGGCTCCACATTTTGATTGGATATTGGAATTGAACTCATTTTCATAAAACTGTATTGGTTCTTGAATGCCTTGCTCATGTAAGCCTAGTCCTCTTCCTTGATAGTGCATGCTCTAAAATATTCTATTTGCGATGTGGTATTTTTTACTTTGAAATCGAGATGTGAACCCATCATTGTGTATATAGAAACTATTGTTTAGAACCTTCTCCTCTACGAGAAATCTTGATTTGATAAAAGTGGATGATCCTAGTTGATAGGATATTTTGGCTTTATCATTCATCCTGCTTGTTTCTTCTTGATCATTTGGGATGTCGATTTGAACCATGGTATCCTTTGTTTCTTCTTCTTTGAATTGATCCATAGTAGCTTTTTTATGGTCTTCTTTGGTGTTATCCATATCATTTATGTGTTCAAAGGAGGCAAGTATCTCATTTTTGGAAATGGAAGTGTTTAGAGTTTAGATAGGATCAACTTTAAATTTTTTATCATGAATGGTATAAAGATAAATGAGGGGATCATTTTGCATTTCTTGTTCAATGGTAGGATCTTGATCAAAGATAGGTTTATCTTGGATGACATGATTGGGAATGGGATCTTTATTAGAGATTGGATTAACTTGGATATCATGAGCATCTATAGGTGATTTCTTATAACTTGATCTAGATTTGTCTTAGAGTTTATTTCATTATGCTTTGGAATTTCCTTTTGACATATATCCCTAGGTTTAGGCAATGGAATATGATTTTGGAAAATAGAATTTTCCTCGATGGACTCAAGATTTTGATATGACAATGATTTAGTTTTGACAATAAGATCATTTTTGAGATTGGTAGAAAATGGAGGGAATAATGGTGATAAATGGTTGGATGGTGTGATATTAGCAATTTGATTGAATTGCCTACATTTATCTTCACATTTGAGTTGATCCTTCTCTTTTATGTTATTTATGTAATGAAATCCTTAGCAAATGTGCTTTTCTTTGGTGGATTTTTGGATTAGGATAGGATGTGGAGGCTTGGAATGGATTAATGGATGATGGATTAGAATAGGATGTGGAGGCTTGGAATGGATTAATGGATGATGGATTAGGATAGGATATGGAGGCTTGGAATGGATTAGCGGATGATGGATTAGGATAAGATGTGGTGGCTTGGAATGGATTAATGGATGATGGATTAGGATAGGATGTGGAGGCTTGGAATGGATTAATGGATGATGTATTAGGATAGGATGGAGAGGCTTGTAATGGATTAGTGGAAGGTTGGTTTCCCTTTTCAAGGTTAGGATAAGGATGATTAATGGAATTTTTTTGGGGATCAATGATATGGATTGTGTTAAGTGACTCTTAATAGTGAGGGTAGATGGATGGGGAATTAGAGTTTATGGATTGTTGGTAAGGTGGGTAGATGTGTGGTTGAATATGGGTTGTGGTTGATTGGTATGGAGAATCGATGAATTGTCTATTGAATTCTATGGCTTGTTCGTATTAACTATTATACAACAATTGGTATTCAATTTGACTACAAATCATATCAAGTTAAATTGAATACATGGTGGTGAGTTCAAATTAGGATGGAAAGGAATGTTTTTGACCCTAGGTTGAATGTTTTAGATTAATTTTTCATCATGGGTAATTGTGAAATGTGATTCCAAACACAAAAAATAATCTGAAAGCAAGTCTTGGTTGTTGAGTGACCAAATTTTGTGAGCATTATGTGTATGTTCAAGGGTTATTCACCCCAATTTCCATAGGCCTAATCAAAATTCAAAGGAACTTCACACACATAAAACACTTCCTATCCCTAATGTCAATGGCCAATGGCAACATATCTCAGGCCCACATCTTGGAATCTCCTTCAACACAAATGTAGGGACACCTAAAGTGGGTGTATACACTCTTGTCTTTGTGAGAGAGGATAGATAGAGGCCTCTAGGATTGGAAGACTGATCCAATCACCCTCTCCCTCGAAAGCTACATGTAAACAAGTAGCTTATGCTAAGTCGGGGATTTTTGTCTCATCTGAAGGGAGCCATATGGTGAGTAACTTCAAGGTGTGATGCTAGACCTTTGCACTGAGAATGACAGCAATAAATAACTCAATCAATAAGGGTAGGCTTCTAACTAATTATCTAATAGTCACTGCTCGGGGACTTACCACCTTGCAAGCATCCAACAAGCCACTTGAGGCTTTAACCAACCTTACTAGGGTACTATAATAAAATACCTCACATAAATGTGGGTAGCTTCCCCTTTTGGACTGGCACTATATTACGAAGGCTAATGGTAATTTGGACTTGACTTTCATCTTATCCTTTTATATAAAAGCTCGAGGGAAAAACTACTTTGGGTCACCAATGTTTTCTCTGTATGGATGTGTTTCAATTGGTAGGCCCATCTAAAGGGTTATAAAAAAGAAAGAAAAATATAATGTTTTTGATCTCCAAGGTCATACAAAGATGCGAGGAGAGAGAATACACATGTATTTTCTCACACTATCAAGATTTCATTAACCTTTAGAAAACCAAATGTGTGGTGTGAATGAAAGTTTTAAGAAGTGTTTTTAATTCCCAAGATCACATAAAGTGTGAGGGAAGAGCATACACACCTAAAGAACACAAAAAAAATCACAAGACAAGACAAAAAATGGTTCTTTTTAATCCCCAAATTAAAGGTGTGACAATGCAAAGACACTTGATTCTTTTTAATCCAAAATGAGTGAAAAATGCAAGTTGCGTCCTTTTTAACCCAATGAGTGAAGATGCAAGTTTTTTTTCTTTTTAATCCAATGAGTGAAGATGTAAGTTTTGTTCTTTTTAGCGCAATGAGTGAATATGCAAGTTGTGTTCTTTTTATCCCAATGAGTGAAGATGCAAGTTGTGTTCTTTTTTATCCCAATGAGTGTGTCTAATAAAAATTCTCCCATTTACATGAAGATAAAAAACAACCCTACAAAATATGGATTAGTAATTCTAAAGAAAAATGTCTCCTCCAAATGTAAGCCACATGCTGCCAACAAAAAATTAGTAACATAAACAACCCCTAATTTAACAAATGGAAAAGCATAAAATGAAAAACTCCTAATTAAAACCCTAATTGAGAATAACAAGAAAATGCGGCTCAAAATGTCACAAATGAGACTCACTATTCTAGAATAGGTGTGGCAAACCAAACTACAATTGTCGCATTCCAGATAGTGACTATAGCTCACAGTCAAAAGAAGATGCAGTGAATCCCCAAACAGATGCGATTCAATACCTAAAAGCTACAAAAACACTAAAATCTAGCCAAATTTGGAAAATCCCCAAATATAAATGATGCAATTATTATGTCGAGATGTAAAAATAAAAACCAAAAAGCTAAGAAATAACATAAAATCCTAAAACTAAAATAATAAGATGATTTGCCCTATATTCAAATGAATGCAGCTCTCAAGATGACGGATGTGGCTTTCTATCTTCACAAATGTGTCGTAGGATCTGTAGAATGTGCCATGCCATATTGCAGTTGTGATGCACTGTAGCTCAATTTTTTTTGTTTGGCCTTGCAATTGTGTCACAAACCTAAAGTTCAAAATTTCTTGAAAATTCTTGAAAATCTTGCTAGTTCACATCAGGTTCACCAATGTAGAATAGGGTAAAATTAAGGTAAAAGGCATGAATCAACAAAACTCAAACTCTAGAGTCCCTAAACCAACAATGAAGCACAAATGAACATAGAAACATAAAACATAAAGCAATTTTACCAATATCTCTATTCCATGGTTGATTCACCTCCATTTTCCTTCTCCATCTTGCTTTAGATGCTCGATTGCCCTTAGATTTTGAGTATGCAACAATAAGCCTAGTGATAGTGATAGCAAAATATTGAAGATTGTACTTGTCTCCTTGAATAGAATGTACTAGTTGTTAGCCTTTAAATGACAATGAGGTCTCTTTTATAGAAAACCAAATTTGAATGAAGGGCTAGGATTAAAAGCCAATATGACATGAAAATCAATGGCCAAGATTGCTTGAGAAGCAATGAAATAGGGTTAGGGAAAAATTAGGGCATAGATAGGGCTTGGTTAAGGATGAATGATTGAGATTAAATTATTAAATAATTCAATCAATGGTGGAAATTAATTGAGATGTGAAGAGATAAGAATGACACGAATAAAGAGGTTGGCATAGAAAAAGAGGTTGTTGGAAAAAATTAAATAATCATAAAATTATTTAATTTAGGAGGGAAAGTGAATAATTAAATAATTAAGACAGTTATTTAATTATAGAAGAAGAGGAAATGTTGAGTTTTCAATTAAATAATAATTTAATTTAAAAAAGTGGAAGAAAAGGACAAATTAGTAAATAAATAAAATTTATTTGAATTATAGAAGAAGAGGCTAATGAATAATTGAAACAATTGAAATAATTATTTAATTATAGTAGAAGATGATAATAGTAATTAAATAAATAAAATTTATTTAATTATAGAAGAAAGGGGACTTTAATGACATAGTTAAATAAAATTAATTTATTTAATTAATCAAAAGGAAGAAATAAAAGAAAGAAATTAATTAAATAATTAAAATGATTTAATTAATAGAAGAAATATGACTTTAGACAATAATCAAATAATTAAATTTATTTAATTATTAGGGAAGAAAGGGGAATTTGATGTGGAAAATGGTGTTTGCAGGCTTAGGACATTTTTCAGTGTCTACACATGCAAGTATTGTTTGGTAGAAGACTACACTTATACTCCCCAATAACAATGTGGCAGTAGAAATGATGAACCAAGCTTTAATGGAAAGAGATAGAAGTATGCTAAGTTGTACATGGCTAGATCAATAATTTTGGGTAGTGGCTATAAGTATTGCTTGTTATATAATTAATCAATCTCCATTTTTAGCTTTTGTTGATAACAACTCCTTATGAAGTATGGATAGGTAAAAATCATTTAATTTCATATTTAATATTTTGCTTTTTAGGATTATTTTCATTTTCCTCAATAAAAGTGATCAAATTTGGATCTAAAATCTAAGAAATGCATCTTTGTTGGTTATGATGAGAATATTAAAGATTATAAACATTAAAATCCTCTAACCCATATTTTTTTGAGAGATGTTATTTTAAGGAAGTTTATAGCTTATTCAAATAAAGAATAACCAAAGGAAAAATAAAAAATAAAAATAATGCACTCCCAAATAAAAATAGAAAAGCAAGAAGATACAAATGTGGAAGAAAAATTAGATGGATTATAGGATGGAGAAGAAGTAGAGGGTTCAAATTAGAGTTTAGATGATGATGTGAAAGATGAGCACACAACAGCTTGGTAATAAGAGGCAAGAGGAAAAGACATAAATTATTTTGGAAGACTATCCAAAACTTAAGTTAAAAGGATTTTTTTATTATCAAATATCATCATCAGTGCTAATAGTTGTTGAAGATTTCCCATATCAAATGTTTAGTGGGTTAATTATTTATTTTGTTATGATAGCAAGAAGCAAGAATATATTGTATTGTAACTAAAATATGATCATTGTTTGGTGTTTAGTTTATGTGTTTCATTGACAAGATAAACAAGAAAAAAGTGATTTTAGTCTTACAAATTGTTATGATTTAGTGTCAAGACAAAGTAATGCATTCCTGATATTTTTTTGTTTCTCCTTGCCAAGTGTTGTGAGTATTTATCAAGATCCTAGTTAAAATCTTTTGCAACATGGAAAATGGAAAAGGGTTATAATCCTTGTGAGTGTTTTTGAGCTTTGAAAACCACATGAATCATGATAGAGTATATTGATCTCACAAACCTAAACACAGTCTAACCTAATATTGTACGATAGCCATGGAAAGTGGCAGATGGCATGGATTTTAGAAGGGAATATATTCAAGAAAAATATGTGATTTCTTCATGAGAATACATATCAATATTCAAGGCTAGCTAATGTTCCAAAGGCACTAAAGGGTGGTATGATAGTGAACAGGGGAAGGACAATTAATGGAATTTGATCAAGCAAGTGAAAAATAGTGAGCAATGTAGATCCAATGAAAAAGGAAATCAAAACCTTCAAAAATCTTGTCAAAGATCTACCATAAATAACATACATTTTTTGTAGAATAGTCATCAAGGAGGGTAATTACCACCAAATTTGTAAAGGAAGATCTAGTAGAAAGACTTCTAGAATCCTACCTAATTGGTGATTGTTTTGGGTGTGAAAGGAAACATATTGAAAATGATCAAAACTTTCTTAGCAGCACAATGAACATACCTTAAAAGTGACACATGACAAGAGGAGAAAGCATCATGACTTTTTCAAATAAGAAAGAAACCTTGTATAGGTCTGAAAGGACAATCGATACTCAAAGTTGACAATCATATACCCTATAGGACAACAATTTGAAAGGTCCTCATAAATGGTAGAAGTAATTTGTCATGAAAGTTAGAAGGGATAATATTTATTGCCCTTGGCTCACCTGGCCCTAATCATGGAGAAAAGAGAATATATTATTTTTTATTGTAGAAGAGGACATTTCCATATATATTATATTTTATGTTTGTGCTTTTGATTTGTTGTGTTGTGAAAGAAAAGAACATCTAAAAGCAAGAAGAGAGTTTTTAAGAGGAGTGGAATGAAAACAAACAAAGTTGACAATGGCAAGGGACAGGTAGTGATAGAATAGTCTAGTGCACAGATATTAAGACATGATAGTAGTCTCATTGTTAAAGTGTCAATTAATTTTTACTAGTGATGAATGATAGTGTATATGTTTCTTTAAGAGTGTAATGATAGTGAAGAAATTGACCAAGGAGGAAATTCATACTAGTCACAGCCTACTTGTGATATATTAGCTAAATATTTCTCAAATACTAAAGAGATTGAGTTTGAGGTTGGGTGATCCCACAATAGTGGTTTACACTTTTTGGCCAAACTTGACATTGAACTGATTTTTTTAACTAAATCTTCACTTTCAGGCACTTATAGCTGCTGAATCGTGAGGAATTTGAAGATGATGCAAACTAGTGATTTGTGAAATTTTGTCTGTAGATTCTATATATATTTTTGTATATTTTTTGGAATCAAATTGCATTTCTTTTTCCATCTCCCTCAAAAACTAGTTTTTAACAATATACACCATTTTTAAAGAGTGACGTGTACTTGCTAACACAAATTTTTTTATGAAGGATAAAATTCATTTTTTTTTTAATTTACATTTGTAACTACGATATCTAGTGAAAGCAATTGGTTTCATAGTGGTTTATTGAATATTTTTTTCTTTATTAAGTTTCAAAGTCAAACCAGTTACAATTTAGACATAGGTTTACTTGCTAACATAACTTTTTTTGTATGTATCGAAATTCAATTTATTTTTTTGTTGGATCAACGATGCCAATATCAAGTACATAGATATTTTTCAAAAAAAAAAATGATAATCTACTTTTTTTCCACATGTGCAGAATAGAGAGCTTGATTTTTGGTGAAAAACCTACATTCACAAAAAATTAAAAAATAAATATAATAATCAAATTAAATATATTTAAAATTATACTTTTTGGGAAACTTATAATAAGGAATATATACTTTAAAAAATGAATTAATTTGATCCCCCAAAAGGTAAATCAAAAGTGGTTTTTTATCAGCATTTTGATAGGTGTAAAGAAGACTCCATTATAGGTATGGTTTAAAACTAGCGGGGTTTTATCCAAGGGGGTTTGATCTAAGGTGGTTTGATCAAACCCTCTTCAATTGGAATACTTTAAATGGAAATTTTCAAGACTTAAATCATTATATTTTCTAAAAATATTTGATTTCAACAAAAATCAGGATGTCCCAAAAAGTGTAAACCACTATTGTGGGATTACCCAACTATACTTGAGCCTAAGGTTCCACCCATGATTACTGTGATGAGAGGTATGAGAAAAATATTATGAGAATGGCTACATATGAAATGAAATATACGATCAAGTGAACAAGTAAATTGTGGTCTTCACATTAGACTATGGTTTTTACAATGGCCAGTGGCCTTGATAGTATAAACTAGGATACTCAAAGTTCATATAATTAATGATATGTTAATGAAGGATAGTTTAGAGGGAAGCATAAGGGACAATCATCATTCATAATCATATTTACCTGTGTCTTCATAGGGGCAATAGCCATGATCAAGAAGTGACAAGGGTATTAACAATGCATTAGATTATTAAAGCTTGTTCCAACATGATATGCATGGTGTTTCATTAAGTCAAGATATCAATGATAGTCACCTTGAATAATTCACAGTGCCAAAGATAGGATAGTCCAAAAACCATGAATGATATGTTAATGAAAGATTATTTATAGAGTTAACTAAAGGATAGTTTAGTATGTATTCTTGACAAAGGATAATGACCATATAACATTTATAGAATACATTGGTATGAAAATACAAAATAGAGTAGTTACAATCATTAGTTTGTAATCATGGTAAAGGATAGTATGCTAAAAAAACATGTTAGAGTTTGAAGCCATGAAAGAAATAGAAGGGGACAACATAAACCAAATTTCTATATGTAGTGACAGAGTTTTCAAGTGAAAGGTACAATATAGTTTATTATATGAGAAATAGAGGAAGAGTTCATAAAGGGACTGTGATGATAGTTACCAAACATCAAAGGAGAAATGATAGTCACAAGTTTAGTATATGTGAACACAAGGGATAGTCACAAGTATTGTATGGGGTTTTTCAAAGGTTCGCAGTCCATAGTTCCCAATGAAAAATAAAAGGACCAAGGATAGTCACTCACAACCTCCAATGACAAATACAAGGAGTTTACATGGATATTCAAAGGTGCAACATTGAGTATATAGTAGTAAAAGATAGTGGCATTGTCATGAAGTATAGGGAAATCATTAGAAAAAGAAGATATCCTATGAATTCATTGTAAAAACATATTCCTAATGTAAATCAAGTCAATAAGAAGACAATGGATAGAAAACAATTAAGAGCATGGTAATCAAGGGATGGAAAGAAATAATTTATACATCTACAAGTGTCAAAAATAACCATGAGAGTTATGAGAGAATATGACAATGTATTATGCATGAAAGTGGTATCTATGAACAAAAGAGGATAGTTCCATCATGTAAATAAGCATGATAGGCCTAAGATGGTAGATTATACACAAGAACTATAATAGTTTTGTTTTCAACAATATAGGAGTCATAGAGTAACACTCCAGAGAATATAGTGGAAATCACAAGAAGAAAGTCTTCAAGGGAAACAACATGATCCTATGAAATATGTCAAATATTCATCAAGATACAGTCTATGAAGACCTAAGACAATGAAATTCCTAAGGTCATCATACACAAGTGACAAGTAACAGTTGTAACATAGGGTAATTGTTTTGAGTTAGCTTTATTAAAATAAACAAACATCAAACCTAGCATACTATGAAGCACAAAGGAGGAAATAAATTAAAACAAGAAGCAATATCACCAAAGCTTCTCCAAGCCTCCATGGTTAACCTCCATAGCCCCTCTCTATTTGCTGCAATATGATGGATGCCCTCATCTTTTGTGTGAGCAAACTAAGTTCATGACATGACTTAGCAAATGTTGAAGGAATTTGGATGGAGTGCAAGTAAAAATCTAAGTTCTAAGTGCACTACAAAAATCTGCAAAAGACAATGTTAGCCAAAGAAGAAAGAAGAGAAGAAGAAGTGATTCAAGAGATTAAGGGATATTAAGAGATTAAGAGGTGAAGACAAAATTGGAATTTTATAGAAAATGCAATTTTGTATGGACGGATGAGATTAAGGATTGATAAGTGCCCTAGAATCTATGGTCAAGATTCAAAATAACAACCCCTTAATTAGGGTTAGGGCAACTCTAGGATGAAATTCAAATTGAGTGGACAAGATTTAATTTAAGAAATTATATCAAGGAATGAGAATAGTTGTGACAGTGGGATGAGAATTAGCAAGTAGAAAAAGGATGATTTAGAAAATCAAGTTATTTTAGAAACTACTTACTTTGTGGAGAGAAATGCTATTTTGAAATTAATATTTTAAATTAATTCCAAAATGGTGAATTCATGTGACAGTAAATAATAATAATTTAAAATTATTTACTTGGAAAGAGGGAAGTTGCCAATTTAAATAAAATGCTTTTATTTAAATTTAGAAAGAAAGTTGGAGAGGATAATAATTAAATAAATAATAGGAATTTATTTAATTATGAGAAGACATAAATAATAAATGATGTATTAAATAAATGAATAAATTTTATTTATTTAAATAATCATGAGGAAGTAATAATTAAATAAATTTAGGAATTTATTTAATTATAGAGTGACATAAGCAATTAGAGACGTATTTGAATAATAAATGTAATTTATTTATTTAAATAGTCAGGAGGAATAAAAGACGTGAATTAATTAAATAATTAATTAATTATTAGTTGACATTGGACTATAGGACATAATTAAATATTTTAATTATGTTGAGATGAAGCATCATATAGAAGAATGTGGTTTGTGGGTCTAGGCCATTTTTATGTGTCTACAACAGTGAACAAGAATAAAGTTTTAAAGACAAAGTTGTTGAACTCAAAGACATGACAAAGGAGGCATGGATGTCAATCCTTAAACGTCCTATGGATAATAGAAAAGTGAGGTGTTAGACCTAGATATAAATATCACTATCAAGAGCCATTGCAGTAGTAGAGTTCTTATTGAGGGGATTACAACAACTCATTGGAATGCAAATGGAAATGCTTATTTTTGGATGAAAGTATGAAGATGGAGGCACCATAAATGGATGAAAACATGTGTGAAAGGAGCCCTTAAGATTCTCCTATGACCCTAGGATACTTGTGATTGTTTCAAACCCTTTCCCACATGCCTTATTAGCAAGTTTGAGGAAGTTCCAATAGTTTAGATTTGAATGAGTAGTCATAACTTATTTCCATGTATTTATGAGTAGTTAGAGGATATCTAGGGTAGTTTGGTGAGTTGTGGAACAAATTGAGAGAATATAGGGTAGTTTGACTTAGTTTGGCGAATCTCGAATCATCTAGGAATTATTTAGGAGTTTTTCAAGGAGCCTTAGCTAATAGATAAGGTCAAAACAACAATTTGTATTCATTCAAAAACCATCTTGGAGCATTTTAAGGAGTTGGAAAGTAGAGATAATATTTTTGGATGACCAAGAATTTTTGACCCAATAAACTGAGAAAAAACTTATTTTTATCTCTCAAACTATGTTCCTAATGCTTAGCAAGAGGTTAGATAGTATAAAGGGAGGCCTAAGGATATATTTTAAAGGATTTATAGCTATTTTGGGCTATGTATTGTAACCTTTGAAGGCTCTTTCAAGTAGGAATAAGCAATGTAACTCATTTTTAGACTTGTGGCAATTTGTAAGCACCTTTTCAATCAATACATTTAAGTATTTTGGCCTTCTCAAAAGCTATTTTATTATGTGTAATCAAATTATTGATGCAATTTCTTATGACATGTGATAATCCTTGATATTGTGTCCCATTATCAACACATTTAGGCAGATATAGTATGTATTATTGTAGGTTGTAGGTTGTGTAAATGATGCAAACAATCCAAATTTATGAAGGGATAGTATACTTTCCTTCTAAATTTTTTGAATATCATAACCTTCTTACATTGATGCATGGGCATATAAAACCTCTGAGTTGTGTATAAATTAGTCTTACTATTGATCAATTGTGTATGCCAAGGTAGTTATGCAAGTCCCAAAGCATGCAAGTCCCAAAGGAATATTGTTGCACCACCTTATTAAGATTCAATTTTCATTTTATATCATTTTTCCTATCTCTTTTCTCTATAAGAAGTAGTAGAATAAGGTAAAATATGTGAAGTGCCAAGGGGAACCAATCCTCTCTGGAGATTCAATCCAAGATATGGGAAACCCATTGGCCCTGGATTGTTTCTATGTTCCACTGGATTACTGAGTCAAGAACTTGGCAAGGGTGCAAATCCAAGTGATAAAAATTATATTTTATCATTCTCATTCAATTTATTCCTATTCACAAAAACCATTTGGTTTTGTCTTGAAAATTATGTTTTCTTGAATGTCTCAAAGGAGACCATAAAATTTACTCTATGGAAGAGGATAGATGATGTTTACCAAACTAAAATTTTAACTGATAAATTTTATCTCATATATTTATATTCTTTGAAAATGAAGTATGGTGATTCTATCGTAGAAAATTTAAATTAGTTTAACTTGATTTTGAGTTAGCTAACTTCAACAAATGTTAAGCTTGAGAAAGAATATGAATATATTTGACTATTTATGTCTTTGCCTAAATCTTGAAATAAATTTGTTATTGATGTAGTGATGTATAGCTAAAGGTGTATGTTCTTACTAATACCTTTATTTAGAAAAGAAATAAGATTAAAATAAATGGATGAGGGCTCTAAGGATGTACTACATGTTTGGGGATGGCCAAAAGATAAAGGAGGGTCTAAAGAGGATCAAATAAATTCAAAGATAGGTCAAACTTTAAAGGATGACCAAAATATATATGGAAGAGAAGAGTATAATATTATAATTATGGAAGGAGAGGGCATATGAACGAAAATAAAAATAAAAAAGAAATCCTTTGATGATTCGTCCATTGAATATTTTTCTAATGATAGTGATAATGGGGCAAACACTAGTAGTGATGATGCTTAGTTCAATGACTCAAATTGGTCCTACGATATGACTCCTCATAAGGAGTGTTTCTAATTATTCAGAGTTGATGATGGAGGATATTTTTTCCTTGGTGAAATTAGTACATATCAAATTGTTGGTAACAAAAAGGTACAATTGTGTTTCAATGGTGAAATGGTAAAAACTCTTAATATTGTAGGACTCATGAGAAACTTAATTTCTATATTTAATTTGAATGATTTTGGTGTGTATGTGACATTTGACAAGTCTGGTTATAGGTTTTGTGAGAAGTAATTTGATGGTATCTATAGGCTCTAAGTGTGGGATTTAATTTAAGCTTTTGCATCCACATTTTATAACTCTATCAATGTTACTATAAATTTGGAAAATGTGTGTATGTGGTGGCACCAACATTTAGGCTACATCGATAAGAAAGGTCCTTAGACCCTTACTAATAAAATATGGTTGATATTTTTTCAATTTACTCTTATGAGAAAATTGATTTATAAGAAGATTGTGTGTTTAAAAAATATAGTAGACCATATTTTCATTTTAAAAGTTATAAATCTAAGAGATTATTAAAAATGATTCATTCATATATATGTAGTCTAGTGGATGGGGGTTATATATAGGTAAATCTCAATATTATGTTAGTTTTATTCATGATTATTATAGATATACATAATTATATTTTCTTCATTATAAATCTATTTTTTTCTCCAAGATTAAGGAATTCATGACACTTATAGAGAACCAAATAGATAATAGAATAAAAGTGTTGAAATCTACAATGGTGTTGAATAGTACTGTCATAAATTAGGATATTATGATACTAATCATAATAAACAAAATTAAAAAATGAGAATCATACAAGCATAAGTTTTACACATTACAAAAGATGTACATGGGGAAAATCCTTTCGGATAAAAAATATCATAAATCATATTTTTTTTAAAACACTTACAAAAAATAGTCTTTTAAAAATAAACTAAACCTAAGGATACTCTTCAAAATACTTCCACATGGCCAATAATACCTCTTGTGTATAGTGATATAATTCACTATAAATTTTCAAATTTACTCTCAAATGAGAGAGAACCTCCTTAAATAAAGGAGAAAGGGTGGGAAAATACATGAAGGGGTATTAGTCACACCTATTCAATAACCACCATTCATAAATAGTTAATTGACTATAATTATTTTAAATGGGATATTCTTAATAAAGTATATAATATATAAGGTTTTATAATGTTATATTAAAACAACATATAAATATTATAAGGGTATGACCCCTAATAAGATTATGCTATAACAATTGTTCTAGGGAATTTTATGATTTCTCTAAGAATGCATGTATTATTTGATATAAAACTACTCTCTTTAGACCATAACAAAAAATGAGGTTGTAAAGAGAATGAAATAAACTTTAATAGAAATAAATAGAATTATGTTAAGTGGTACATAGTTATATTAGTGTTTTTGGTAGAGGTTGTGAATACTTATTACTTGATAAATTAGTCTCCTTGTTTGACTCATACTAAAAAACTTCTTATATAGTGTGGACAGGTAAGAAAACTTCTATTTCACATTTAATGATATTTGGTTGTGAGTATTTTTTTTATGTACCTAAAGAAAATTTATCTCAAATAGATCCAAAAACAAATACATTTATCTTTGTTAGTTATGGACTGTATGTAAAAGGTTATAAGATTAAATATACTAAACTAGAAAATGTTTTATTCTAGAGATTATATTTCTAAGGAGTTTAGAATATTTTTTGGTCATTTACAACAAAAGAAAAAAGAAACGAAAAATAATGCATTTTTAGACTAAGGTTTAAAATTAGGAAGATGAAAATGTTGAAAAAATGATCGATTAAAGTATGGAGAGGAAGAAGGGGGTTAAAATTGGAGTTTGAAGTAGGATGAGCATGACAAGAAATATGAAAACCCCCTTAATCTAATCCTTTAGAATATGATCCATAAAACAAAAAAATCCCAATTGATAGGTATATCCGATTAGATTTCCATTGTGTATTTGTCTTGTTATGTATTGATGATGAAATTAGATCTTTTAGAAAACCTCTCACTTCAAAGGATAGTGATTATTTTTTCTAGGTCGTATAGGAGGAGATTATGGCCTTGGATAACTATGACACCTAGGATATTCTTAATTTTCTTTAGGGAAGAATCCCATTGGTTGGAAGTGGGTGTATAACAATAAATTTGGAGTAGATGGTTAGTTAGAGAGGTGCAACACTAGACTAGTAGCTAAGGGATACTCTTAAAGGGGGGGAGTTGGTTTTTGTGAAGTTTTCTACCTTCTTATTAAATTCATCTTCTATTAGATTTGTATTGCTTATTAATGTATCTTATGATTTTGAGATTGATAAAATGGATATTGAAATTACTTTCTTATATGGGGATCTTGAAGAAGAAATTTATATGTAATTGTAGACACCTAAAAATGTCTAACACATTTCTTCCAAAACATCATTTCTCATCATCATCACTCATCAACCCCTTTATCACTATTAATTAAATATTTTTTAATTATTTAATTAATTAATCATTTTACTCCAACCATTTTAATTAAAAATAATAATTATTAATTATTTTCTAATTTTTTCTCATCTATATTAATTAAATAATTTTTAATTATTTAATTGTTTCCAATTATTCTTCCATCCACATTAATCAAATATTTTTTATTATTTAATTAAATTTCTAATTATTCTTCTATCCACATAATTAAATAATTTTTAATTATTTAGTTAAAATCATGCATTCCTCTTATCCAACATGATTAAATAATTTTAATTATTTAATTAGCTAATTATTCCTCTAGATATAAATTATTTAATTTATTTAGTTTGACTTTACACATTCCTCTAAAAATAAATAAAATCATTATTTTATTTATTTCCCAAATATATCATCCTATTTTTATTCCTTTAGCTCTAAATTTAGTTCAAGTTGACTAAAAAGCAATCTCAATTCACTTTCACTCACTTCCACTTCATCCTTCATGGAGTCAATCCTCTAATTCATGCAACCACTTAACTTCTCATCACAACATCTCATCCTAACACATGTCACGTGCATGTTCCTCATGATCTCTCAAATATCCTCATTTGTTGATCTCATCTCACATCCTACACCATTGAACAATTATCAATGAAAGCTATAAAATACCAATCATTAAGCCATTCAATCTCTCCACAAATTTTTCATCTACACTATACTCATTTTTGTATCACTTTTGCTAACAAGGTCATGCTAAATTATTTGAGCAATCCACATACTATTTGAATTAGCATAATTTACATTATACAATGGAGTAAGGCTAGGCATTTTTTGTGGAGGTAAAAGTAGTTAGTTTAGTTTTATTTCATGTTTGTGTGCATGCTTTATTGAGATTAGGTCATTTGATTATTAAATTGGGCTTTTTATTTCTTCATTTACTTTATTGACTAATTGATCGTATTTCCCCTATTCATATTTTGGCATGTCCTGTGGGACCCACATCTCTAATTTTAATAATGCATTGATTTTACTTGAGTTTTTAGGTCAGAGGTGCATAACAGTGCAATTAATCTTGGAACAACATTTTTACAACAAAATAGCGCATATGATGATAGTATGGCACTTTTGACAATAATGTGGCACATTTGATAGTTATAGAGGCTCATTTGATTCTATGTTGTTCTTTGTTTGTAGGTTTAGTTTACCAGAGAGGTGATTTTGATGAAAGAAGTGATGCATCTAACTATGGTTTGGAGCTTCTGATAAACAAAACGATGCATCTGATAGGTAATGTGGCATATCTAATAGGTAAAAATACACTTTTGATATTGTTTTTGGCACATTTGATTCTATGAATTTGATTCTTCTAACCTAACATTTGCATGATTTTTTGCAACTAATCATGCTTGTGCAACTTGGCAATAATTGGGAGAAGATTGGGTAAAATAGACTACTGACGAATTTGGTGTAGGAATTTTCATTTCTTTCTTTTACAAATTAGTTGCACACTTAATTTGGGCTTTAATTAATGAATCTTTTATTTTATGTTTGGTGAAATTCTAGTGTGTGTGCTCTCCCATTTCACTTGGTGCGAGCATGGGGATCAAAAGCGCTCTTTTTTCATATTTTTCAAGTTTACCTAAGGAGTATTAGTAAGTATGCTCTTCCCTTGCACTTCGTGCAAACCTAGGAATAAAAAATGCTAGTATATTGTTTTTAATTTCAGTAAGAGGCCTACTTAGGGATTTCATCACCCCAGGGGAAACCTCAAATACATTTACTAGTAGGGTATGTAAAGGGGGGAGAAATTTTTTTGCCTCAAAGTGTGTGGACAATGTCATTCAAGATAAGTCACAATACCCTCGATCCATTGAGACTTGTTTGGTGAGGAGAAGAGGGGAAACCCCCTAGTCTCAAACACTATCATATAGGCTCATCATTCTCATAACCACTATGAACCTTGTTTTTACAGATCTAAGACCTTCAACTATTAATCTAGTTGTGGTACGAGGTATAGTATCATGCTTGAAGTTACTCAACATGTACCATCCTAAGGAGAGATATTATTTCTTTTAAGGTGTAAAAACCTTCAAGAGAAGGGGAAAGGTGAGCTCTTGTGCCATTGGAACCCTATCTATTCCCTCTTGAGAGTGGAACATGAATGTGTAATCTAATATTATTTTATTATTTGAGCCCACACTAGTGTGACACACCCTAATGAATAGTTAGGTTGTATTTCTTGGCATGTTTTCTATTGAATACCAATAAAATACCATTTGAAATATACTATCTTGAATTCAATTTCCATCTTATTTTCCTTTTATCTCTTGCCAAAAAACTTATAAAAAATCAGTCCAAACTTATAAAATTTACCAACAATTACATAGAATTATGCTTCTAAGTCTAAAAATATGCTTCTAAGCTTTAAATTATGTATTTGATACTTACTATTATGCTCATAAAACCCTAATTTTCTATCCATACATCTCTCAAGAAGAATTGTGCATTTGATTGCTATTGTGTCACATCTAATAGCTATAGTGGCTCTTTTGAATATCCTTTTACATATTTCACTATTTTGTAGCATATTTTTTTATCTTGTGTTGCATATGATTATACTCTAGCACATCTAATCTACAAAATTATGTATTTGATAATAATTCATCAATTTTTATTTGAGACTTTCTTAACATATTTTGACAACCTAAAATAATTTTTTGATAGAGAGGTATATTTGATACCTATTGTGTCAATTCTAAGCCTATTTTAGCATATTTAACACCTCCTTTTACACATATAATACCCACAGTTGTGCATCTAATAGATATGACACTTTTAACCTATGTTAAAATTTCCATAATTTTCCAAAAATTAGTTTCCAAACTTTTTGACCAATTAGACCTAAATCTGAGACCTATAGAAAATTTTACATGTGATCATTATCCATTATCTAACAACAAATAAAAATTCATATCCATTTCATATCATGTTTTTAGACTTTAGAGCTACTACCCTAAGCTTATACAAACATCATCATCAAAATAAATCATCTAAACAATTGGAAACCAAAATATTCATAATCTTATCTAGATCTGCAATCTTTTATCTCTAATTTAGCTTTTTACTTGAGAAGTTTCCTATTTCAAGTAGATAGTTGAGTAAGCATCAACACATGTGGGTGAATTTTCTTAGGAGTCTTGGTTGCTTCTAAGTTATTAAATCCACCATCATCCTTTTTTACTTGGACTCACTAGTCTATTACAAGTGAAAAACCATCCTTAACACTTATCCAAAGGAAGATCTAGATTTGCTTTGACTTTTTGAGGTTTTATCTCACATCAATCAACAACATCAACACACTCATCCAAAATAATCACATACTTTGTCTAAATCTATCAAACATATCTTTCATAAAGTATATTAGAAATAAAATTCATATCATATCACCCATCTTCATCCTCATATCATAAGGTCCTCAAACTTGTATGCCTATAACAAGGTCTCAACATAAGAAATGTATGTAGTTCAATCCAAGTGGGTCAAACATTACCACCACCATAGGTGGTACACAATCTGAGTTTGGAATTCCTTCTCATGTATTCAACCCTAATGAATACCAAGCACCATGACCTCAATCCCCACATATTCTCATAGAAGATATCACACATGAGTCTGATGAATTAATAGAAGAAAAAATATTTGAAATTCAAGAAGATCCAAAATTAGCAAGAGAAATGGATGCACTCATTTCCTTGAACCCAAACACATATTTTCTCACACTTGCACAAAAATTTCTAAAATACCTTTGAGTTTTAACATTTCCACACTTAGGGAACAAGCCTTACAAATTTGTGATGTAGAAAAGTGATCCTAGATCCAAGTAAGATTAACCTCTTTTCACTTAACATCACATTTGGACACAAAACCAACTAGGTTTGATGATTGGCTTGTTTCCACAATGGAGAGCTAATATTCTAGGGTCTTATATATATTTTGTGTTGTGGGGATGATAAATTTGATGTGTTACTTAACAAGCCTATTTGAGATATAACCCTAGATCTAAAAATATATTTTATTGCACAAAAAAAAAAAAAAAAAAACCACACAACAACCTCAAATATTTGAAATGGAGATAGAGAGGAACATGTGTTGTAAATTTGAGCCTAAATCAAGTGGATGAATTATTTTGGCACCCTAGACCAAAATGATAGTTTTTTGGATCTAAAAGCTTTGAGATGTGAGTTACAGTCTACTTTGTGTTTTTTATAACTTTCAATTGACAGAACTTCTAAATTTAACCTAAACACATGAAAGAGCGGGGAAGGTTGTGATGTATAGAGGCTTGCATGAGTCAAACCCCATTTTGGTATTTCTACCTATTGAACACACAACATTACTAAGAGGGTGGGGAGGGTGAATCAATACTTAAACAAATTTATTCATTCAACAACAATCAACCAATTAATACATGATAAGAAGAAGAACACAAGAGCATGCAACCATACCAAATTTATGTGGAAAATCCTACAATGGAAAAACCACAATGAGTAAGCTACTTGGATCTACTATCCAAATCTAGCCTCGCAAATATAACTTTTAAAATAGGAATTTATGGTCTTTAACCAAAGGAAGTTCACTACTCCCTGCTCAATACAACTTTCACAACAGAGGTTCACTACCTCGACATACAATTGGATTATTTTAATACATCAGTTACATCTAGCTCACTATCTTTGGTACATACAAGTGCTTCAGTAATCTATGTTTCTTAAAACTCACCACCTTTAGAAAACTTTCTCATTTACAGGCTCATAATCTTCTTTGTAGTCTTCATATTTATTGTTGATATGTCAAAACTGATCTTTGGTACATTTCAAGATCAAAAGATATTCTATAGAAATGTATTCACACATTGTCTACTCAAAATATTCACAAAACACTCACACACTTTCTCAAAAACTTTATCTTCTATTTATACCATCTGCATCCTTCAAAAAGGTTCTCCAATTTGGCTACCAACATGAAATATAAGATATACAATATTTACAATGAGGTTAGATTCAAATGCATTTTCAATAGAAAGAAAACTTGTTTGGTTCAAGTACAGAGATATCCAAGACCCATACTTCATGAAACATATCTTCAAAATTGGTGCAACCATCTAAACACTTGACACAAACAACTACACATGACAAGTCAGCCTGACAAGCAAGCAAACTATTAAAACATTAACTCCAAAACAAGGTGGTACCAGAGAGACTAAGAAAAAATTTATAGACCTCTTAAAAAAATTGATATAGCATGTAGCAACACTTTTGTGCACTCCTTTTGTCATTCCAAATCAATTCATGCTGACATAAACACTTCATACTCAAAATATCCATAACAAATAGACTACAGTACTGGAGATAATTAGATATCAACTTGTGGAGCAACCAAAGAGACCAATGAGCTTCCATCATGCATTATAAAGCCTCTGTGCCTAGACTTGATCCAATATATGCTTACACAAATTGATTAGATACCAATAGACCAACTTACTAGGTTGTCGAAACATAGACAACATACTATCATCCACAAAACCGTCAATGGTGAACCAAAACATTTGAAAATTAGATTGAGTAGACATGCCACCTTCAAAAACATAACTCCAAAACCACAAGGTAAAGCAATGTGATGCGATGAAATATGAAGACATATAGTTCACTTCTTAACATATTGTAATATAGAAAAAGGTGATCCTAGGTCCTAACATACAAAGAACCTCGGATGCATTGTGGCCTTTTTCCCAGTTACATTAAGATGTAGATAAACAAGGTGATTAGATTGACTTACAACCATGAAGGTGAGCCAATCAATCCTGGAGGTACATCTAATTGAACATGGGAATGGATTGGAATTGATTTAGAATGATTACCCTAATTAGACAATGTGCCCTAATATGTACATGGAAAGATCCTGACAACCGACAAACCAAAACAGTCAAGTTTTGATAGATCTAGAAGGTGCGGATGACTGTATACTTGCCCAAAAAAAAAATTCTATATGTGCCTACAAGGACTTATTCACCCAATGGTGAATGAGTCTTTGATAGGGTGTCTTGCTCAACTTTTGGGGCCCTCTAATGGAAGATCCAAGATCCCTATTTCCACTTGCAAAGTTGTCAGAATATCATCAGTAAATTTTGTAGGTGAGTTTCTATATCTTGACAAATTTGATGAAAAAAAATGCAACAATGAATGAATTTCCTTCAAAATTTCCTTGATCATCCTCAAACCTTTAACCTACACATTCACAAATAGAACAAATTTTGGTCCATTTAGGGGCTTGCCTTAGTCAAACCCTATGTAAGTGTTTCCACTTCTACAATGGAAAAATTTCAATGATAAATGATAATGGAAAGGAAGGAATGATGAAATCATAGTGTTTTAACTCACCACCCTTCAATGTCTACCTTGAAGGACTGAAGTCATGCACATCACCTCAAGGATTTGGATCTTGTTTTGCTTGAATGCTTGAATTCTTTGGATACCTACAACAAGGGTTAGCCTTCACAAAACCATGATAACATGATAGCATAAACTCACAAACAATTTGACATGATGCTTGGATCTTGAATTGCTGCAATAAATCTCTAGAATGTTGCTCTTGACTACTCTTGACAATAATATTTTCTCCTTAATTTCACTTCTAGTTTGAAATGGTGAAAAGACTAGGTATTTATAGGCATTTATCCAATCTCCCAAAAATTAGATTCCAAAAGCCGACACTTGAAATTTGAATTTTGGATGTTAAAATGTCACCAAAAACATATTTGAATTTGTGTCTTGGCTAAGAAGGGGGACCTATTCTCCCATGGGTGAATGGATCTTGGCCCAAATTTCCATGACGCACTTAATCAAGAACAAAATAACAATTGGTTGAATTTATCCAATGCTTGCAATCCTTCAGAAAATGGTAAAAATTATGATCTTAATTAAGTCCAATAAATTAGGGGGACAAAACATAATGTGAAATTATTAAGGGTGATAATTTACAAACCACACATACACTAGAAATTAACAGCTTCATACTCTGACAACTCTAGAATACTTTGTGATAGAACTTGTGCATGGATACATGGAATATGCATACCTTAAAACTATGCAAAGATACTTTTCAAACCACAAGATCAAAAATTCATATGTTGAGGAATGCAAAGCATTTGACAGATCTCCTATGTAGCCAATCATATGCCTTAGACAAATTTGAACCTCATCGACCAAGGAATTTTGACATCTAACTATGAATTGTGATTGATGGTGTACAATAGTGTACCAGTGATAGCATCCAATCATGAATTTCAAAAAATAAGACAATCTTACATCTCTTCAACATCCAACCATGAATTGTCCTTCAATATAAAATCATATGGTATCAACAAGGGTTGACATCAATAACAACACTAGAAGAGGTTGACATCAATGAAAACACTCTATCCACACATTTTCCAACAATCTCCCCCTTTTTCATTGATGGAAACACCTACTAGATCTATTATCTATCCCCCTTTGACATCAAGGGAAAAGGATAGGTGGTCTTCAAATACATATGGAATCCCCCTATCTATACTCAATTTTACAGAGTACTCCCCCTTACTCCAAAAAAAAATTCTATATACATAGAATGTTGAACACTTATCTACTCCACATATTTACATATCAAAAATGTCACACAAACCATGTCAACAATAGATACTCAGCTCTGATTGGATGGAAGAATTCCCTTGTAGATGGACTTCAGCTAAGTCCAAGAGCTATCCCATTGCTTCTTCACAGAATTAGTGATCTAGATTTGAGTCACCAGATGGGAATGAATTTCTTTAGCTTCTTCTGAGGATGATGGAATATGGTTCTTTTGCTCAACTCCTTTAGCTCCTTCTAGGAGACCAGTTAAAGATGCTAACTTTTGATTTATAACCCTTCACAACTATTTTACTTATCTTTTTATCTGCTCCCTTTGATCTTGCATTTGGTATAACTGGGAGTATAGATTTTCACTTGTGCCTTGATGGCACCATCACTATCCTACATTGGATCATAAGTAGAAACCACATTTATGATTTTCAATTCCATAACATTGATCTAATCCTTAATATTTTTGCTGGTAGTAGGCCATTGCAGACAGAAAAGGTATAACACCTTAGCCTCTTCCATGCATTTTTGAATGTCTTCTATACTTGTTTCCAGCTTCTCATGTGCCTTTTCACATTTCCTGCAGGCCTTTTCTAGTATGTTGTTTTGAATCTTCACCTCAGATTGCTTCTCCAAATAAGCAAAATGATCCTTGAAAGAATCCACCAGTTGTTTGATCTACTGAGTAAGAGGCAGAGAGGAATCCCTTTTTGCATTAGGCATTTCAGCTTCTAGGATTTTGACCACCTCCTATAATGTCTCTAAACTATCAACCTGTTGCCACAAGATCTTTTCCCTTGTAGAGGAGTGAAAGATATCACCAAGTTGCAACTTTTGAAATGGTGAGATGTTTGACATATTTACTTTCCCATCAAACATAGGCAACTGTAGCAATTGTGGAGCAATTGCAAGTTAAGTCTACTTCTGTTGTGCAAGAAATCCTTTGATTGAATCAATGGGTGATGTTGATGAGGATGCCTTTGGACTCTCTTGAGCCTTTTCTCTCGAAATAGATGTGTTTTCCTTTATTTGGTGATTTTTTTTATCACTGCCCTTTGGAGGAGGGCTATCATGCACAACATGCACAACATGCTCAAGGGAAGCATGTTCTTCATCATGTGTTACCCACTCTTCTCTATCCTCTTCTGCTTCATGCTAAGTAGTATCATGCTGAAGGGACATATTTGGTTGTTCCACATCTTCAACATTTCTCATTTTATCAATATTTTCTTGGTCACTTCCTCAATTTCCTTCTAAATTTTGTCTCTATCCTCTTTTTCTATATGATGATATCTATTCTCTTCTTTAACCTCAATTCTTGAGCTTGTTTTCAAATTATTTTATTTTTTTCTTCTTCAAAAATGGAGGGACCAACTTTATCAATTGCTTCCTTTCTCAGCTCATCATCTACTTCAATTGATCTTTCTCTTTTCTCCCTTAGAGCTTGAGCTATACTCTTCGAAGCATTTTATAGGATCTTATTGATAGCCACATTATACTTGATCGTATACATAACTATTTCCATTTTAATATTCCTTTGATCCTCACAAGGGAATTTCAAATGCAAATCATTTGTTTCTTGTAACAAACCATTACTTACAATACCATTAAAAATAACATCCAATTGGAGAGGCTCATGTGGAGGATGCACTGGAGGATTTTTCTTGCTTTTCTTCTCCTTACCTTTCCCTTTAGGTTTGGAAGTGCCTTCCTCACCCTTTTTTTCTTCTTCCTTTGTCTCTTCAATTTCAACCTTCTTTCTCTTGGCTTGTTGCATAACCATTGAATGCTTCTTCTCAATAGCTTTGGTTTCATATACAAATCATTTCTCTACAATAGCTTGTGTGGATTTAGTGGGTTGTGGAGGAGCAGTAGTAGTAGAGGTTGATCTGCTTGATCTTCAAGGCACATTCTTTGCAATAGTTTCCTCGATATCTAAGGGAATGTTCTCTGGAGTTTGGGTAGAGGTTTGAGATATCATTTTGGAGTACCACAGAATGCCCATTTTATCAAACATCTTATCAACCCTCTTCTCTCTAGCCTCTTTCACCTTCTACATAATCTTATCTATAATCTCTCTATAGGTACCAAACCTTTCTACTACAAGATCCTTAGGCTTATTTATGTTGGGATATGGTGTTGTACACCGTTGCATAAAATGTTATATTATTATATTGTAATTAAATAATTATTTAGTTGTGGTGCACCTAGGTGGTGTGGTTAATCACACTAGGTAATTATTTTGGGACCAATTGTATGCTATATTATAACATTGTATTAGTATTTAATGTGCGAGAGACATGGGATAGTAATTTAATATTGGGGAATATTTAATAAAGTAAAAACTTAGTACCCAATATTAAATGAGGGTTCAATGGTTTTGTATTCATGTGGTTATGTGGTAGATGGTTTTATCTTATCACTTGGTTGTATTTGTGTGAGCTTGACTCTATAAAAGAAATCACATGTTTAGTGGTTAAGATTGGCTAGGTGAGTGGGTTGTCATTATTGAGTCTTTCTAAGGAGTGCATATGCGAAGCATGGAATGGGGTGTGTGGATTCATGCTTGGACATATTGAGGATGCATTGGAGAGACTTGATGCTTTAGAGGTATTCATTGTAACTCTTGTAATGTTTTATTTCTGAATAATAGATGGAATATGGATGCTTTTGGAGGTTGGGTTTTTCCCTCTTGAGGGTTTTCCTAGGGTATATCTTGTGCTATCTTGTGGCTTATCTATTTGATCTATGCTTCATGGTTATTTGTATGGATTTTTATCTCTTGTGGGGTTATATAGGAAATGGATTAAGATTGTGGGTATGATGCATTATTTCCTAACAAGTGGTATCAGAGCTTTCATGGTTGATGGGAGGTGTGAGCTCCTAGGTTTTGTTATAACCCTTGTTTGATTATATTTGGTGCAAAGTTGAATCTATGGAAATGTAGGTTAGATCTGAGGCATTATGATATATGGAGCACATGTTGCAAGTGTTTGTTTGTAAATTTGGGTTTTGGGTTGTCAAGATTTGTTGGTTTTATTGCAGATTTGAAGCATGCCAAATTTGGGTAAAGAGGGTTTCTTGGATTGTGCTTTCATATGAGGTTTTTGTAGAGGAAATGTTGTAGATGACCTCTTGAGACAACAAAAACCTCATCATTGGATCTAAGATGGCTGAGAAATGAAAAATGACATAAAATTTTCCCTATTTTGGAAAATTTGAAAAAAAGGAAAAAAAAATTGCCCCCATAGCATGTCGTACGGCCGTGCAGGTCTACAGAGGCTTGACTATAAAATAAAATATTTAAAATATATATATATTGGCCTATCAATAAAAACCCATAGAAAATTATTAAACTGAAAAAATCATTGTTGAAAAGGTTTTATTTAAAAATCATTTGAAAAACAAAAAAAAATATTGTTTTGAGGGGTTTGAAGACCCCATAATGGCAGACACCCCTACCATGTGTACACCGTGGCAGCTACACCATGGCAGGGGTTGTCAACCCTCCTCACAAGATAGTTGCTACCACCTTATGGTGGGGCCCTTGATCCCATAGGTGCCCAACCCATAAGCCTCGTAGGGGGCTTAAAAATTCTAACTCCCACCTCCACCCACCCACAACTAACATTCCCTTCAGGTGGGGGGGCATTGTCGCTATATCCTCCCACCCACCCCTGATAATTTTGAGTTGTGGGTGGGTGGCGAAACTATAAATCCCACCCAGGGTTTAACCCATTGGGGGGTGGGAGGATATAGATACACTTCGTCATTGCCTGAGCTTCACTCATCGCTCTATATGCCTTATATTTGGTCGATAGTGAAGCTAGGGTGGTGGTAGAGCCTCGGTTGGTGGGGTCTGGATTACCCACCATCCAAAAGGTGGACCCCACTATTCAAGCTTCACCCATAGCCCTAGCTTTGCTACCTACCCTTCAGGACCAGCCATATATTCCTTAGGTCGGTAGTGAAGTTGTACTGACCTTTCATCCACCTATTACAAATTAGAAACAATTTAATAAACCGATCAGGTCTAGATGGGGGAGGATGAGTTTTATAAAAGTGAAAATTAAATGAAATTCAAATGTTGTTTGAAGTCTTCCACTCAACCTTAAGTGGTGTCCCTAGTGGTGTGCCACTCGGATGCCACCAGCATGCCACTGCCATTAGTGGCTCCACCTAGGGGCCACCCATTTTCCACCCTGTAGCCAGATTGGAAGAATTTTTTTTCAAACGGGTATAACTTTCACCCTGGATGTAAGATTTTTGACTTCTTATACTCGTTGGAAAGGTGGTTTTGAGAAATACACATTGGTATAGGTTTGGTTCCATGATTTTTCTATTTTGATTAATTTTTGGGGCCCAAAAGTAATAGGTTCCTAGTTTCACAATTTTGAGTATAACGTTTGCATACAAAATCAAATTTTTGATTTTGAATAAGCGTTGGAGAGCATGGACAACATACTACACAATAGATTATTCATATTTTTAGTTTGTGGTGTAGGATGAGATTTGTAATCATTTTATCACTTATAGGAGCTTGAGATTGGGGTATGATTACATGAGAATTTGGATGATTAAAGAGGTGAAACCTTGAGGGATTGCATGCTTTTTATATGATATTTATGATGATAAAACTGATTATCAATTTGGTGCTTCTTGGTATAGGTTTAAATGTATCTTTCAAAGTTGGAATTTGATGGTGATAGGTACATAGATTTTCTTTGGTTTTGAGGACATGGGTTGACACGAGTGGAGACTTAGAGTCTTGAATGGGTGATGGTTGAGTGCAAGTATAGCATTGGCTATGGTTATGGTGTCATGGACATGTAGGTACATTTGAGAATTAGTAAGATATGATCATGTATGTGGTTTTTTGGAGGTGATATGGTTTGGTGTTAGGAGGTTGTTCTTATCTCCTCGATTCTTGTATAGTTCCTTGACTATGGTTACTCATTTGTAGTATGTTTAGAAAATTAGATTTGTGGTTGATTTGGTGTTTAAGTCTTAATGTCTATAGGATTATCTTCTTTCATATCTTGGTTTGCAGGTTACTAATGTGATGATGAGTTTGTATGCTTCATTTTTTTGGTATCTACAAGCTATGCAAATTATGGATTAGCTACCCATTTTCTTGCAATGGGATGACTCAGATGTGGATTATCTATATCCATGAGATTGTTTCAATGTTGATGTATACTTTGTTAGCTAGCCTTGTTTATGTTTATTTATGCATTGGTATGTTTCTTTGCGATGAGAGGATGGATGGTTAGAGCACCTGATTAGTCGATTGATGGGACTTGTAGCATGTGGTTTATCACAATGTCATGATATCTTGGTTGCATTTCATTGATTACACTTTTTAGTGGGTGCTTTTGGCAATGATGATTTGGCAGTGTAGGATTGGTTCATGATTGTTTAATGGTGGTTGTATCTTCTTAGCTTGGATATCTTGGTTTACTTGGTATGATTGGCATGTCAGTTGTTTGTGTGGACCTAGATTATCTTAATGGATGAGATGGTTGTGATGATACCATGTGTAGATAGGTATCAAGGTTCAGTGGAGTTGTTGGTAGTGACATGATTCATCATCGGTGATGGTTATCTTCATGTGATTAGAGATGTTAATTATTGGTTAAAGTGTGATCATTATTATGTCATGCTTTACTCTTGATACTATTTTAGAGTGTTAGCATGGTACATGTTCTCTTGAGACTAGGATGTATACATTATTGCATGTGATCTCCTAGGAGGAGATGATTATATCATGATGTCATGATAGGTTCCTGATTCTGCTATTGGAGTTTTGACATTGATCTTGATGCTTCTCATGGCATTGAGTATATTGGTCATTTTCTTGGGTGCTTCATGATAGTGTTGTGTTTCATTTGGAGCTTAGCATGGATTGATTGATTGGAGGTGCTCATGGATACTTGGAGATGTGGGTGAGGTTGGAGTTCTCTTGTGATTATAGACATTTTCTTGAGACGATTACCCTTTGGAGGTTTCAGCAAGAAGACCAAGGAGCCTTCACCTGGATGTGGACGTGAGTTCATGATGGACCTATAGAGGATATTTTTCTTGGAGTGATTCATGATGATTTGGTTATCCTCGAGGATAATTCTCATTCCCCACTCTTGGTCTACTCAATAGTTTATCATCTAATAGGTATTGCTCATCCTATTTTTGATGTGATTATATTTTATGCTTTAATTTCTCATGGGAATGAGTTGAGTCATGGTGATTGATTTTGGGAGACTCATTTGAGGATTGTTTAGCATGATTTTATATTGCTTTATCTTTCTTGGATATGGATCTTGAGCTATGGATAATTAGTTCTAGAGTATCCATTTTAAGATATGGTTAGCATGGTTATCTCCTTATGCATTTGAGTTTATGCTATCATTAATTCATGTGGAGTTTAGGAGATTTTTTATGGGTTCATTTCTTGATTTTGGAATGGATGCATTGAGTTTGATTTCCTTGGTTAGAGAGGCTTACATCCATGTTGCTATTTTACATGATTCATATATTGTACTTGATCTATGATATTGAGTAGGTATGGGTGTTGTTAGGAGATCATACTTGACACAAAATTGCACTTTTGAGGTGCTTGTATGAGGAAATGTTATGGTTTACAAATTTTCTCTCTTCATTCTATGGTTCCTTCCTAGAGTTTCGTGTTCATATTATTTGGGAGGATGGTGGCGGCATGTTGTGAGAGATTATGCAGTTGTTGGTGTTGCATGTGTAGATCATTGTGTTTGTTCTTGGTACTTCATTGTTGATCATTTATCACACTTTGATATAGTATTGATTGGTAGACTTGATATGCTTTGGCATTACTAGTGCAGTGGGAATTCCTTGATATGTATGTTCTTCATTGATAGGTTTTATATAGAGAACTTGTGATTGAGGTTTATAGGTTGCATATGTTTTTGGCATGAGTTTACTGATATTGTTGATACCTAAGAGGTATGGATGGTTTGATGTATTAACTATGTTGTGGATGCTATTTTTATTATGTGGGTTTTTCACCTATGACAACCTGTTTAGAGTCTTTACTATCACTTGGATTTTATGCTTGTGTTCTTGCATTAATGCATCTTCACCTTGGCATGTTACTTTTCTTCCATAGGTGGCACGTTGGAGGATGAGAGGATTTATTGCTTGAGATGGTGGTCACTTTGGTTTTATTGTAGGTATCTTCATGGAGAATGAGAGCATGATGGAGATTCATGTGGTTTCATGTATGGCTATGATGATGTATTTCATTGATTGATCCCTTATACAATGTATACAACAAGTGGGAGAATGTTGCGATATGGTTTTGTACATCATTGCATAAAATTTAATATTATAATTAAATAATTATTTAGTTATGATGCACCTAAGTTGTGTGGTTAATCTCACTAGGTAATTATTTGGGGACCACTTGTATGTTGTATTGTAACATTGTGTTATTATTTAATGTGTGAGAGACATGGGATAATAATTTAATATTGGGGAATATTTAATAAAGTGAAAACTTAGTACCCAATATTAAATTAAGGGTTAGTGGTTTTGTATTCACATGGTTTTATGGTACATAGTTTTATCTTACCACTTGGTTGTATTTGTGTAAGCTTGATTCTATAAAAGAAATCATATGTTTAGTTGTAAGGTTGGCTGGGTCAATGGGTTGTCATTATTGAGTATTTTTGAGGAGTGCATATGTGAAACATGGCATGGGTTGTGTGTATTCATGATTGGACACATGGAGAATGTATTAGAGAGGCTTGATACTTTAGAGGTATTCATTATAACTCATGTAATGTTTTATTGCTTAATAATAGATGGAGTATGGATGCTTTTGGAGACTAGTTTTTCCCTCTTGAGGGTTTTCCCAGGGTATATCTTGTGTTATCTTATGACTTGTCTATTTGATCTATGTATTATGGTTACTTGTATGCATGTTAATCTCTTTTATGGGGTTATATAGGAAATGGATTAAGATTGTGGGTATGATGCATTATTTACTAACAATTTAAAAAAATTTCTACATATGCTTTTACTTCATCAGGGAAGACATCATAATGAAATTTGGGAATCCAAGATGTCCTAGGTTCCACAACTTCAATGTAACAGTAATCTTTATCAACCGGAAATGTTATCTCATCCTTATATTTCTTTACTAGATCAAAGGGAATTCTTTCCCTATCCTACATTACTGCTTGCAAGTTTTTGAAGAAACACCAATATGTATTAGTAAAATCTTATTCATCATTAAATCCTCTTATGTGATTCATGATATGTGTGGTAATTGGAAGGCTTTGTTGCCAGATATTTCCTTTGAAACTAGACAATTCATTCAGAAAGTAAAATGCAAGACAAATATCAAAGACCCAAACTTGAAATTGTATTTGGTCTCCTTGGTTATCTTCAAGTTATTAAATAATTGCTCTCCCATTAGTTCACATAGATCAACATCATTTCCTTCCTTAATCATCTGGTATATGGTATGAATAGGAGTACCAATTATGGAGCCCTCTTTGTTAATGATGTACATTCTGTATGTAATTCCCATGTATGCATACTTAAGACCCAGATCATTGATATCACTTATGCTCAAAGTTATTTTGTCAAACTTTGCTTCGATAAACTTTGTAACCTTCTCATTCTTCACAACTTTCATTACCAAAATAGGTTTGGCTGCACATAACCCTATTACAACCATAATTGTATCTTTGGTAATCCTATAGGGTTTATTCAAATACATAAA
>CM021107.1:121121593-121132902 GCA_007115665.2 Sequoiadendron giganteum | reverse complement strand
ATCAAAAAATTAAAACATGATAAGAAGAACACAAGAGCATGCAACCATAACACAAAATTTACATGGAAAACCCTACAAGGGAAAAACCGCGGTGAGAAAGCTTCTTGGATCTACTGTCCAAATCTAGCCTCACAAATATAAAAAAATTTACAATAGGTATTTATGTTCTTTAACCAAGGAAATTAACTACTCCCCACTTAGTACAAATTTCACAACAGAAGTTCACTACCTCAACATACAATTGGATCATTTCAATACATCAGTTACCTCCAACTCACTACTCTTGGTACATACAACTACTTCAATAAGATATGTTTCTTATAGCTCACTACCTTCAGAAAACTTTCTCATTTACAGGCTCACAATCTTCTTCACAGTCTTCACATTCACTACTGATCTATCAAAACTACTCGTTGGCACATTTCATGATCAAAAGATATTCTACATAAATATATTCACACATTATCTACTCAAAACATTTGCAAGAAACTCACACACTTTCTAAAAAACTTTTATCTTCTATTTATACCATTTGCATCCTTCAAAAAGGTTCTCCAAGTCAACTACCAATATGAAATATAAGATATATAGTATTTATAATGAATTTGACTTCAAATTCATTTGCAATAGAAAGAAAAATTATGCAATTCAAGTAGAGATATATCCAGGACCCATCCTTCATGAAACATATCTTCAAAATTGGTGCACCCATCTAAACACTTGGCACACACAACTCAACATGACAAGTTAGACCAACAAGCAAGTAAATTGTCAAAACATCAACTCCAGACCAAGGCAGTGCCAAAGAGACCAAGAAACTCTTTGTGAACCTCTTTAAAAAATGGATATAGCATGTAGCAACACTTTTGTGTACTCCTTTTTTCATTCTAGATCAATTCATGCTAGCACAATCACTTCATACTCAAAATATCCACAATAGATAGACTATTATACTGGAGATAATTAGATATCAACTTGTAGAGAAAAAAATAGACCAATGAGCTTCCATCATGCATTATAAACCCTTTTGTGTATAGACTTGATCCAATATATGTTGACGTAGATTGATTAGACACCAATAGACCAACCTACCAAGTTTTTGGAACATAGACAACACAATGTCATCTATAGAACCATCAATTGTGAATTAAAACATCTGAAACTTTGACTAAGAATACATACCAACTTCAAAAACATAACTCCAAAACCGCAAGGTAAATCAATGTGATGTGGTGAAATGTGAAGATAGATAGTTCACTTCTTAACATACATACACTAGAACTTAGTAGTTTCATACTTTGACAACTCCAGAACACTTTGTGGTAGAACTTATGCATGGATACATGGAATATGCATACCTTTCAAACTATGCAAATCTACTCTTCAAACTGCAAGATCAAAACTTCATTTTTCAAGGAATGTAAAGTATTATACAAAGCTCTTATGTAGCCAATATTATTCCTTAGATAGATTTTAACCTTATCAACCAAGGCATTTTGACATCCAATTATGAACTATGAATAATGGTATACAATAGTGTACTAGTGATAACATCCAATCATAAATTTCAACAGATAAGACAATCTTACATCTCTTTGACATCCAACCATGAACTGTCCTTCAATATAAATGTATATGGTATCAACAAGGGTTGACATCAATGCCAACACTCTATCTGTACATTTTCCAACACTACCTCCACATATAACAATTGATGATGATAAAGAGGGCATACCCTAGGTCATGCAAAGGCCAAAACAACAATGATTGAATGGAATGATAAATGATAAATGACAATGTTACCTTGATGAAGCAATACCACACCACAACTTGCCACAAATTTTGAGTGATGGATGCCTTGATTTCTTGATAGACCTACAAAAGGTTAATTCCCAAAACAAAATAGATTGTTGTAACTAGCATGTAGAGGATAACTCAATACATCTCCATAATTTGGCATGATTGATCGTAATGGCTTCTTGCCCATAATTTGCTTCATTCTTATTGATTTCTTGCAAGCTTGATCTTCAAATTGATGAAAGTGCTATAATAATGTTGCTAATTTTAACCTTGAATTGCCTTGACTAAATTTAGGATCTTCAACTTGCTCTCCAAAATTGCTAGCTCTTCCTAGAATTAAAATGATAAAAATGAGTTGTCTTTATATGTAATTATTTAATTTCTCACTAATCAATTATCAATAGTCAACAAATAAAATTAGATTTTTAAATATTAAAATGTCGACATCAACATATTCAAATTGGGGCCAAAATAGATTGTACAAGGGCATTACGTGCCCTAGTCTAGACAAGGGAACTAGGCACCCTAGTCCAGGCCTATTTTGGGGATTTTTTCATTGTTAAATAAATAATAACTATTAATTTCCAATTTTAGTCTAATTTCCTAAAATTGATAATAAATGGGAAAATTATAAGCACAATTTTGGTCCTAGCACATAGGGGGAGCTAAACCTATTGTGAAATTGTCATGGGTAATAATTTTTGATAGTATAAAATGTCATTCCATACCATATCCCATCCAATAAAATCATACCCATACCTCAATATATCAATATATCTATGCCTCAAGCTTACATGCTAAATATATCAATTCAACCATCCATACCATTCTCTAAATAATATGTTAATCTTCTCTATCAAACTCTATTTGTATCCAATCACAGAACTACATCTATCCTAAATCCCCAAATTCCTTCATCCATACCTCATAACACCAATATTCCCCTTGCTTCACAACCCATTTGTAAGAGAGGGGGACCAACCACGTCAAGGCCCCTGGTCACAGAGGGTTAAGAGCAGACGGTTGCCCTAACTTACCTCAACTTAAAGGAGTGTTAAGAAATGCGAGACAAGAATGATGAGGACTACAAGAATGATGAGGACTATAAGGTCCTTCAACCACTCTGCAGACCTGAGACTTGAAATGGGGCTAGGCGAATCAGTTTTTGGGGTCAACACTATGTCTCAAGGAGATCTCTACCCGAGGATGAAAGCGCGGCTCCAAGATGACAGTGTGATGCGTTGGCGTCTCTCAAGCATGTTGGTGTCTGTACGACAAGAGAACTAAAGCGACCAAATTGAACACAGGAAAATGGACTGATAGCCTAGCTAGTTACTTTCCAAGGGACAAAAAAACACTATGAAATAGACAAGATATGTACGAATGTGATAAAGTAAATACACAAGAGTGAGGATAGCAAGAATGATCTCACAAAGATGTTCATTCTCCAACTAGCTCCAAGAATACTTCCATCTACACACAAAAGAGATGAAAATTATTGGGGGGATGTATAGGGGTCTGCCTCAGTCAGACCCCCATTTTGTTGTTTCCACCTCCACAAACAACCAAGATAACAATAATGGAGAAAATTATGATAAAGCAAGAAATAAAGTAAAGAGCACACAAGCACTACAAAACAGTGTTATGCTACTCAACCAAATCGTAGGAGAGGAGTAGAAAGCTTACCACCTCCACCAAGAGCTCACTAGCCAATGGAGGAGAAAATGAGAGGACTCAAGCCTCTATTGCAATGGTTTTTGTTCCACACTTGCTCTACAGAGTTGATGGAGTGTCCATGTTGCTAATATGGAGTACAAAAAAAATTCTTGAGAGCGATGGATTGAATACTTAGAGCTTGTGAAGAGGACCCAATTGCTAAGAGAGATGAAATGAATGAAGAAGGCATGAATTTGAAGTAGAGATGAAGGAAAATTGCCATATTCAAGTTGGTACGTCGAAGGGGGCATTACAAATCGACTTCCAATGGGAAGTGTAATGCCTTTGCAGGCACTAGACGTGGGAATCTTCCAAGGATGTAAGCATGCCATGCAGACATTTGCGCACCACACAAGTGTCTTCGATAGTTATTCCTCTTCCAACACAAAATAGATGCTAAGTGGAATGAAGGAAATGGGCTTATGTGGAATTTCGCCTTCGGATTTGGTCTTCTAAGTGAGGGTGTTTAAAAGGGGAATTTGCATGTGGAGAAAATTCGCTCCTATACACCATCACATCCAATAACACCAATATTCCCTTTTATTCAAAACCCATTTACTTCATGAATTATAACATATCATGTGCCTATAAACATACTCGATACTTCACAAACATCAAATATAAGCACATACAACACCATTCATTCCAAGCAATCTTTTATTTTGATTCATTCGTAAATTTCTCCATTTAATATTCCTAATCATTCTTCCACATCTAGCATACCTAAGAATTAAAACATCTGAAATCACTCACAATATTCCACATCTAACATAGTTACAAACACATGTATTCCAAATTCATCACAATTTTAATATCAATTTGTTCCATTCACTATCCCCACAAATACACATACACCTCAAACCCATAACTACTCATACAACATTTCACAACAATAAACTATTCCTCAAAATAAAAATCCTTCATTCAACTCATACAACATCCCACCACAATAATATATTCCACAAAACCAAAATCCCTCATTCAATTCATACAACATCCCACAACAATAAAACATCCCCTAAAATAAAAATTATTATTTAATTCCTCATCTATTCCACAACATCAAACATGCATTCATTATAATCAACCACTCATAGACACAAATAATGACTTGATTAAAATATTGCATCAAAAGATAACTGGCACGCAATTAGGAAAAAATAAAGAAAAGCTACACTCTTGAAGATATATGTCCTTATCGATTTGATATACAATTACCTATGGTTCCTTTCCCTCACAACTTTGAAATTCAAAAGTTTGACAAGTATGAGGGAAAATGATATCCATGAGAACACATATGGGAATTCTACATAGCATTCCTAGAGGTTGCCTATAATGACACATATTTTATGCCTCTTTCCCTGAAGTTTAGGAGGACAAGCGATAGAATGGTTCTCTCATTTACATGGTATTAATAAAATCCATAAACTAGCTAAAATTTTCATTAGTCTCTTCTCTTACAACATTGAGCATGAGATATCCATGACTAATTTATGTAACACCCAACAACAAAATGGAGAGACATTCACTTCATTCCTACAACGATGGACAAACGTGGCTATTAAATTCCCATGGCCTATCATTTTCATTTAAAATATCAACCAAGAAAAAATAGGTTTCCACCTACAAGTGTAATTCACTAACACATTTGATGAGATTATAAAAAAAGGGATAACCATTGAAAAGGCTCTCACCATAAAATAACTAGTCAAAATTTACAAAGAAAGCAAAGACCATACATCAAACTCCAATGAGAATTCTTGCCTATGGGATAAGAATAGGATTGTTACCAATAATAGCATAGTGGACACTAATTTTTTACAAACTATACAACCACCACCTAATTATCAACAAAACAACCAAAATGTGAATCACCAAAGGGACCAAAGAGACACAATACCAATACTAGACAAAAGTACACTCCCTTAAGGGATCCAATTGAGACTGTATTGAAGAAGTTAATCCAAAAAAATCTCATTAATATTTTAGAGCTAAGACAATACAATGAACCATAATTCAAGCCCTTATGGTAAAATGACAATTGTTGTGAGTACCATAGGATAAAAGGTCATAAAACACCTAACTACATGAAACTAAAAAATCTCATCCAAGATCTTATAGATCAAGGGGATATAAACATTTAACATATTGGAACTTCTAGAATAATTATCTAGGTATCTACAATGATCCAATCCCTAATAATGATAAGAATAATGAATCGGGTAAAGGAAAGGATTATAATAAGGTAAATCATTCATATGATTTTGTAGTAGGAAACATTGAAGAATCTAATACACACAGTGTTGTCATCACCATCCCAAGTAAAAATATTGAATGTGGAGTCACAAAATTACATGGAAAAGTCACCCTTTAAGGGGGCCCACTCCAAAAAAATATCTCGAATAAGTTGTTACCATCGGATTATAATCTTATAAATCGTTTCAAAAATAGCAACTCAAATTTCCATATTATAACTCCTTTGCATATCTCCTACACATAAAGATATTTTTGACCAAGCACTTATAGCATCATCATCTATAGCTGCCAACTTAGATACTAAAAAGTTCCAAGCCATGGTAGGACACATCGCATCCACACACCACCTCATATTCACCAAAAACATCTTCTTTTTGCCTCATATCATAACCAAGAAATATACCTAGAAGTTTTTTTTCATAAACACAAAATCAAAAGAGTCTTAATAGATGGTGGAGTGAGCTTAAACATTTTTACTCTAAAATTATTAAAATAATTGGGATAATTTGATGGGTTCATAGAGAAGTAGAAGAGAATTACTATTAGAGCATATGATGATAATGAATGTGAGTTAGAAGGGATAATCAAACTACCTATCTAAGTTGGTCTCACAATTGTAAAAACTACATGTCAAGTATTGGACCTTGATCTCCCATATAATATTATCCTTGTCCACCCATGGATACATGTCATGCAATCTATCACATCCACCTATCACCAATGCATAAAATTACTCTATAAAAAAATCAAGGTAACCATTTATGAGGACCCTCACCCTTTCCACTATTATCAAAATTTAGCAAAATAATACCAAAAAAATCACCAAGTCCCTAACAATGACATCACCTCATTTCATCATTCGATATTGACCCATCCACATTAGCATCATCAACCACCACACATGAGCCTCTTCCTGACATCAAGGTCCAAATACATGACAAATGTTGTAGATACTATAATCTAAAAGGTCCTTTCATGTAGGACAATTGTCGACTTCTCCTAATACATTTAGTAAACCTCAACATATAGACAAAACCTCTTCCATTATCAAGTTTGAACCCATGTTATTCTCTAAGTGGGGAGAACTAAACAAAGAATTCATAGAAGAAGATATTTCAAAATGGATATACCAAGAAGAGAAAGAATAACCAACCCTACCAATTGATCATTATAGTAAGGGTTTCTCAATCATCAAGAACGTTGGTTTTACAAGTCAAGGTGGCCTTGGACTTCATCCACAAGGAATAAGAGAACCCATCATTCTAGAGAAGAGACAAAAATATCAAGGGCTTGGATATGGGTCATTAGTTAATGTTACTCCTAACATTAAGTTTTCCCCTAGTAAGGTAGTTGATGTTTTTATCGCAGTTGAAACATCTAACGATGATACCATTGAGGAATATTCTACATACATCACCGACCTATTATAAAATGCATCCATTAACACCATAACCTCTATATCATTTGCATCACCCTCTCAAACCAATGACCTTCCACTTATCTATCCCTAGCTTATCAATTGGGACCAACAAGGACCGTTGATTCTAAACATATTTCAAAGTGATGATGTTATTGTTGATTTTATGGGACTTGGAGATGGCATACCACCTAGAGACCACAAATCAATATTTTACATAGACCTTGATGCACGAGCATAGTTTGGGGGGGAAGTCAAATCTTTCAGTTGCAAAAGAGAAAATATAAAATAATAAAAATATCCCCTAGTGAAAACCACAATGTGGCACTTTCAAATCATGAAAAAGTAAAAATAATTAACGTATCCGTGGGTGATAACCTATTTGAGATGCCTAAGGATGAAAGACTCAACATCCCTAATATAGCTAAGAATCAAGAGAGATCATTAATCTTAGTAGAGGCATCAAAGGAAACAAATGTTGGAACAAATGATAGTCCCAATATCACCTTCTTGGTTGCATCATTGACACTTGAAGAGAAACAAGATTTCACATCATTCCTTGAGATGTAAAAGATGTTTTTTCTTGGTCATATGTAGACATGTCAAGATTAGATACAATATTGGTATTCCATCCTTTGATGGTATACCCAAAGGCTAAACTTATAAAATAGAGACTATGTAAGATGCATCCCCAGATTGCACTACTAGTCAAGGTAGAACTATGGAAACCCCTAGATGTTGGCTTCATAAGGCTGATAGATTATCTAAAACCCATTGGGGGCATCTATATATGTACTAATTTCAAAGATCTAAATAAGGCTTGTCTGAAGGATGACTTTCTATTACCGAACATAGACATCATAGTGGATTTGATAGTAGGACATGAGATGCTTTCCGTCATGGATGGTTTCTCAAGATATAATCATATTTGTATAGCATAAGAAGAACACAAAAAAATCACATTTCCTTGGGGTGCCTATTGTTGGATTGTAATACCTTGGGGTGCAACCTATCGAAGAGTTATGATAATGATTTTTCATGACATGTTCCACCACATAATGGAAGACTATGTAGATGAATTTATAGTAAAATAAATCACAATTAAAGGATATTTGGATGTTCTTGGACAAATATTTGAGAGACTAGAGAAATATTAGGTGAGGCTAAACCCCAAGAAATTTTTATTTTGTGTCACTTCAAGAAAGTTATTGGGATATACTGTGTCTCATAGAGGTATTGAATTCGACCCCACAAAGGTGAAAACAATACTTGAGATCCCTCCACCAAACAATCTTAAGTAGATTCTTAGTATTCAAGGAAAAATATAATCTTTCAAACTGTTTATATCTCATCTATCCAATAAATTTCATTTGTTCTCACATCTCCTACACAAAGATTTCATATTCAAATGGGATGAAATATGCCAATAAGCCTTTTAGAGACTTAAGGATTATCTATCTTTACCACTAGTGTTAATTCCTTGAGTGCAAGGAAGCCACTCATATTGTATATTTTAACTACATTAGAAGCATTAGGAGCTCTCTTGGCACAACATGATGACTCTGGAAATGAGACAGAAATCTATTACATAAGCATGAAATTAATAGGGTATAAGATTAATTACACTCCTATTGAGCAATCATGTTTAGCAGTTGTCTTCACATCATAGAAGCTTTAAAACTACATGCTCAATCACCAAAGTAATATCATATCAAAATTTGATCTATTGAAGTATTTATTATTCAAAGCAATACTCACTAGTCGCATTTGTATGGGGTTATAATATTGAGCAAGTTCAAAATGGAGTGCGTAGATCGGAAAGAAATAAATGGATAGGTCATTATAGATAAGTTAGTAGAAGTGCCTTTATATGATAATAATCATCTCATATCAAACTCCCTATACAAAAAAAAAACCATCACTCCTACAAATCAGTGGAAATTTTACTTCAATGGGTCACATATGCAACATGAGTTAGGGGCAAGAGTCCTATTTATCACCCCTCAATGTGATTGTATTCAAAAATTATATTGGATAGAATTTCCATATATTAATAATATTATCAAATATAAAACACTTATTACAAGACTTAGAATGGAAATCCAATAGAAAATCAAAGAGTTTCAAGTCTACGGTGATTCACAGCTTGTAGTTAGACAAATTAATGATGATTTTATACAAAGGACAATAAATTGTTACCATATAGGAGAATGGTCAACATCTTCAAACAATATTTTTCTACTATCTCCTTTGAGAAAATACCCAAATTGAACAATAAGGTTACAAATGTTATGGAAACTATTGGATCTCTCCTAGATATGCCTCATAATAGTCAAAGATGTGAGTTTCTAGTTGAACAACTTTTATTCCATGCCTTTGATGTCCCTCAGTTAGAATTCATGTGTGGAATTGTTGGTCCTAATTCATCATGGTACCATGACGTTTATTCCTACCTATATGATAATAGTATCCCACCTAACCTAACCACTAACATATCTAGGATAATAATTACAATCTTCTTGGTGAGAGATATGATGGTTATGATATGTTTTTTCAGTCAATATTTTCTTTTTTATTTATATTTTGTCTCTTTCCATCACTTGCTTGAAGCCATGTTGATCTTTCAATATCTTGGTGTGTCTAGAGGAGCATAGAATGGGGCGTATTCATTATTTTTGCATGCTTTGTTTGTGGGACGTTCTTATAACACAACCATGGTGAATAATTTTCTTGTGTGTGCCAAGGTAGCTTCTTGCATAACAAACAACATTTACATATCAATTTCTTCATACCTTTTGTGCATAGGCCTATCAAGCTATAAGTTTGATTCTATCACACATTCAAACAAGGTTTTTGTATGTCCGGTATAAATAAGGATAATCCTATTTATTTGAAAGTTCAAATTTCATGTAATAGATATGATGCTACCCTGGTTCTTCATACCTTAGTGCTAGTATCTACTTGATATATCAAAATAAGGATTTCTCTCTATATATTTTTAACATAACCAAAAGAAAAAGCGAAATAAATTTTCTATCCTATTTTCCAATAAAGATCTCAAATCATTCCAATAACTATAGATTTCATTGGTGTTTTACCAACATGATTCATCTATCAATCAGCATCTAAAATCATTTATTCTATCCTACTCATCATACCGTAAAGGAGGGGATTTATTGCCCTCAAGACGATAGGATCCTAGGAGAAAATAGCCCTCAATTACCTCAAAAGATGTCGCTTAGGTGAAAAGATAAATAATAAAGAATGTTTGTACAATTTAACCAAATTGACACTAAGTTATAGATAATGAGAATAATGAAATCACTTAATTACAAGAGCAAATGGTGGAATTAAATTCTCTAGTGTATAGAAACAAAAAATACAAAAACTAAATATTATACCTTCAAGATGATTAGCTCTCAGCCACGAACACCAATGCGTCATGTGGATGTTTGTGCACCATGTTGTCATCTTTGATGAAACAGACAAGGGTCCAGAATCTGAAATGCCTAATTCACTAAATCTGTTTGTTTGCACACAAACAAAATGGGGAAAATGTTGGGGGCTATTTAGAGGTTTTCCTCAATCAAACCCCCAATTTGGTTTTTCCACCTCCACAAATAGCTAGATAGGATTGAGATAGATAAAATGCATAAAACAAAGATGTGTGATAGAAACGAACCTTGCAAAGGAGGAGAACCCCTATCACGAATATAATCAAATAGAGAAAAACAAGATAATATAAATGAGATCATGTAAAATAAAATGATAAGAGAGCATTACCAATAGCTTTTGGTTATCCTCTTGGACTGATAGATGTGATAGAATTATGAGCAAGAGGAGTCTTGATTGTTTCTTGAGAGAGAGTTTCAGTAGAGCTTCACTATGATAAGAGAGCAAGAGATCCTTTGTTTCTTAGAGTTCCTCCCTTCAAATGAGAGTGCAAAGGGAGTTTTGTTAAGTTGCATGGTCAGGAGGATTCATTACACATACATCCTTGCTTCTATGACACATGCCATGGGAAAAGAACATGAAATATTTACATTTGAATATTCGAAAGTGCGTGGATGTTGGCATGTCATGGAGATGTATATGTGTCATGCTAGTGTCCAAACAATAC
>CM021107.1:121095697-121121493 GCA_007115665.2 Sequoiadendron giganteum | reverse complement strand
TTGGTCATAAGGCTAATGACTATAGAAGTAAGGCAAGAAGGAATTATTATATGATGAATAACTCTTTTTTGGATTCAAGACATAATGTTGTAGTCTCTCATTAATTTTATGGTTACTGTTATGCATGCAATAAGTTCGTCCATAGGGATACTGATTGTAAAACCAAAATAAGGAGAATAGTTTAGCCCTTGAATATAACATTGTTTGTTATAAGTGCAATAACCTTGGGAATCAATAAAGATTCTACAAAAGTGGTTATGTGAATCCATAAGCTCAACATAAGAAGATAGATCAAAAGAAGGAAGTTACAAAGGTTTGGAGAAAGAAACAAGAGAAATATATTGAAGTGAGGAATGACACAACACTTGTGAATTGTGCACAATATTTCATAGTTGATTGAGATAAAAAATAATCTCAAGGGGAGCTTTCTTTCACAAAGTTTCTCTACCCCCTGAAGAGAGTAAGATTTTCATTACACCATGAAAGGTGATCTGAAATAAGAGAGTCTGAAGAATTTGATTGATGAGCAAGATGGAGTCTATAGAAAAATATTTTCTTGTGGAGGTATACAAAATGGATATGCATCACTATGAACTCATAGATTACTCTAGCAGCTAATTACCTAACAAGTACAAGGTGCATTAATTGAGAAAAGTTAGGGAAAATGTGAAATCATTTATACTTAAATTTATAAGAGATTGGCTCATTCGAATCAAAAGCATTTGTGTCTAGAGCTAAGGAGAAGGAGAAGGCATCAAAAGAATCTTGTAAATTTAAATTGCGGTGAAACCCTAGTGACAGTTCACAAAGGTATTTTTCAAGTTACTCATAAACCCTTGTTTTAAAGTTTAAAAATAAATTGCAATGGATACTCCAAAACTAGTATATTTTTTTGAGAAACCTAGGTTGAAGTATAAGAAATATCCTTTCAAGGAAATGGAGGTAGATAAGGATGGTGTGTTCTCAAATTTTACAGTTGATACTATGCATATGGAAGATGTAAGGATCTATAATCATGTCCCCATGAATGAAATTGAACACACAAAGTTTGAGGTGTTGAGGCACAACTTGTTGAATAATGATAATGTCAGGTACAAACTAGAGTATGCAAATGTATCAGCTAAAGGGTTGGACATGTGGAAGGATTTTCTTGATTTTTGTGACAAAATTAAATGGGTTAAGATCATTTTTAGCAACATTCATGATAAATTTATGTATTTGAATAAACCCTATAGGATTACCAAAGATACAATTATGGTTGTAATAGGGTTATGTGCAGCCAAACCTATTTTGGTAATGAAAGTTGTGAAGAATGAGAAGGTTACAAAGTTTATCGAAGCAAAGTTTGACAAAATAACTTTGAGCATAAGTGATATCAATGATCTGGGTCTTAAGTATGCATACATGGGAATTACATACAGAATGTACATCATTAACAAAGAGGGCTCCATAATTGGTACTCCTATTCATACCATATACCAGATGATTAAGGAAGGAAATGATGTTGATCTATGTGAACTAATGGGAGAGCAATTATTTAATAACTTGAAGATAACCAAGGAGACCAAATACAATTTCAAGTTTGGGTCTTTGATATTTGTCTTGCATTTTACTTTCTGAATGAATTGTCTAGTTTCAAAGGAAATATCTGGCAACAAAGCCTTCCAATTACCACACATATCATGAATCACATAAGAGGATTTAATGATGAATAAGATTTTACTAATACATATTGGTGTTTCTTCAAAAACTTGCAAGCAGTAATGTAGGATAGGGAAAGAATTCCCTTTGATCTAGTAAAGAAATATAAGGATGAGATAACATTTCCGGTTGATAAAGATTACTGTTACATTGAAGTTGTGGAACCTAGGACATCTTGGATTCCCAAATTTCATTATGATGTCTTCCCTGATGAAGTAAAAGCATATGTAGAAATTTTTTTAAATTGTTAGTAAATAATGCATCATACCCACAATCTTAATCCATTTCCTATATAACCCCATAAAAGAGATTAACATGCATACAAGTAACCATAATACATAGATCAAATAGACAAGTCATAAGATAACACAAGATATACCCTGGGAAAACCCTCAAGAGGGAAAAACTAGTCTCCAAAAGCATCCATACTCCATCTATTATTAAGCAATAAAACATTACATGAGTTATAATGAATACCTCTAAAGTATCAAGCCTCTCTAATACATTCTCCATGTGTCCAATCATGAATACACACAACCCATGCCATGTTTCACATATGCACTCCTCAAAAATACTCAATAATGACAACCCATTGACCCAGCCAACCTTACAACTAAACATATGATTTCTTTTATAGAATCAAGCTTACACAAATACAACCAAGTGGTAAGATAAAACTATGTACCATAAAACCATGTGAATACAAAACCACTAACCCTTAATTTAATATTGGGTACTAAGTTTTCACTTTATTAAATATTCCCCAATATTAAATTATTATCCCATGTCTCTCACACATTAAATAATAACACAATGTTACAATACAACATACAAGTGGTCCCCAAATAATTACCTAGTGAGATTAACCACACAACTTAGGTGCATCATAACTAAATAATTATTTAATTATAATATTAAATTTTATGCAATGATGTACAAAACCATATCGCAACATTCTCCCACTTGTTGTATACATTGTATAAGGGATCAATCAATGAAATACATCATCATAGCCATACATGAAACCACATGAATCTCCATCATGCTCTCATTCTCCATGAAGATACCTACAATAAAACCAAAGTGACCACCATCTCAAGCAATAAATCCTCTCATCCTCCAACGTGCCACCTATGGAAGAAAAGTAACATGCCAAGGTGAAGATGCATTAATGCAAGAACACAAGCATAAAATCCAAGTGATAGTAAAGACTCTAAACAGGTTGTCATAGGTGAAAAACCCACATAATAAAAATAGCATCCACAACATAGTTAATACATCAAACCATCCATACCTCTTAGGTATCAACAATATCAGTAAACTCATGCCAAAAACATATGCAACCTATAAACCTCAATCACAAGTTCTCTATATAAAACCTATCAATGAAGAACATACATATCAAGGAATTCCCACTGCACTAGTAATGCCAAAGCATATCAAGTCTACCAATCAATACTATATCAAAGTGTGATAAATGATCAACAATGAAGTACCAAGAACAAACACAATGATCTACACATGCAACACCAACAACTGCATAATCTCTCACAACATGCCGCCACCATCCTCCCAAATAATATGAACACGAAACTCTAGGAAGGAACCATAGAATGAAGAGAGAAAATTTGTAAACCATAACATTTCCTCATACAAGCACCTCAAAAGTGCAATTTTGTGTCAAGTATGATCTCCTAACAACACCCATACCTACTCAATATCATAGATCAAGTACAATATATGAATCATGTAAAATAGCAACATGGATGTAAGCCTCTCTAACCAAGGAAATCAAACTCAATGCATCCATTCCAAAATCAAGAAATGAACCCATAAAAAATCTCCTAAACTCCACATGAATTAATGATAGCATAAACTCAAATGCATAAGGAGATAACCATGCTAACCATATCTTAAAATGGATACTCTAGAACTAATTATCCATAGCTCAAGATCCATATCCAAGAAAGATAAAGCAATATAAAATCATGCTAAACAATCCTCAAATGAGTCTCCCAAAATCAATCACCATGACTCAACTCATTCCCATGAGAAATTAAAGCATAAAATATAATCACATCAAAAATAGGATGAGCAATACCTATTAGATGATAAACTATTGAGTAGACCAAGAGTGGGGAATGAGAATTATCCTCGAGGATAACCAAATCATCATGAATCACTCCAAGAAAAATATCCTCTATAGGTCCATCATGAACTCACGTCCACATCCAGGTGAAGGCTCCTTGGTCTTCTTGCTGAAACCTCCAAAGGGTAATCGTCTCAAGAAAATGTCTATAATCACAAGAGAACTCCAACCTCACCCACATCTCCAAGTATCCATGAGCACCTCCAATCAATCAATCCATGCTAAGCTCCAAATGAAACACAACACTATCATGAAGCACCCAAGAAAATGACCAATATACTCAATGCCATGAGAAGCATCAAGATCAATGTCAAAACTCCAATAGCAGAATCAGGAACCTATCATGACATCATGATATAATCATCTCCTCCTAGGAGATCACATGCAATAATGTATACATCCTAGTCTCAAGAGAACATGTACCATGCTAACACTCTAAAATAGTATCAAGAGTAAAGCATGACATAATAATGATCACACTTTAACCAATAATTAACATCTCTAATCACATGAAGATAACCATCACCGATGATGAATCATGTCACTACCAACAACTCCACTGAACCTTGATACCTATCTACACATGGTATCATCACAACCATCTCATCCATTAAGATAATCTAGGTCCACACAAACAACTGACATGCCAATCATACCAAGTAAACCAAGATATCCAAGCTAAGAAGATACAACCACCATTAAACAATCATGAACCAATCCTACACTGCCAAATCATCATTGCCAAAAGCACCCACTAAAAAGTGTAATCAATGAAATGCAACCAAGATATCATGACATTGTGATAAACCACATGCTACAAGTCCCATCAATCGACTAATCAGGTGCTCTAACCATCCATCCTCTCATCGCAAAGAAACATACCAATGCATAAATAAACATAAACAAGGCTAGCTAACAAAGTATACATCAACATTGAAACAATCTCATGGATATAGATAATCCACATCTGAGTCATCCCATTGCAAGAAAATGGGTAGCTAATCCATAATTTGCATAGCTTGTAGATACCAAAAAAATGAAGCATACAAACTCATCATCACATTAGTAACCTGCAAACCAAGATATGAAAGAAGATAATCCTATAGACATTAAGACTTAAACACCAAATCAACCACAAATCTAATTTTCTAAACATACTACAAATGAGTAACCATAGTCAAGGAACTATACAAGAATCGAGGAGATAAGAACAACCTCCTAACACCAAACCATATCACCTCCAAAAAACCACATACATGATCATATCTTACTAATTCTCAAATGTACCTACATGTCCATGACACCATAACCATAGCCAATGCTATACTTGCACTCAACCATCACCCATTCAAGACTCTAAGTCTCCACTCGTGTCAACCCATGTCCTCAAAACCAAAGAAAATCTATGTACCTATCACCATCAAATTCCAACTTTGAAAGATACATTTAAACCTATACCAAGAAGCACCAAATTGATAATCAGTTTTATCATCATAAATATCATATAAAAAGCATGCAATCCCTCAAGGTTTCACCTCTTTAATCATCCAAATTCTCATGTAATCATACCCCAATCTCAAGCTCCTATAAGTGATAAAATGATTACAAATCTCATCCTACACCACAAACTAAAAATATGAATAATCTATTGTGTAGTATGTTGTCCATGCTCTCCAACGCTTATTCAAAATCAAAAATTTGATTTTGTATGCAAACGTTATACTCAAAATTGTGAAACTAGGAACCTATTACTTTTGGGCCCCAAAAATTAATCAAAATAGAAAAATCATGGAACCAAACCTATACCAATGTGTATTTCTCAAAACCACCTTTCCAACGAGTATAAGAAGTCAAAAATCTTACATCCAGGGTGAAAGTTATACCCGTTTGAAAAAAAATTCTTCCAATCTGGCTACAGGGTGGAAAATGGGTGGCCCCTAGGTGGAGCCACTAATGGCAGTGGCATGCTGGTGGCATCCGAGTGGCACACCACTAGGGACACCACTTAAGGTTGAGTGGAAGACTTCAAACAACATTTGAATTTCATTTAATTTTCACTTTTATAAAACTCATCCTCCCCCATCTAGACCTGATCGGTTTATTAAATTGTTTCTAATTTGTAATAGGTGGATGAAAGGTCAGTACAACTTCACTACCGACCTAAGGAATATATGGCTGGTCCTGAAGGGTAGGTAGCAAAGCTAGGGCTATGGGTGAAGCTTGAATAGTGGGGTCCACCTTTTGGATGGTGGGTAATCCAGACCCCACCAACCGAGGCTCTACCACCACCCTAGCTTCACTATCGACCAAATATAAGGCATATAGAGCGATGAGTGAAGCTCAGGCAATGACGAAGTGTATCTATATCCTCCCACCCCCCAATGGGTTAAACCCTGGGTGGGATTTATAGTTTCGCCACCCACCCACAACTCAAAATTATCAGGGGTGGGTGGGAGGATATAGCGACAATGCCCCCCCACCTGAAGGGAATGTTAGTTGTGGGTGGGTGGAGGTGGGAGTTAGAATTTTTAAGCCCCCTACGAGGCTTATGGGTTGGGCACCTATGGGATCAAGGGCCCCACCATAAGGTGGTAGCAACTATCTTGTGAGGAGGGTTGACAACCCCTGCCATGGTGTAGCTGCCACGGTGTACACATGGTAGGGGTGTCTGCCATTATGGGGTCTTCAAACCCCTCAAAACAATATTTTTTTTTGTTTTTCAAATGATTTTTAAATAAAACCTTTTCAACAATGATTTTTTCAGTTTAATAATTTTCTATGGGTTTTTATTGATAGGCCAATATATATATATTTTAAATATTTTATTTTATAGTCAAGCCTCTGTAGACCTGCACGGCCGTACGACATGCTATGGGGGCAATTTTTTTTTCCTTTTTTTCAAATTTTCCAAAATAGGGAAAATTTTATGTCATTTTTCATTTCTCAGCCATCTTAGATCCAATGATGAGGTTTTTGTTGTCTCAAGAGGTCATCTACAACATTTCCTCTACAAAAACCTCATATGAAAGCACAATCCAAGAAACCCTCTTTACCCAAATTTGGCATGCTTCAAATCTGCAATAAAACCAACAAATCTTGACAACCCAAAACCCAAATTTACAAACAAACACTTGCAACATGTGCTCCATATATCATAATGCCTCAGATCTAACCTACATTTCCATAGATTCAACTTTGCACCAAATATAATCAAACAAGGGTTATAACAAAACCTAGGAGCTCACACCTCCCATCAACCATGAAAGCTCTGATACCACTTGTTAGGAAATAATGCATCATACCCACAATCTTAATCCATTTCCTATATAACCCCACAAGAGATAAAAATCCATACAAATAACCATGAAGCATAGATCAAATAGATAAGCCACAAGATAGCACAAGATATACCCTAGGAAAACCCTCAAGAGGGAAAAACCCAACCTCCAAAAGCATCCATATTCCATCTATTATTCAGAAATAAAACATTACAAGAGTTACAATGAATACCTCTAAAGCATCAAGTCTCTCCAATGCATCCTCAATATGTCCAAGCATGAATCCACACACCCCATTCCATGCTTCGCATATGCACTCCTTAGAAAGACTCAATAATGACAACCCACTCACCTAGCCAATCTTAACCACTAAACATGTGATTTCTTTTATAGAGTCAAGCTCACACAAATACAACCAAGTGATAAGATAAAACCATCTACCACATAACCACATGAATACAAAACCATTGAACCCTCATTTAATATTGGGTACTAAGTTTTTACTTTATTAAATATTCCCCAATATTAAATTACTATCCCATGTCTCTCGCACATTAAATACTAATACAATGTTATAATATAGCATACAATTGGTCCCAAAATAATTACCTAGTGTGATTAACCACACCACCTAGGTGCACCACAACTAAATAATTATTTAATTACAATATAATAATATAACATTTTATGCAACGGTGTACAACACCATATCCCAACATAAATAAGCCTAAGGATCTTGTAGTAGAAAGGTTTGGTACCTATAGAGAGATTATAGATAAGATTATGTAGAAGGTGAAAGAGGCTAGAGAGAAGAGGGTTGATAAGATGTTTGATAAAATGGGCATTCTGTGGTACTCCAAAATGATATCTCAAACCTCTACCCAAACTCCAGAGAACATTCCCTTAGATATCGAGGAAACTATTGCAAAGAATGTGCCTTGAAGATCAAGCAGATCAACCTCTACTACTACTGCTCCTCCACAACCCACTAAATCCACACAAGCTATTGTAGAGAAATGATTTGTATATGAAACCAAAGCTATTGAGAAGAAGCATTCAATGGTTATGCAACAAGCCAAGAGAAAGAAGGTTGAAATTGAAGAGACAAAGGAAGAAGAAAAAAAGGGTGAGGAAGGCACTTCCAAACCTAAAGGGAAAGGTAAGGAGAAGAAAAGCAAGAAAAATCCTCCAGTGCATCCTCCACATGAGCCTCTCCAATTGGATGTTATTTTTAATGGTATTGTAAGTAATGGTTTGTTACAAGAAACAAATGATTTGCATTTGAAATTCCCTTGTGAGGATCAAAGGAATATTAAAATGGAAATAGTTATGTATACGATCAAGTATAATGTGGCTATCAATAAGATCCTATAAAATGCTTCGAAGAGTATAGCTCAAGCTCTAAGGGAGAAAAGAGAAAGATCAATTGAAGTAGATGATGAGCTGAGAAAGGAAGCAATTGATAAAGTTGGTCCCTCCATTTTTGAAGAAGAAAAAAATAAAATAATTTGAAAACAAGCTCAAGAATTGAGGTTAAAGAAGAGAATAGATATCATCATATAGAAAAAGAGGATAGAGACAAAATTTAGAAGGAAATTGAGGAAGTGACCAAGAAAATATTGATAAAATGAGAAATGTTGAAGATGTGGAACAACCAAATATGTCCCTTCAGCATGATACTACTTAGCATGAAGCAGAAGAGGATAGAGAAGAGTGGGTAACACATGATGAAGAACATGCTTCCCTTGAGCATGTTGTGCATGTTGTGCATGATAGCCCTCCTCCAAAGGGCAGTGATAAAAAAAATCACCAAATAAAGGAAAACACATCTATTTCGAGAGAAAAGGCTCAAGAGAGTCCAAAGGCATCCTCATCAACATCACCCATTGATTCAATCAAAGGATTTCTTGCACAACAGAAGTAGACTTAACTTGCAATTGCTCCACAATTGCTACAGTTGCCTATGTTTGATGGGAAAGTAAATATGTCAAACATCTCACCATTTCAAAAGTTGCAACTTGGTGATATCTTTCACTCCTCTACAAGGGAAAAGATCTTGTGGCAACAGGTTGATAGTTTAGAGACATTATAGGAGGTGGTCAAAATCCTAGAAGCTGAAATGCCTAATGCAAAAAGGGATTCCTCTCTGCCTCTTACTCAGTAGATCAAACAACTGGTGGATTCTTTCAAGGATCATTTTGCTTATTTGGAGAAGCAATCTGAGGTGAAGATTCAAAACAACATACTAGAAAAGGCCTGCAGGAAATGTGAAAAGGCACATGAGAAGCTGGAAACAAGTATAGAAGACATTCAAAAATGCATGGAAGAGGCTAAGGTGTTATACCTTTTCTGTCTGCAATGGCCTACTACCAGCAAAAATATTAAGGATTAGATCAATGTTATGGAATTGAAAATCATAAATGTGGTTTCTACTTATGATCCAATGTAGGATAGTGATGGTGCCATCAAGGCACAAGTGAAAATCTATACTCCCAGTTATACCAAATGCAAGATCAAAGGGAGCAGATAAAAAGATAAGTAAAATAGTTGTGAAGGGTTATAAATCAAAAGTTAGCATCTTTAACTGGTCTCCTAGAAGGAGCTAAAGGAGTTGAGCAAAAGAACCATATTCCATCATCCTCAGAAGAAGCTAAAGAAATTCATTCCCATCTGGTGACTCAAATCTAGATCACTAATTCTGTGAAGAAGCAATGGGATAGCTCTTGGACTTAGCTGAAGTCCATCTACAAGGGAATTCTTCCATCCAATCAGAGCTGAGTATCTATTGTTGACATGGTTTGTGTGACATTTTTGATATGTAAATATGTGGAGTAGATAAGTGTTCAACATTCTATGTATATAGAATTTTTTTTTGGAGTAAGGGGGAGTACTCTGTAAAATTGAGTATAGATAGGGGGATTCCATATGTATTTGAAGACCACCTATCCTTTTCCCTTGATGTCAAAGGGGGATAGATAATAGATCTAGTAGGTGTTTCCATCAATGAAAAAGGGGGAGATTGTTGGAAAATGTGTGGATAGAGTGTTTTCATTGATGTCAACCTCTTCTAGTGTTGTTATTGATGTCAACCCTTGTTGATACCATATGATTTTATATTGAAGGACAATTCATGGTTGGATGTTGAAGAGATGTAAGATTGTCTTATTTTTTGAAATTCATGATTGGATGCTATCACTGGTACACTATTGTACACCATCAATCACAATTCATAGTTAGATGTCAAAATTCCTTGGTCGATGAGGTTCAAATTTGTCTAAGGCATATGATTGGCTACATAGGAGATCTGTCAAATGCTTTGCATTCCTCAACATATGAATTTTTGATCTTGTGGTTTGAAAAGTATCTTTGCATAGTTTTAAGGTATGCATATTCCATGTATCCATGCACAAGTTCTATCACAAAGTATTCTAGAGTTGTCAGAGTATGAAGCTGTTAATTTCTAGTGTATGTGTGGTTTGTAAATTATCACCCTTAATAATTTCACATTATGTTTTGTCCCCCTAATTTATTGGACTTAATTAAGATCATAATTTTTACCATTTTCTGAAGGATTGCAAGCATTGGATAAATTCAACCAATTGTTATTTTGTTCTTGATTAAGTGCGTCATGGAAATTTGGGCCAAGATCCATTCACCCATGGGAGAATAGGTCCCCCTTCTTAGCCAAGACACAAATTCAAATATGTTTTTGGTGACATTTTAACATCCAAAATTCAAATTTCAAGTGTCGGCTTTTGGAATCTAATTTTTGGGAGATTGGATAAATGCCTATAAATACCTAGTCTTTTCACCATTTCAAACTAGAAGTGAAATTAAGGAGAAAATATTATTGTCAAGAGTAGTCAAGAGCAACATTCTAGAGATTTATTGCAGCAATTCAAGATCCAAGCATCATGTCAAATTGTTTGTGAGTTTATGCTATCATGTTATCATGGTTTTGTGAAGGCTAACCCTTGTTGTAGGTATCCAAAGAATTCAAGCATTCAAGCAAAACAAGATCCAAATCCTTGAGGTGATGTGCATGACTTCAGTCCTTCAAGGTAGACATTGAAGGGTGGTGAGTTAAAACACTATGATTTCATCATTCCTTCCTTTCCATTATCATTTATCATTGAAATTTTTCCATTGTAGAAGTGGAAACACTTACATAGGGTTTGACTAAGGCAAGCCCCTAAATGGACCAAAATTTGTTCTATTTGTGAATGTGTAGGTTAAAGGTTTGAGGATGATCAAGGAAATTTTGAAGGAAATTCATTCATTGTTGCATTTTTTTTCATCAAATTTGTCAAGATATAGAAACTCACCTACAAAATTTACTGATGATATTCTGACAACTTTGCAAGTGGAAATAGGGATCTTGGATCTTCCATTAGAGGGCCCCAAAAGTTGAGCAAGACACCCTATCAAAGACTCATTCACCATTGGGTGAATAAGTCCTTGTAGGCACATATAGAATTTTTTTTTTGGGCAAGTATACAGTCATCCGCACCTTCTAGATCTATCAAAACTTGACTGTTTTGGTTTGTCGGTTGTCAGGATCTTTCCATGTACATATTAGGGCACATTGTCTAATTAGGGTAATCATTCTAAATCAATTCCAATCCATTCCCATGTTCAATTAGATGTACCTCCAGGATTGATTGGCTCACCTTCATGGTTGTAAGTCAATCTAATCACCTTGTTTATCTACATCTTAATGTAACTGGGAAAAAGGCCACAATGCATCCGAGGTTCTTTGTATGTTAGGACCTAGGATCACCTTTTTCTATATTACAATATGTTAAGAAGTGAACTATATGTCTTCATATTTCATCGCATCACATTGCTTTACCTTGTGGTTTTGGAGTTATGTTTTTGAAGGTGGCATGTCTACTCAATCTAATTTTCAAATGTTTTGGTTCACCATTGACGGTTTTGTGGATGATAGTATGTTGTCTATGTTTCGACAACCTAGTAAGTTGGTCTATTGGTATCTAATCAATTTGTGTAAGCATATATTGGATCAAGTCTAGGCACAGAGGCTTTATAATGCATGATGGAAGCTCATTGGTCTCTTTGGTTGCTCCACAAGTTGATATCTAATTATCTCCAGTACTGTAGTCTATTTGTTATGGATATTTTGAGTATGAAGTGTTTATGTCAGCATGAATTGATTTGGAATGACAAAAGGAGTGCACAAAAGTGTTGCTACATGCTATATCAATTTTTTTAAGAGGTCTATAAATTTTTTCTTAGTCTCTCTGGTACCACCTTGTTTTGGAGTTAATGTTTTAATAGTTTGCTTGCTTGTCAGGCTGACTTGTCATGTGTAGTTGTTTGTGTCAAGTGTTTAGATGGTTGCACCAATTTTGAAGATATGTTTCATGAAGTATGGGTCTTGGATATCTCTGTACTTGAACCAAACAAGTTTTCTTTCTATTGAAAATGCATTTGAATCTAACCTCATTGTAAATATTGTATATCTTATATTTCATGTTGGTAGCCAAATTGGAGAACCTTTTTGAAGGATGCAGATGGTATAAATAGAAGATAAAGTTTTTGAGAAAGTGTGTGAGTGTTTTGTGAATATTTTGAGTAGACAATGTGTGAATACATTTCTATAGAATATCTTTTGATCTTGAAATGTACCAAAGATCAGTTTTGACATATCAACAATAAATATGAAGACTACAAAGAAGATTATGAGCCTGTAAATGAGAAAGTTTTCTAAAGGTGGTGAGTTTTAAGAAACATAGATTACTGAAGCACTTGTATGTACCAAAGATAGTGAGCTAGATGTAACTGATGTATTAAAATAATCCAATTGTATGTCGAGGTAGTGAACCTCTGTTGTGAAAGTTGTATTGAGCAGGGAGTAGTGAACTTCCTTTGGTTAAAGACCATAAATTCCTATTTTAAAAGTTATATTTGCGAGGCTAGATTTGGATAGTAGATCCAAGTAGCTTACTCATTGTGGTTTTTCCATTGTAGGATTTTCCACATAAATTTGGTATGGTTGCATGCTCTTGTGTTCTTCTTCTTATCATGTATTAATTGGTTGATTGTTGTTGAATGAATAAATTTGTTTAAGTATTGATTCACCCTCCCCACCCTCTTAGTAATGTTGTGTGTTCAATAGGTAGAAATACCAAAATGGGGTTTGACTCATGCAAGCCTCTATACATCACAACCTTCCCCGCTCTTTCATGTGTTTAGGTTAAATTTAGAAGTTCTGTCAATTGAAAGTTATAAAAAACACAAAGTAGACTGTAACTCACATCTCAAAGCTTTTAGATCCAAAAAACTATCATTTTGGTCTAGGGTGCCAAAATAATTCATCCACTTGATTTAGGCTCAAATTTACAACACATGTTCCTCTCTATCTCCATTTCAAATATTTGAGGTTGTTGTGTGGTTTTTTTTGTGCAATAAAATATATTTTTAGATCTAGGGTTATATCTCAAATAGGCTTGTTAAGTAACACATCAAATTTATCATCCCCACAACACAAAATATATATAAGACCCTAGAATATTAGCTCTCCATTGTGGAAACAAGCCAATCATCAAACCTAGTTGGTTTTGTGTCCAAATGTGATGTTAAGTGAAAAGAGGTTAATCTTACTTGGATCTAGGATCACTTTTCTACATCACAAATTTGTAAGGCTTGTTCCCTAAGTGTGGAAATGTTAAAACTCAAAGGTATTTTAGAAATTTTTGTGCAAGTGTGAGAAAATATGTGTTTGGGTTCAAGGAAATGAGTGCATCCATTTCTCTTGCTAATTTTGGATCTTCTTGAATTTCAAATATTTTTTCTTCTATTAATTCATCAGACTCATGTGTGATATCTTCTATGAGAATATGTGGGGATTGAGGTCATGGTGCTTGGTATTCATTAGGGTTGAATACATGAGAAGGAATTCCAAACTCAGATTGTGTACCACCTATGGTGGTGGTAATGTTTGACCCACTTGGATTGAACTACATACATTTCTTATGTTGAGACCTTGTTATAGGCATACAAGTTTGAGGACCTTATGATATGAGGATGAAGATGGGTGATATGATATGAATTTTATTTCTAATATACTTTATGAAAGATATGTTTGATAGATTTAGACAAAGTATGTGATTATTTTGGATGAGTGTGTTGATGTTGTTGATTGATGTGAGATAAAACCTCAAAAAGTCAAAGCAAATCTAGATCTTCCTTTGGATAAGTGTTAAGGATGGTTTTTCACTTGTAATAGACTAGTGAGTCCAAGTAAAAAAGGATGATGGTGGATTTAATAACTTAGAAGCAACCAAGACTCCTAAGAAAATTCACCCACATGTGTTGATGCTTACTCAACTATCTACTTGAAATAGGAAACTTCTCAAGTAAAAAGCTAAATTAGAGATAAAAGATTGCAGATCTAGATAAGATTATGAATATTTTGGTTTCCAATTGTTTAGATGATTTATTTTGATGATGATGTTTGTATAAGCTTAGGGTAGTAGCTCTAAAGTCTAAAAACATGATATGAAATGGATATGAATTTTTATTTGTTGTTAGATAATGGATAATGATCACATGTAAAATTTTCTATAGGTCTCAGATTTAGGTCTAATTGGTCAAAAAGTTTGGAAACTAATTTTTGGAAAATTATGGAAATTTTAACATAGGTTAAAAGTGTCATATCTATTAGATGCACAACTGTGGGTATTATATGTGTAAAAGGAGGTGTTAAATATGCTAAAATAGGCTTAGAATTGACACAATAGGTATCAAATATACCTCTCTATCAAAAAATTATTTTAGGTTGTCAAAATATGTTAAGAAAGTCTCAAATAAAAATTGATGAATTATTATCAAATACATAATTTTGTAGATTAGATGTGCTAGAGTATAATCATATGCAACACAAGATAAAAAAATATGCTACAAAATAGTGAAATATGTAAAAGGATATTCAAAAGAGCCACTATAGCTATTAGATGTGACACAATAGCAATCAAATGCACAATTCTTCTTGAGAGATGTATGGATAGAAAATTAGGGTTTTATGAGCATAATAGTAAGTATCAAATACATAATTTAAAGCTTAGAAGCATATTTTTAGACTTAGAAGCATAATTCTATGTAATTGTTGGTAAATTTTATAAGTTTGGACTGATTTTTTATAAGTTTTTTGGCAAGAGATAAAAGGAAAATAAGATGGAAATTGAATTCAAGATAGTATATTTCAAATGGTATTTTATTGGTATTCAATAGAAAACATGCCAAGAAATACAACCTAACTATTCATTAGGGTGTGTCACACTAGTGTGGGCTCAAATAATAAAATAATATTAGATTACACATTCATGTTCCACTCTCAAGAGGGAATAGATAGGGTTCCAATGGCACAAGAGCTCACCTTTCCCCTTCTCTTGAAGGTTTTTACACCTTAAAAGAAATAATATCTCTCCTTAGGATGGTACATGTTGAGTAACTTCAAGCATGATACTATACCTCGTACCACAACTAGATTAATAGTTGAAGGTCTTAGATCTGTAAAAACAAGGTTCATAGTGGTTATGAGAATGATGAGCCTATATGATAGTGTTTGAGACTAGGGGGTTTCCCCTCTTCTCCTCACCAAACAAGTCTCAATGGATCGAGGGTATTGTGACTTATCTTGAATGACATTGTCCACACACTTTGAGGCAAAAAAATTTCTCCCCCCTTTACATACCCTACTAGTAAATGTATTTGAGGTTTCCCCTGGGGTGATGAAATCCCTAAGTAGGCCTCTTACTGAAATTAAAAACAATATACTAGCATTTTTTATTCCTAGGTTTGCACGAAGTGCAAGGGAAGAGCATACTTACTAATACTCCTTAGGTAAACTTGAAAAATATGAAAAAAGAGCGCTTTTGATCCCCATGCTCGCACCAAGTGAAATGGGAGAGCACACACACTAGAATTTCACCAAACATAAAATAAAAGATTCATTAATTAAAGCCCAAATTAAGTGTGCAACTAATTTGTAAAAGAAAGAAATGAAAATTCCTACACCAAATTCGTCAGTAGTCTATTTTACCCAATCTTCTCCCAATTATTGCCAAGTTGCACAAGCATGATTAGTTGCAAAAAATCATGCAAATGTTAGGTTAGAAGAATCAAATTCATAGAATCAAATGTGCCAAAAACAATATCAAAAGTGTATTTTTACCTATTAGATATGCCACATTACCTATCAGATGCATCGTTTTGTTTATCAGAAGCTCCAAACCATAGTTAGATGCATCACTTCTTTCATCAAAATCACCTCTCTGGTAAACTAAACCTACAAACAAAGAACAACATAGAATCAAATGAGCCTCTATAACTATCAAATGTGCCACATTATTGTCAAAAGTGCCATACTATCATCATATGCGCTATTTTGTTGTAAAAATGTTGTTCCAAGATTAATTGCACTGTTATGCACCTCTGACCTAAAAACTCAAGTAAAATCAATGCATTATTAAAATTAGAGATGTGGGTCCCACAGGACATGCCAAAATATGAATAGGGGAAATACGATCAATTAGTCAATAAAGTAAATGAAGAAATAAAAAGCCCAATTTAATAATCAAATGACCTAATCTCAATAAAGCATGCACACAAACATGAAATAAAACTAAACTAACTACTTTTACCTCCACAAAAAATGCCTAGCCTTACTCCATTGTATAATGTAAATTATGCTAATTCAAATAGTATGTGGATTGCTCAAATAATTTAGCATGACCTTGTTAGCAAAAGTGATACAAAAATGAGTATAGTGTAGATGAAAAATTTGTGGAGAGATTGAATGGCTTAATGATTGGTATTTTATAGCTTTCATTGATAATTGTTCAATGGTGTAGGATGTGAGATGAGATCAACAAATGAGGATATTTGAGAGATCATGAGGAACATGCACGTGACATGTGTTAGGATGAGATGTTGTGATGAGAAGTTAAGTGGTTGCATGAATTAGAGGATTGACTCCATGAAGGATGAAGTGGAAGTGAGTGAAAGTGAATTGAGATTGCTTTTTAGTCAACTTGAACTAAATTTAGAGCTAAAGGAATAAAAATAGGATGATATATTTGGGAAATAAATAAAATAATGATTTTATTTATTTTTAGAGGAATGTGTAAAGTCAAACTAAATAAATTAAATAATTTATATCTAGAGGAATAATTAGCTAATTAAATAATTAAAATTATTTAATCATGTTGGATAAGAGGAATGCATGATTTTAACTAAATAATTAAAAATTATTTAATTATGTGGATAGAAGAATAATTAGAAATTTAATTAAATAATAAAAAATATTTGATTAATGTGGATGGAAGAATAATTGGAAACAATTAAATAATTAAAAATTATTTAATTAATATAGATGAGAAAAAATTAGAAAATAATTAATAATTATTATTTTTAATTAAAATGGTTGGAGTAAAATGATTAATTAATTAAATAATTAAAAAATATTTAATTAATAGTGATAAAGGGGTTGATGAGTGATGATGATGAGAAATGATGTTTTGGAAGAAATGTGTTAGACATTTTTAGGTGTCTACAATTACATATAAATTTCTTCTTCAAGATCCCCATATAAGAAAGTAATTTCAATATCCATTTTATCAATCTCAAAATCATAAGATACATTAATAAGCAATACAAATCTAATAGAAGATGAATTTAATAAGAAGGTAGAAAACTTCACAAAAACCAACTCCCCCCCTTTAAGAGTATCCCTTAGCTACTAGTCTAGTGTTGCACCTCTCTAACTAACCATCTACTCCAAATTTATTGTTATACACCCACTTCCAACCAATGGGATTCTTCCCTAAAGAAAATTAAGAATATCCTAGGTGTCATAGTTATCCAAGGCCATAATCTCCTCCTATACGACCTAGAAAAAATAATCACTATCCTTTGAAGTGAGAGGTTTTCTAAAAGATCTAATTTCATCATCAATACATAACAAGACAAATACACAATGGAAATCTAATCGGATATACCTATCAATTGGGATTTTTTTGTTTTATGGATCATATTCTAAAGGATTAGATTAAGGGGGTTTTCATATTTCTTGTCATGCTCATCCTACTTCAAACTCCAATTTTAACCCCCTTCTTCCTCTCCATACTTTAATCGATCATTTTTTCAACATTTTCATCTTCCTAATTTTAAACCTTAGTCTAAAAATGCATTATTTTTCGTTTCTTTTTTCTTTTGTTGTAAATGACCAAAAAATATTCTAAACTCCTTAGAAATATAATCTCTAGAATAAAACATTTTCTAGTTTAGTATATTTAATCTTATAACCTTTTACATACAGTCCATAACTAACAAAGATAAATGTATTTGTTTTTGGATCTATTTGAGATAAATTTTCTTTAGGTACATAAAAAAAATACTCACAACCAAATATCATTAAATGTGAAATAGAAGTTTTCTTACCTGTCCACACTATATAAGAAGTTTTTTAGTATGAGTCAAACAAGGAGACTAATTTATCAAGTAATAAGTATTCACAACCTCTACCAAAAACACTAATATAACTATGTACCACTTAACATAATTCTATTTATTTCTATTAAAGTTTATTTCATTCTCTTTACAACCTCATTTTTTGTTATGGTCTAAAGAGAGTAGTTTTATATCAAATAATACATGCATTCTTAGAGAAATCATAAAATTCCCTAGAACAATTGTTATAGCATAATCTTATTAGGGGTCATACCCTTATAATATTTATATGTTGTTTTAATATAACATTATAAAACCTTATATATTATATACTTTATTAAGAATATCCCATTTAAAATAATTATAGTCAATTAACTATTTATGAATGGTGGTTATTGAATAGGTGTGACTAATACCCCTTCATGTATTTTCCCACCCTTTCTCCTTTATTTAAGGAGGTTCTCTCTCATTTGAGAGTAAATTTGAAAATTTATAGTGAATTATATCACTATACACAAGAGGTATTATTGGCCATGTGGAAGTATTTTGAAGAGTATCCTTAGGTTTAGTTTATTTTTAAAAGACTATTTTTTGTAAGTGTTTTAAAAAAAATATGATTTATGATATTTTTTATCCGAAAGGATTTTCCCCATGTACATCTTTTGTAATGTGTAAAACTTATGCTTGTATGATTCTCATTTTTTAATTTTGTTTATTATGATTAGTATCATAATATCCTAATTTATGACAGTACTATTCAACACCATTGTAGATTTCAACACTTTTATTCTATTATCTATTTGGTTCTCTATAAGTGTCATGAATTCCTTAATCTTGGAGAAAAAAATAGATTTATAATGAAGAAAATATAATTATGTATATCTATAATAATCATGAATAAAACTAACATAATATTGAGATTTACCTATATATAACCCCCATCCACTAGACTACATATATATGAATGAATCATTTTTAATAATCTCTTAGATTTATAACTTTTAAAATGAAAATATGGTCTACTATATTTTTTAAACACACAATCTTCTTATAAATCAATTTTCTCATAAGAGTAAATTGAAAAAATATCAACCATATTTTATTAGTAAGGGTCTAAGGACCTTTCTTATCGATGTAGCCTAAATGTTGGTGCCACCACATACACACATTTTCCAAATTTATAGTAACATTGATAGAGTTATAAAATGTGGATGCAAAAGCTTAAATTAAATCCCACACTTAGAGCCTATAGATACCATCAAATTACTTCTCACAAAACCTATAACCAGACTTGTCAAATGTCACATACACACCAAAATCATTCAAATTAAATATAGAAATTAAGTTTCTCATGAGTCCTACAATATTAAGAGTTTTTACCATTTCACCATTGAAACACAATTGTACCTTTTTGTTACCAACAATTTGATATGTACTAATTTCACCAAGGAAAAAATATCCTCCATCATCAACTCTGAATAATTAGAAACACTCCTTATGAGGAGTCATATCGTAGGACCAATTTGAGTCATTGAACTAAGCATCATCACTACTAGTGTTTGCCCCATTATCACTATCATTAGAAAAATATTCAATGGACGAATCATCAAAGGATTTCTTTTTTATTTTTATTTTCGTTCATATGCCCTCTCCTTCCATAATTATAATATTATACTCTTCTCTTCCATATATATTTTGGTCATCCTTTAAAGTTTGACCTATCTTTGAATTTATTTGATCCTCTTTAGACCCTCCTTTATCTTTTGGCCATCCCCAAACATGTAGTACATCCTTAGAGCCCTCATCCATTTATTTTAATCTTATTTCTTTTCTAAATAAAGGTATTAGTAAGAACATACACCTTTAGCTATACATCACTACATCAATAACAAATTTATTTCAAGATTTAGGCAAAGACATAAATAGTCAAATATATTCATATTCTTTCTCAAGCTTAACATTTGTTGAAGTTAGCTAACTCAAAATCAAGTTAAACTAATTTAAATTTTCTACGATAGAATCACCATACTTCATTTTCAAAGAATATAAATATATGAGATAAAATTTATCAGTTAAAATTTTAGTTTGGTAAACATCATCTATCCTCTTCCATAGAGTAAATTTTATGGTCTCCTTTGAGACATTCAAGAAAACATAATTTTCAAGACAAAACCAAATGGTTTTTGTGAATAGGAATAAATTGAATGAGAATGATAAAATATAATTTTTATCACTTGGATTTGCACCCTTGCCAAGTTCTTGACTCAGTAATCCAGTGGAACATAGAAACAATCCAGGGCCAATGGGTTTCCCATATCTTGGATTGAATCTCCAGAGAGGATTGGTTCCCCTTGGCACTTCACATATTTTACCTTATTCTACTACTTCTTATAGAGAAAAGAGATAGGAAAAATGATATAAAATGAAAATTGAATCTTAATAAGGTGGTGCAACAATATTCCTTTGGGACTTGCATGCTTTGGGACTTGCATAACTACCTTGGCATACACAATTGATCAATAGTAAGACTAATTTATACACAACTCAGAGGTTTTATATGCCCATGCATCAATGTAAGAAGGTTATGATATTCAAAAAATTTAGAAGGAAAGTATACTATCCCTTCATAAATTTGGATTGTTTGCATCATTTACACAACCTACAACCTACAATAATACATACTATATCTGCCTAAATGTGTTGATAATGGGACACAATATCAAGGATTATCACATGTCATAAGAAATTGCATCAATAATTTGATTACACATAATAAAATAGCTTTTGAGAAGGCCAAAATACTTAAATGTATTGATTGAAAAGGTGCTTACAAATTGCCACAAGTCTAAAAATGAGTTACATTGCTTATTCCTACTTGAAAGAGCCTTCAAAGGTTACAATACATAGCCCAAAATAGCTATAAATCCTTTAAAATATATCCTTAGGCCTCCCTTTATACTATCTAACCTCTTGCTAAGCATTAGGAACATAGTTTGAGAGATAAAAATAAGTTTTTTCTCAGTTTATTGGGTCAAAAATTCTTGGTCATCCAAAAATATTATCTCTACTTTCCAACTCCTTAAAATGCTCCAAGATGGTTTTTGAATGAATACAAATTGTTGTTTTGACCTTATCTATTAGCTAAGGCTCCTTGAAAAACTCCTAAATAATTCCTAGATGATTCGAGATTCGCCAAACTAAGTCAAACTACCCTATATTCTCTCAATTTGTTCCACAACTCACCAAACTACCCTAGATATCCTCTAACTACTCATAAATACATGGAAATAAGTTATGACTACTCATTCAAATCTAAACTATTGGAACTTCCTCAAACTTGCTAATAAGGCATGTGGGAAAGGGTTTGAAACAATCACAAGTATCCTAGGGTCATAGGAGAATCTTAAGGGCTCCTTTCACACATGTTTTCATCCATTTATGGTGCCTCCATCTTCATACTTTCATCCAAAAATAAGCATTTCCATTTGCATTCCAATGAGTTGTTGTAATCCCCTCAATAAGAACTCTACTACTGCAATGGCTCTTGATAGTGATATTTATATCTAGGTCTAACACCTCACTTTTCTATTATCCATAGGACGTTTAAGGATTGACATCCATGCCTCCTTTGTCATGTCTTTGAGTTCAACAACTTTGTCTTTAAAACTTTATTCTTGTTCACTGTTGTAGACACATAAAAATGGCCTAGACCCACAAACCACATTCTTCTATATGATGCTTCATCTCAACATAATTAAAATATTTAATTATGTCCTATAGTCCAATGTCAACTAATAATTAATTAATTATTTAATTAATTCACGTCTTTTATTCCTCCTGACTATTTAAATAAATAAATTACATTTATTATTCAAATACGTCTCTAATTGCTTATGTCACTCTATAATTAAATAAATTCCTAAATTTATTTAATTATTACTTCCTCATGATTATTTAAATAAATAAAATTTATTCATTTATTTAATACATCATTTATTATTTATGTCTTCTCATAATTAAATAAATTCCTATTATTTATTTAATTATTATCCTCTCCAACTTTCTTTCTAAATTTAAATAAAAGCATTTTATTTAAATTGGCAACTTCCCTCTTTCCAAGTAAATAATTTTAAATTATTATTATTTACTGTCACATGAATTCACCATTTTGGAATTAATTTAAAATATTAATTTCAAAATAGCATTTCTCTCCACAAAGTAAGTAGTTTCTAAAATAACTTGATTTTCTAAATCATCCTTTTTCTACTTGCTAATTCTCATCCCACTGTCACAACTATTCTCATTCCTTGATATAATTTCTTAAATTAAATCTTGTCCACTCAATTTGAATTTCATCCTAGAGTTGCCCTAACCCTAATTAAGGGGTTGTTATTTTGAATCTTGACCATAGATTCTAGGGCACTTATCAATCCTTAATCTCATCCGTCCATACAAAATTGCATTTTCTATAAAATTCCAATTTTGTCTTCACCTCTTAATCTCTTAATATCCCTTAATCTCTTGAATCACTTCTTCTTCTCTTCTTTCTTCTTTGGCTAACATTGTCTTTTGCAGATTTTTGTAGTGCACTTAGAACTTAGATTTTTACTTGCACTCCATCCAAATTCCTTCAACATTTGCTAAGTCATGTCATGAACTTAGTTTGCTCACACAAAAGATGAGGGCATCCATCATATTGCAGCAAATAGAGAGGGGCTATGGAGGTTAACCATGGAGGCTTGGAGAAGCTTTGGTGATATTGCTTCTTGTTTTAATTTATTTCCTCCTTTGTGCTTCATAGTATGCTAGGTTTGATGTTTGTTTATTTTAATAAAGCTAACTCAAAACAATTACCCTATGTTACAACTGTTACTTGTCACTTGTGTATGATGACCTTAGGAATTTCATTGTCTTAGGTCTTCATAGACTGTATCTTGATGAATATTTGACATATTTCATAGGATCATGTTGTTTCCCTTGAAGACTTTCTTCTTGTGATTTCCACTATATTCTCTGGAGTGTTACTCTATGACTCCTATATTGTTGAAAACAAAACTATTATAGTTCTTGTGTATAATCTACCATCTTAGGCCTATCATGCTTATTTACATGATGGAACTATCCTCTTTTGTTCATAGATACCACTTTCATGCATAATACATTGTCATATTCTCTCATAACTCTCATGGTTATTTTTGACACTTGTAGATGTATAAATTATTTCTTTCCATCCCTTGATTACCATGCTCTTAATTGTTTTCTATCCATTGTCTTCTTATTGACTTGATTTACATTAGGAATATGTTTTTACAATGAATTCATAGGATATCTTCTTTTTCTAATGATTTCCCTATACTTCATGACAATGCCACTATCTTTTACTACTATATACTCAATGTTGCACCTTTGAATATCCATGTAAACTCCTTGTATTTGTCATTGGAGGTTGTGAGTGACTATCCTTGGTCCTTTTATTTTTCATTGGGAACTATGGACTGCGAACCTTTGAAAAACCCCATACAATACTTGTGACTATCCCTTGTGTTCACATATACTAAACTTGTGACTATCATTTCTCCTTTGATGTTTGGTAACTATCATCACAGTCCCTTTATGAACTCTTCCTCTATTTCTCATATAATAAACTATATTGTACCTTTCACTTGAAAACTCTGTCACTACATATAGAAATTTGGTTTATGTTGTCCCCTTCTATTTCTTTCATGGCTTCAAACTCTAACATGTTTTTTTAGCATACTATCCTTTACCATGATTACAAACTAATGATTGTAACTACTCTATTTTGTATTTTCATACCAATGTATTCTATAAATGTTATATGGTCATTATCCTTTGTCAAGAATACATACTAAACTATCCTTTAGTTAACTCTATAAATAATCTTTCATTAACATATCATTCATGGTTTTTGGACTATCCTATCTTTGGCACTGTGAATTATTCAAGGTGACTATCATTGATATCTTGACTTAATGAAACACCATGCATATCATGTTGGAACAAGCTTTAATAATCTAATGCATTGTTAATACCCTTGTCACTTCTTGATCATGGCTATTGCCCCTATGAAGACACAGGTAAATATGATTATGAATGATGATTGTCCCTTATGCTTCCCTCTAAACTATCCTTCATTAACATATCATTAATTATATGAACTTTGAGTATCCTAGTTTATACTATCAAGGCCACTGGCCATTGTAAAAACCATAGTCTAATGTGAAGACCACAATTTACTTGTTCACTTGATCGTATATTTCATTTCATATGTAGCCATTCTCATAATATTTTTCTCATACCTCTCATCACAGTAATCATGGGTGGAACCTTAGGCTCAAGTATAGTTGGGTAATCCCACAATAGTGGTTTACACTTTTTGGGACATCCTGATTTTTGTTGAAATCAAATATTTTTAGAAAATATAATGATTTAAGTCTTGAAAATTTCCATTTAAAGTATTCCAATTGAAGAGGGTTTGATCAAACCACCTTAGATCAAACCCCCTTGGATAAAACCCCGCTAGTTTTAAACCATACCTATAATGGAGTCTTCTTTACACCTATCAAAATGCTGATAAAAAACCACTTTTGATTTACCTTTTGGGGGATCAAATTAATTCATTTTTTAAAGTATATATTCCTTATTATAAGTTTCCCAAAAAGTATAATTTTAAATATATTTAATTTGATTATTATATTTATTTTTTAATTTTTTGTGAATGTAGGTTTTTCACCAAAAATCAAGCTCTCTATTCTGCACATGTGGAAAAAAAGTAGATTATCATTTTTTTTTTTGAAAAATATCTATGTACTTGATATTGGCATCGTTGATCCAACAAAAAAATAAATTGAATTTCGATACATACAAAAAAAGTTATGTTAGCAAGTAAACCTATGTCTAAATTGTAACTGGTTTGACTTTGAAACTTAATAAAGAAAAAAATATTCAATAAACCACTATGAAACCAATTGCTTTCACTAGATATCGTAGTTACAAATGTAAATTAAAAAAAAAATGAATTTTATCCTTCATAAAAAAATTTGTGTTAGCAAGTACACGTCACTCTTTAAAAATGGTGTATATTGTTAAAAACTAGTTTTTGAGGGAGATGGAAAAAGAAATGCAATTTGATTCCAAAAAATATACAAAAATATATATAGAATCTACAGACAAAA